>ML792963.1:71619-101795 GCA_009831015.1 Picea engelmannii | reverse complement strand
AGGTGGTAGTCACCAATTTGGAGATGCACATTTTCACAATGCCCTCCACATTTCATGGAACCACCATTGCCAATCATGATTTGGAAATTATTGACGGCATGGATATAGCAATGAGTTTCTTGGGAAATGCAGTAATGAATAAAATTATGGGTGCTGCCACTATCAACCAGAATGATGACCTTCCGATGCTTGATGTAACCGATTATCTTGAGGGTTTGAGGAGAAGAGAAGTCAGTGAGAGAATTGAGGGAAATGACTGGTTCTACTTCGGGAGGGTCTGAGGGAGGGGTTATGTCAGTGGATTCATGTGATTCAGACATAGAGGGAGTTTCTTCATCTTCTTTTGAAATCTCCTCGGAGATGGCCATAAAAATATTTTGTTCTTTACACTTATGGCCTGGGAAATATTTGTCATCACATTTATAACAAAGGCCTTTGAGTTGGCGTTCATCCATTTCAGCCCGGGTCAATTTTTGGATCTTTAGTGGAGTAGAGGGAGTAGTGGGATTTACTAGTTTAGGGTGAGGGATGAAGGAGGTTTTGAGGTTTTGAGAATATACAACATGTTGTGCTTCTTTATCTCTTTTGGTAGCCTCCACCCAACTCTCAGGCCAATCCATGAGGACATGGGCCCAAATTTCATCCTTGAGGTCGTTGATAAAACACTCTCAGAAAAAGGCATCAGACATATCCTCTGTTCTAAAATCCAGGCACTCAAATGCAGCTATAAAATATTCCATTGTTCCTAATTGTTTCAACTTTGTCAAACGACCCAAATGGTTGGTGTCAGTGTCAAAGCGTTCATAAAGATCTGCCACAAATTGTGTCCAAGCAATATACCCTTGATGAGAATTTTTTCTCCATTACCACCATTGCCAACGTTCTTAATCTAGATGGAGAACACCATACCGGAGTTTGGCCAAGTCATCTGTAATGATGTATAAAGAGAAGTAATGTTCCATTTGGGTTACCCAACCAGTGGGGTCCGAGCCATCAAATTTGGTCACATCCACCCGTGGAAGGCATAGGTCACATTGAAAGTGATGGTTCTGCAAGGTATGGGAATGAGAGGAATGGTCACCTTCAATATGTGGGGGTGAGGAAGAGGAAGGGTTATCTGTAGGGATATGCAGTTTGGTGTAGATTGCTGAAAAGACTGATTCAAGTTGGGTGGTGAGGTCTTATTTGATTTCTTCCATTGAGGACTGCATGGTTGTATTGATGGCAACAACATTGGCACTGAGTTGTTTCACTTCTTGTTGGGTCTTAATGAGCCCAGATTGCAAGGTGTTGAAGTGAGCTTCCAAGTCTTGGCTATGAGTATGGGCCATGAGGATGGGGGAACTGAAAAGGAGTGGGCGGAGTAAAAAAAAAAAATCCGAAAAAATGATATGGATGAATTTGATAAGGGCGAAGAGACGAATCCAATGGAATAGGTCTAAAATAATGGTGAATTTTTTTTTTTTTACGGAGTTATACTTTGGTCTCCGGTCTAAAGAATACTACAGAGAGGAAATTCCCAAATGCTTAAGAAGAAAGAAATGTGTATTTACTTGGCAACCCGAACACAGTTGCCCAGCAATAGATCTTGTTTGTTTTAATTTTTTTATTTTTCTATCCCCAAGGGTTAGGTGTTCAAGGGTTCTACAGACAAGGGTTTTCCCTGTGCTATAGCTCTCTGATATATGTGCGGGGTCCAACAGTAGTACTCGGCCCAATATCTCAGGGCACTAACTAAGGAGGATAGACCTTACCCTTAGCCGTACTACCCGACTACCCAGGTACTAGAGAGTATCTTCCCTAGTGTTGTTCTCAGTGACACTATAGCAGTCAGGTGGTTGATCGGTTTATCTAAAGAGGGCTTCAGGTAATCTAGGTCGATCCATGCACGGGTATTGTCTAATGGGATACCACTTAAAGGGGTACCAATAGGGGTTACAAGGGTGGCCAACAGATGTGTGCTTAAGTACCACTTGTATTTCCTACGTGTATGAATCCCTCAACCACGGGTTTATGTGCATAACGACAGATCTCAGTGGCTTAAAGACGCCGGAATACGTCTCTACCCTGAAAAAAAAATTAACCCGTACTTTTTGCTGAGGAAAGTGCTCTAATACCACTTGTAATATACCAGTTATAAAATGTATGCAAAACAGAAAAAAAATGCTAGTAATGGCAGAATAACAGCAATATAACCAGAACATTCACCACAATAACATTGAAATGATATAAGAATAACAACAAAAATAACACTTTGAATATGAAAGCAATGTTCACGGGCCTCTTCGAGGGGTCAACCTCCAGTTGAGCAGAGCTCTATTAAAATAATATCCAAGCTAGAGTTCTCATACCCTCGAATCCTATTTATACTAAAAAGAAGCATCTAGAGGAAGATCCTTCTAGAAGCGAAAGCTTCTATTAGGTCTTCTTACATCCATCTTATTATATTTTATTGAAAGGCCTTATTAAAATTGACCTTTATTACATCCGAATATATTGTTCTACCTATGTGCGGGTTAGGACCCTAACACATTGGCTCGGACCATATGAGATTGTCTATGTAACAGAAGGTGGAGTTGCCCAGCTAAAAACATTGAAAGGAGACTGGAAGGAAGGCTTGGTGAATGGGAGTCAGCTGAAGTTGTACTATGACAACCAACTGCCTCGCAACTTCAGTAGAATCAAGAAGAAAAGGGCCCAGGTACCAGGTGCAATTGATACTAGGTACCAGACACAAAAAATATAGTCTGCACAAGGATGGAAAGGAGGCATAAAGCAGAAAGCAAGGGATGCACTGCACAGTCGAAATTCGAAGAAAACAAGAGGATCAGATCTCAAGTGCATCGGGACTATTCACAGGTGAGTGTTGGGGGCCTGTTGGCCCTGGGTTATGGAAGGAAGTGAAGAACAAGGAAGAAAAGGGAAAAAGTGAGCTTCGTAGGAGACACAGTGACTGTCACTGGGTCGAAGCAAGCAAAAGAACAGAAAAGATGGAGTGAAGTGAAGAAAAGAAAGTCGTTGGATGAGGAGATCGAGGATGAAAGATCAGCAAGGAAGACAGATCAAGTATGACTCAGGAAGTGGAAAAATCCAGCATTAGATGCCTTGGAGCACCGCGAGATGGAGAAGGAAAGACAAGTTGGCAAAGCCCGGAAAGAATGGGTCAAGTTGACCTAGGGTTGTAGATACCTAGGGTTTTGGTAATTAGGGTTTTTGACACCTAGGTTTCGACCTAAGGCTATCATTGAGGGAGTGTAATGTATAAATAGAGGTCGAGAGGACCTAGGTCAGGTCGGTACTATGGTTGAGCCTTGTTGTCGGTTATTACTCATTGAGAGAATATTGTATTAAGGGCGGGAGAAGTGATGAGAGAGAGACCCTTCTAGTATTGTAAGATCTTCAGCTGGGTGCGAAGATCAAGTCCTATAGTTGGGTGTGCAGGAAGGAAGAGAGACAGAGAGAGAGGATCTATGGGCCAGAGCGCAGATTAGAATTGTAAGCTTTACCTTAATATATTATAAGCATAGTTATGTGGACGTATCTCTAGAGAAAGGGTGAACCACGTACATCTATTGCTCTATGTGTGATTGATGCCTTGAGCTCTGATGTTGTTATATTGTTAGCTGCATTATTGTATTAGATCAGATCTATAGCTGTGAAGGAAAGATCTAGCTAGTTTAATGATAGATGCATGTTATGTTGTTGTTGCAATAAAAACCACTTGATATTCCCCTGGTTGTAGACATCTCTATCCTGCAACCCCCTCATAGATGCTTCAGGTGAGATTGCATCTGCTTCACAGGTGCTTCCGAAAGGGCCAGTAGCTAGGGCTTGTTGGTGTGCTCTTGGAGTTGAATCCTGGGTCTACCCTTGTGTCAACACCCATCCAAGGGAAGACTTGAGTCTCACAACACTTTGAATTCATTCATGTTACCCATCAGTACCTGATATCGCCTCTCACTCAATGGATTTCAAGAAGCCTTTTACTTCTTGGAATCACGCCTCCCTTTCTATCAACATCAACACAGTTTCCAGAAGGGCGACATTATATTGACTCTCATTACCCTTACAATGAGGAGTCTTGGATGGCACAGAGAGAATCATCATTTCTTTTTTATGCCATTGACCCCCGCAACATTCAACTTCAGCAAACTCTCATGTTACGGTGGGTCTTACTACGCAACTATTGTATTTGTTTCATACCAGCCAAAGACATCTGAATTTTCTAGGCCATCAATGCCTATGAGTCATCGACAATTCTTATAGTCATTCTTGCCTCACTTCAGAGTACGTTCACCATTCAGAACTGTCATCTTCCATTATCAACCGCCCCCGAGGGCGCTGCAGTTATCTACATCAACATACATCTTCAGTTATAGTATCACATTTTGGTTACATGACACGAGCATGGGGCATGCCTGCCTTGTTTGTACACAAATTTTCTTTTTTCTCCCTAGAGAAAGGGTCCCATAGTTTTCCCTCTCCCTCCAGGGGATCGCTCTTGTAGTTCCTCTCTTCACTCTTCATCACAATGGCACTCTCATAAAAAGAAACATTGATGTATTTCATCTATACATATGCTCCTAACCTCACACATCAGGGGGCATCTGTTATCACTGAAAAATCGTCCACAACACTCCACGCAAATGGTTAAAGAACACATCAATGCCAAAAAAAATTAGTCCACCTACAACACCAAAACACATTCAAAAGCAAAAAACTATACAATTGGGTCAAAAATTGAAGTGTGCAAAGTCACCAAAGGGAGCATGTGCATAGTGCGCAGGCCAACATAGGCCTCAGTGCACACTATGTGCAAAATGCGCGACTGTGTAGGAGAAAATTCATGCACTCCTATGAATGATGCATTTATGGATCTTATCGGCCCCTCAACCACTTTTGGACCAACCCCAAACACGATTTGACACTCATATCTGAGCGAAATCCAACTTAGAGGTTGGTCAATGTCTAGAAGGTGTCGTAAAAGGCCCCTTGTTCACACTATGAATCAATTACATTTTGCCATGTATGAATGTTATAAATAAGATCCATGGGTGCACTAAGAAACCAATATCTTCATAGTATTGTTATGCTTCAATAATTCTTCCTTGTGAATCTTCTTTTCTCTTGTAAGCCTTCAAGCACCATTGCAATAGACCATTCCACTCACCTCTTGAGGGAATAGCCATTGTTTTTCTTCACCATTTGTCATGTATTCCATTGTAGAGAGTGAAGTTCTCTCAATCAGGGAACTCAAGATCCCTCCCAAGGAGGAAGAGGGGACTCATAAGTCCCTAAACTTTCTCTACGGTGTTTTTCCTACTAATCTATTGATCCATTGGTAGCATTATGTTGGTCATTTTTTTATTTTCATGGTTCTAAGTTTCTCATGCTTTCTAACATTTATTTCTTAGTTTATTTAGTTTTTTTTTTTTTTTCATATCTGTTTGGCTTGTCTAGAAGGCTCATCTAGACATGTAAGTGTTGTTGTTTTTCTCACCCAAGTGAAAAAACCAACACAACAAGGAGCATGCTACAAATTTATGCAGCCTTCGATAATAGACAAGCTTGCCACCAAGCTTCAGTGGTGGAGATGGAAGGTATGATTTCAAACCATCTATTTTCCATTTTAATTAACCCTGGTTCTAATCTGAGTTATGTTTCCCCTCAAATTGTTGAGAAATGTAAATTGCAACAAGTAAAACATGTTAAATGATGGTTTCTACAACTAGCCACTGTAAACAAAAGAAAGGTAACAAATGTCATGCCAGCATGCCAATTCATTATGAATGGATTACCCACCCAAGAAATCCAAACATGCTCCCTTTAGGATCTTATGACCTGTTGATTGACATGGACTGGTTGGTTGCCCATGTTAGCACTTGGTAAATTTCCTAGAGGTTGACAGCAGAAGAAATCTGCAAAGGTAACTTTATCCAACCACTTTTGAAGCTGGGATCTAGCCCTTCCAACTTCAGAGAGGGATCTCTCTATATGATTTAGTTATGTTTCCAATTTTAAATATTAGGCTAGGTAAAGAAATAGGTCGGTCTTGTTGTCAAAGTATTTTTTTCAAGTTGGTTGAGACAGTCTACACATCCATTGGGCTATGGGGTCTGTGTCTTAATAAATATGAAATACAAACCAGAAACGCAAAGGGAAAACTTTCACAGGGCGAGATAATATAATCACTGGATCTTTAGTAGCTTAAATGATTATTAGAAGAAAAGATGAGAAAGATACTTTCAACAAAGAAGCATTTAAGAATTCCTTTATTGAAAACACCAGAAGAAAAACATTAAAATCTTTCGAGTCAGAAACAGGGTATACGAGATAAATCTTGTAACATTCGTTACTCTTAAAGATTAGATTCAGAAAATAGTATGATAACAAAGCGAGAATAACATTCGACTTAGAGAAACAAGATCACCAGTGAATACACGCAAGAATCCTGTAAAAGTGCCTCCTTTTTATTAATGGAAGATCTCTTCAAAAATATTACAGGTTGAATAGCGTCAGGGTGCAAAGATAAACAACCCTCAATACTTCGAAAGGTGAAGTATATATAACTCAAATTACAAAATGTTCCTGTCATAAAAGATCAGGACGTGCTAAATCTATTTTTAGCTTAACTAATTTAACAAATTTCCTAAATCTAGGAACTGCTTGATGACTTGGTGTAACTGCACGCTGATTTCTGGGTAGACCGTTGATGAAGCCTTTGCACGACCTCATCTGACTGGACAACTGACTAGACCTGGACAACCCATGTTCTAATCGATCATATCACAGAGCTCTTCCCATCTGAGATGACTGGGCACGTTGACTTTGAGCAGTCCTCGATACACTTCATCCATTTCTGTATACTTGGCGAATGTAGGCTTGGTGAGGAATATGTATCGAATCTCGTGTTGGATATTGATGTCCCACTAAAGGGCATCCAGGAATGCCTTGTCGGTGATGCTCCCTTGTGTTCCTGCAAACTTTGAACTGTCCTTAGCCACTTCAGCTAATCTCTTCTTGTAGTCTGGGAGTGTCATCAATTTATCATTGATCACTTTCAGACCAAGAAGACCTTTCTTCTGGAGAGCTTCGATCTTACTGAAGAATCTCTGTACCCCTAGGTCCATGGCCTGAACCTTTTACTCCAACTGAAGAATTAATCCTCTCTTGGTCAAAACTCTTTTGACCTCAAGGATGGTCTTTGTTCTGTCTTCAATCTTCAACTCTTCCAGCTCTTCCCTGGTCTTAGAATTGAGGAATTTGATGATCTCGTTCGCTTGTGTCGGCATGTCTCCCAATTCCACTCTAATCTTCTCAATGGCATGTTTTCTTCTTAGCACCAACTCATTCTTCTCGAACATGATCTGGATCATTGGCCATATTTCATTCATGGACTTAGTGATGTCTTTCCATACATTCTCTTTAACCTCGGCCAAAGTATTTCCTGCCACTGTCTACTTCCGGAGTTGCTGTAACTCCTGCTTGAGCAGCTCTGTCACCTACTTTTCCTTAGAGAGGCTGGTCTAGAAGGAAGTTTTGAGTTCCTAAAGGTTCTCAACTTCCTTTTTAAGCATGTTGATCTCTGTCTCCTGCAGGCTCATCTTTTCCATGGATTTAGCCAGGTCGGTTGTCTTCTCTTGGGATGTCAATGGAGTTGTGGATGGGACTGTTGTCACTGATGTTGTGCTTTCTCCTGAAATCGGAATGGCACTCAATGGAATGACTTCCATTGGCTTCAGTTGCTCCTTCTCTTTTAATAGTTTCTCCATCTCATCTTCCATTTCTTTGAGCTGTGCATTTTTCTCCATGAGCAGCTTGAGCATTTCATCCTTCTCTCCTTCTTTTTCTGCTATCTCCTTCGCCTGTGAATCCTCTGTGGGTGGAAGTTTCAGTTGTTTCCTCAAGGAGTCTATATCAGTGTTCTTCTTTTTGATCATCTCTTCAACTAATTTCATGTTCGAAGGATCATAACCAATCTTGAGGACCAGCTCTTCCAAAGTTTTGATCCTATTATCCTTTGCAAAGGATGAAATCTTCTCCATCTTGAGCTGTGTTTGAACATTGTTCAGGGACACCTATAATTTTGAAGCAGAAATAGAAGCATGTGCCAACGTATAGAAAACCATTTCCCCTGTCTGCTTGTTCAGATCCATCTGATCGGCCGGATGCACGTCCTTCGTCTGAAACTCGAAGGTGGCCCTCTTGTAGTCAGTGATCGCCTTGGGGTCGGGTACCTGTGCTTGGAGGAAGGCCATGTGCATTCTTCCATTTTCTGTTTCAAATGAAGACAGTAGCCTATGTTGCACAGTCGACGTCTACTTCCAAAACTGAGCACAAGTACTGTTGATCAAGGTCTGGTTCTTTTTCTTTATCAGCTCATACTTCTCAAAGATACTCAGCTTCGATCCCCCCTTGCCTGGTTGGGTGGTCAATGGAGGATCTGTAGATTTCTCCGTCATTGCTGAGGTTATGGCCTTATGGATGCTCGACCCCAAGGGTGGAATAATATACTTGGTCACTGTGGCAGGCGGGGCTTTCTTTTCTCCAATCGGGCCAGGAACTGAAATTGTCTTGGGCCTCTTAGTGTGCAGTTGGAACTCTTCGGACGATACCTCCATGACAGGTGGAGATAAATCTTGTCGAGGCCTTTTTTCCTTCGGGACCTGTGGCATTGTTGTTTGAGATACCGTGGCCAGGGGATCCTGCTGTTCTACTTCAATCAATGTGTTAGGCTCCCAGGCTGTCTGATTTTCAAACTTCTCAATTTCAGGCCTAGACACATGAACATAAGGGATGTTTTTGTTCTTCACCCTCATCTCTGAAATGATCCCACATGGATCATAATGCCATGGGAAACTCAGGAAGAACTTCATTTCTCTTAGCATCCGGTCTGGTTCTTCCCTAGCACCACGACTGTTGCAGATGAAGGAGCCAATATTCCCCTTGATTCTAAGTTGTTGCTTTTTCTTCAATGATACAAAATGGATATCGTCTGAATTCATAATTTGCCTTATATATTCTAGAGCAAAGATTCTAATAGGAAAATACTTGGGTAGCTTATATGGTGCCAACTCGCACCCGTATACTCTGATCTCGGTATGATTTTGATACAGGTACCAATCCTCGGTCTTTGTGTTGTCAGAGAGATGCAGGATCCTATGAAATTCATCGTTTATCCGAGGCTCAGGCCTACCACCTAGCATGCTTACCACAGGGTGGTAGAACTGATCGATGAACTCCTTGAAGTTGTACTCTGTGGAGTTGTGCTTGAGCAAGGAGGTCCATGCTGTGACTACCTGAGGTCTACCATCTGCATCCATCTTCTGCATGGAAAAACCAAACTTATCCACTTGGAAGAAGACAAACAAGTATGCCAATATCGACGAATATCTAAACATGCCTTTGGTGCCAAAATTCACGAACTGTCCGTGAATATTATCTGCCAAAAATGTGCTGAAATCAAACTGGGTGGTGGGCTTTTCATCTGTAGAGAAGATGGATAAAAAACCCAAAACGGGTTCATCTACCCACTGGTCAGAATAGTATCCTAACAAAGCACAAAGGGACGAGATGACCTGGTTTTTCTTAGTGGAGAACATGGAAGACGGATAAGGAGGATTTGTGGAGGGAAATTGAGCGGATGGGGGAAGGAAAAGCTCGAATATTTGAGCTCTTTGGGAAATGTCATTTTCTGGTATAATTTAGTAAGAATTTCCAGATTGAAGGGAGACACAGAGTCATCTCAGGGGATTTGCATCATCTGGTCTATGGATTCGGGCATGATGAGGAACAGGATCTATCCAGACGAGGAGATGACGACTCTTTGCTCAAGGATATAGTGGGCTTGACACTTAAGAGCAAATTTTGGAAAATGGTGGATCTGGGGAAAAAGGTAGAGGGGTAAATTGGACTCCCAGAGTCCAATTTCATCACTCTGGTCCAGGAAAACTTCCCTGAGCCATGACTGGAGGTCAGAGAAGTCAAAATAGCATTTGGTATCTGTGATTAATTGGTCTTTGTCGACCAGTGGGATCTTGTCCAGGTCGACAGGAAGCGGGAGAAATGGATTCTCTTCCCCTTCTGCTTGTTTGGATTTTGGTGCCATTTCAGCAACAGTACCTGCAATAAAAACAACGTTAGTGGGGGCAACCAACTGTGGATGAGGGCGATGGAATGTAATGGAGGAGTAAGCGGTGAATTTCTCTGGTGTGGTGGGTGAACAGAGAAAGTAAGGGGAATAACATTAGTTTTATTTAAACGGGGGTCGGTTGGGCGCGGGAGATAGGTCAGCTGGATAACGGATAGGTTATCCAGTAATAAATGGCCAACGAATCACTTGAGGATGATATGGCGGGTGATGGTGGCTGAGGGATATGGATGGATGACGTGGAGGTTGTCGATTGGAGGTAAAATTCATAATAAGGGGCTCGCTACGAGTGAAAAGGGGGTAGGGACTAACAGCAGTTATGGGACGTGACTAACTCGGGAAAAGTGGAAGGTGACGTCCATAAGTGACGATGACGAGTCAGACAGCAGGCAGTGATGGAACTCGGGACCATTGAAATGATGCCACGTATAGGCAGGGGCCTGCCAGAGGGAAGATTCCATTCCGGACCCCCCCCTTTTGGTTAAAAGCAGATCATCCGGGGGGGTCCGAAATCCATTTCAGGTCGTTGATCTGCGCACCTATTTCTGAGCCACATATCTCTGCACTCTGTTTATCACTCATTCTTGAGCCCCCCTCCATTAAAGGCAGAATGGATGGGAAGGTCTGGAATCCAATATTGACCTTTGATTTAAGCGCTCGATCTTGAGCCGTCCAGATGATCGCCAGTATTATCCTCGATTCCAAACCCCCCCCAGTTAAAAGAAGAACGGTCGGGGGGGTCCGGAATGCTTTGTCCACCGTAGATCTAGGTGTCACATTCGGGACCATTGATATGTGCAAGGGGCTTAAGTGAGGTGCAGAAATCACATGCGCTGGGAAAACTTAGGATAAATGCATTTTATGGGTTTTTTCAAGGTTTTTCAAGTACAGACCACCATGGGGCTTGACCAAACGATCTTTTAAGCATCTGAAACATGGTGCCCCACTTGCATCAAACTGGTTCTTATTGAAATGAAACTAACCTATGTTCTAACCTAGTTTCCTACGACAATTAACCCAGATTAGACTATTGGGTTAAGAATTTACTCTACCCTGGGACTATATGACCAAGATTAGACAGTCTAGCTAGATTTATTCACTAAGCTAACCTAGACACTTTGGCTAAGATTAAACTGTTTAGACAAATTCATTCACTACCCTATCAACATCAAATTTAAAAAGAACTTGGCCATTCTTGAAAGGTATGGACCAAGTTACTATTATTGCATGGGGCTTTTATTGAAATTCTTTTATGCCCTCTTTTGTTTTCTTTTTCTTTTTCCTTTTTTTTTTTTCTTTTTCTTTTCTTTTCTTTCTCTTTTTCCTTTTTCTTTTCTTTTCAAATTATTTGAAGAATGAAAAATCATTTGTTAGCAAAAACACTTAGAGACAGATAATATCTCAATCACCAGTTGATCCTATAAATTATAGGATGATAACAACCCATAAAAACCAAGTTGGACTATTACAATAAAACTTTGGAGTGTGAAGATGAAGAAGGGAGAAAAATAACCCTGCAAGGAATTCAAAAGCCTATCTCAGTGAAACAAATATCATTCCTTCAAGTGAAGAAGTATTGCAAAAAAGGATTTCATTTGCATGCAATACAAGTGTTGAACTCTATTGAGAACAATAAACCAATCCTAGAGGACCATCCCATATTAAGATAGTATAAAGATGTGTTTCCAAAAGAGGTACTAGGTCTACCTCCAAGAAGAGATATTAACATTTCAATAGAACTTGTACCAGGAGCAGTGAAAATGTCTAGAGCACCCTATATAATGAGTACACTAGAGCTAGTTGAGCTCAAACTACAGCTAAAGGATATGTTGGACAAAGGCTACATTTGGCCTAGTGTGTCTCCATGGGGAGCACCAGCCTTGTTTGTGAAAAATAAGGATGGAACACTCAGGTTGTGCATAGACTAAAGAAAACTCAATAAGATGACCATTAAGAATAAGTATCCCTTGTAAGGGATCAATGACTTGTTTGACCAATTAAGGGGTGCTACAATTTTCTCCAAGATTGACTTGAGGTATGGACACCATCAAGTCTAAATTAAGGATGAAGACATCCATAAAATAGCCTTTAGGACAAGATATGGGCACTATGAATTTGTTGTGGTGCCATTTGGGCTTACTAATGCACCAGCCACTTTTATGTGCTTAATGAATAATGTACTCAGTAAGTTCTTGGATAGATTTGTGTTGGTTTTCATTGATGATATCCTAATCTATTCTAAGAGTAGGGAAGAGCATGAATAACAACTCAAGTTAGTGTTTCAAGTGTGTTGAGCACTCAACACACCCTAAAAAGTCTATGTCAAATTTCACCTTTTTTGGGTACCACTTGATCATTTGGTGTTGTCTAATATGAAAAATGTGTCCTTTGATTATCATTTTTTATTCTCATTAAGTCTTTAAAAGCTTGCTTAAAGATGCAAGAAATCTATAACTTAAAGAACTAAATAATCGACAGCCAAAACTTTTCCCAATGCATCTGCGAACTCAGCATCGGAAAGAATTACATGAGGAAGAAAATCACTCGGGAACACCGCAGTCACCGACCGTCGATCCTCATCGGCGTCGGCAAATGGACGTATTCTTTCGTGAACAAACTTCACCAAGGATATCGTCGATGCTCGATTCTCTCGGCATCGATGAAAGGTTAAAAGAATAAGCATTGAACGAAAATGAAATAATAATCATCGATCGTCAACTTCTGAAACATTTTTGGTATCATGAGATTTGAAAGACGATAACCCATGAAGAAACTGTGTGCTAGTTTTATTCCCGAAGGTCGATCCTTGATACTCACCCGGCATTGGAAGTCACAATGTTAAGCTCAATTTAGTGCGTTCGACTTAAACAAAGTCTCGAGTCCGACCATTACCCACGAACTGATTTCTAGGTTTTATTTAATGAGTCCCGAGTCAGTGACGCCATGTCAGCATCAATCGGCATCGAGAGTTTTTGTTAGGAAAATATCAACCAAAATACAAAGCAACTTAGATCTATGCTAATTATAAAATCAAGGCTAATTTACAAGAAGCTAAGACAAGAACACAGTTTTACGCACAAAGAGGGAAACGATGCATTCAATTGCTATGACTTGAATCCTTTCCGTAAATTTTCGAAGTTTATATATTAAGATTCTTGTCGAGTTCAGGTTACATACAATAAACACTACCAACACCTTTTGGTCAGTCGACCTGGTCACATTGAGGACGTGAAAATTTTCACAATAAACAGGGAAATTTATCAAAAAATTATGCGTCGCGTCCGAGAAAACAAAACAGTGTCTGCCATTCATGTCTCTTCTGCGCGTGGATTTTCTCTCGGGTTGCTCTGCGCTCCTTATGGTGCTTTCATTTTTTGTTCTTCCGATACCATTTGAGCTTTGCGTAGTTGTAGGATCATATCCTGTGCTTCCCAAAGTTGTCTTTTAAGCCAGGTTACATTACCTTCACGACCTTGCATTGTTGACACCTAGGGTTCTTTGTCACCATCTGTCATCGTAACTCTTTATTCTCCTAGTAAAGTTCAACTATGGAAAGTTGTGCCTGTTCCAACTGATGGTTAGGATCTCAAACATTAGAACCCTAGGTTTCCATCCTTCTTCTTCTTCTCCCACTTCCCTGACCTGGAGTTTCGACCGGTTTGAGCCGAATAGCATGCATTAAGGACTCTTCGGCAGCTGAGCCTTCACATGATTCGACCGGGTTTTGGTGTTCCCCAGTTTCCTTGTTTTTCTAAGGCCTCTCTCTCCTCCATGGTATCTATTGTGGAGGGGGCGTGTTCTCCAACCTGCGTCCTTCCAGCATAGTTTCTTCCACTTCGGTATCCACATGGAGCGACACTATAGATTCCGCGCGGGGGTCAGAATTTTCCTTTCGAACCTCAGGAATACCCGTTGTTGATAAGAACGAGTCACAGGCATGTTCGGGCTTAGGCTTGGCATTCTGATTGACCCGCAGACCCCACCTCGCATTTTGAGGAGATCCCATGGTGCGACAATGTATTTTCTTAGACGTCTGTGACTGGACAAAATACTAAAACATAGAGATTGATAAAATTGGGCTTAAGAGACAAATATCCACTAGTGCATAAGCTCAAAACTCTTACAGAACATCTATAATTTATAACAGAGTGGGGAAGGGAGCCAAAACATGCCAGGGGACACTGAATGCCTTGCAATAGGACATTTCAAAGAATTATTGTTCCACATATGCACGACAGGTATGACCCAGGGCATGCGAGATGCAACCAATAGGAATTGCAGAGGATGTGTGGTACGATCGTCTTGATTCCTTTCATTTCCCCCAGCCTCCATAATGAGCTAATGATGGTCGATGCACTTGTTGATGCGACTCCCGTGAGAGCAATTTGCCTCAATCAGAATCATTCAACGACTTCACTTATAACAGTATCCAATCTTCTGGGAACTTACTCATACTTTTGGCACATGTTCAGCTCTAACATGCTTTCCCTACCCCAAGGGCCAGCCGTCCACTTGCGTGACTTTGATTCTCATGTTTTTCGTACCCAATCTACCATGTTGTGGTGCAGGGATGTAACCCACCCCAACTGAAGAAAATGGCGGCGCCAAAAAAGACGGTACAGGTAATATGAAAGGTTGCAGAGATAACGTAAGTATCAAACAATCATGCTTAGCGAGCTTTATAGGTATGCATCAATCTGTTTTTCTTCCCGCTTATGTTTTTTATACATTTTGTCGAGTATTATTATGTAAGCAATTTCTAAAAAATGATTTTAATCACGAGTGCAGGAAAGATATATCTGACTACTGAGCAACATTGGCTATGTGACTTCACCGAGGAATCTGGGAGAAACCAAGTCTGAAAAATCAACAAAGCGATGAAGGATATTGGACTCCCCGATTTCAGCACCCCCGACAACTTCATCGACTTGTGTGACATAGTCGAATTGCATACCAAGCAAGATTTGTTGTGGATCAAAGAGCTAGTGAAGGTGGACGACACAATGCTAGAAGAAGTCCAAATATTTAAGGAACATATGATTAGAGCTCGGACTGTGCTACAATAGTCAAACACCAGTCTAGTGAAGTACCGAGTGTATGTGGTGGAGATTAGAGGAATTTACGTGGCTCCGATGGAGCAACACAGATTTCCATGGGCCCAAACTTGCGAGGATCTATTTATCAGTTCGTCGGAGTATGAGGAAAGTCACCCTTTCAAGTGATATCTTGAGTTGACTGTTAATGAAACTGTTAGAAGAGGACACCACGTGGCGAATTTTGTTTTGTTCAAACTACACTTAGTCGTTATTTTCAGTTGAACTTTATGTTATAAATAAGAACATCGACCAATTAGTTAGAGGTCAATGGTTGTTGCAAGAACTCTTTCTTTCTATTTGTTAAGAATTATTTTGAAGCTCCCTTTGAATTGAGAAGTCATTCTGGACCAAACACAAAGTTACTTTCATCAAATGCATGTGATTGGACATGGAGAAGAACTATTTCCTATCTCGTTTCATGAATGATATTGTAATGAGTAAGAGCTATTTAATCTATTGTCAAGTTATCTAGTGCAATATTTTTTTGTTCTTTACTTTAATGATGAAGATGAATCGTGGTGTTATTATGTGATGGATGATTAAGTAGGTGAATTATTTTTCTTTCCATTGTCTTATCGCATAAGTGTTTTCTTTTTGGTAACTAATTTCTCAGACAGTAATTGGATGCTCACATGGTTAATGTATTAGTACTAGGCCTATGGTGTAAAATTGTTGTCTGCATGCTTGAGCAACGGGTTATCCCAAGTTCAGTCGCTTCCCCTATAGTTAAGATTAATTCTATTTTGTTTCCAAGTTGGTTTATACCATCTTACATCTCATATAGGTCCCACCCAAGAGAAAATACAAAAAGACATAATCTGAACTAAAGGAAGAGCTTTCACAAGAAAACATAAATCCCATCAATAAATTGGTCGGATCGCAAGATATGTAGAACCATTCCACTATTAAACATTGTAGAGTATAATTGGGCCTCGGTGGTGGGTTTGGTTCCTGCTGTTGAATCAAGGGACTTAGGACCCATCAACAGAATTGGCATTAGAAGGAGGGCCTGAGAATGAATGGCTAGACATATATTCTACAAAGTATTTCAAACAGTCTATAAATTAAAAACAACCCACATGCATGGCTAGTCATTCCCAAGACAACCCACACATGTTGAGTACTCCTAAAACAAGTAACTCGCCCCAACCCAAGGAAGTTTCACTCTGAAATAACTTACGCTCTTCCTCACGAGGAGGTAAATCAATTAAGAATAATCACAAGAGCCTACACCCGACAAATCGTTGTGTTGTCCTTAGCTCCCATACTCCCTCAAAGAAAACAACAAAGCAGACCAGTAGTTAGTACTCCTGATGAGGTTTCTGTGCACTTGGTAGAAGACTTAATATATTTCACAGTCACCGAAATCCAATATCCTCTTGATTTGATACCTAAAATTCCAGCCGACGACGTCTCTGAAGCTGATGATTTTTTGAAATAGGAGGAGTTTAACTCAGAGTCTGAATATATGGAAGGCAACAACAACCATAATGATGAAAGGGGGAACCCACATCTGAAAAATCAACCCTGGTTCTCCATAGCCACTTTGGCCCTCCCGGGACTAGTTCATAACCTTCCCCAACATTTAGAGAAGTTTCTTCCTAAGTTCGATCTCGAAACCTCTGAATTGCCTGAAGATCATATCAAGAAATTTATACTAGCGAGCAGGCTTATGAGCATCCAACATGAAGACATAGTTTGCAGGTTTTTCCCCTACACTTTTGAGAATTTAGCCTCCACATGGTATTTTAACTTACCTGTAGGATCGATAACTAGCTAAACGAAGTTTCAAAAGGATTTTCTAGAAAAAATTGTAGAAGATACTACTAAAGGAGCATTGATGGCTGAGTTGTTCGCCACCACCATGAGTTTGAAAGAAAGGGTTAAAGATTTTAATCAAAGATTCATGACCATCTTAAACAAATTTCAGCCCAAATACAAACCAACTTAGGAGTTGCAAATCGAAGTATATGCTAATGTGCTCCCAGCTTCTATCTTCATGTTTGTGAAGATAGTTTCCAAGCAAACCTTAGCTGACAATTTTGAAGATAAAATGATAGAATTCCAGATGAAAGGGTGTAAAGAAGGCCATGTCTCTTTAGTTAAGAAAGAATCTCAACCTCCTCCCAAGAGAGGCCTCATTCTAACTAGACCACCAGGGAAACAAGCAGAATAGACTCTTGACAAGGGTAATGGATACATAGAAGATATACAATGCATGGTTAAGAAATTATCAAACGATATCATAGACATGAAGAGAAATGCAAGGGAAGGAAACCAAGGCCAAAGGCCCTATAAGACTTTCTTTAAAAGGAACCCATCATTCAAAGCCATTGAACCTCCCCCATCTAATTTAAATATCGATCTAGGTAATGTCGCATATGATTCTTTCTGTACTTATCACCAGGAAAAACACTCCGAAAGAGACTACCCTCAATGGGTGCATTTCATGAATTTGATGGCCAACCGGTTTTTAGATGAGTTTTCCCTAACCGAACAACCAAGCAATTCGGTTATGAATATTGCTAACAAGGAAGATATTGACTCACCAGAAGATACATCCATGTTGATATGGGATCCTGACTTAATTATGCCTTTCAACGACCTATTTCAGGTTCAAGAACCACCCGCAGAGATCTCGGTTGTGCAAACTAGAAGTAAAGGGCCTCCTATCTCAAAGGATCCTAATGCCACTCAAACGTCATGGGGAAGGTCAAATACCATTCACCTGAAAGCACCTTTTTCTCCCCGTAAGAACCTTATTAACATCCATATGTGAGAATCACCCAAACTGGAGTACAACGTAGTTGAAGATCTGAAGAAGTTGAAGGATAATATATCGGTTATGGACATATGCAGAATCCCTCAGCAAAAATATTTCCTGCTACAAGCGTTGAAATTAGTATAAAACCCTACGACAAGCAATGAATGGCAAAGAAATATAACTTCCACAGATCTAGTAAATAAACCAACTATGAATACTTGCTCAGAAGATAAGGGAAAACCTTTTGTCCCACCATTTCTCTTAACGTTTGAAGTCTTCAACAGGAACCTCCACAATTGTTTGGTATATTCAGGAGCATCTTCCAATGTTATGCCCTTGTATATTTGCAAAAAATTAAATGTTGTTCCTCTCAAGAGCTATAAACATGTGATACAGCTAGACAGGACCCAGGTCAAAGTCATGGGGGAACTCAGAGATGTAATGATCAGAATAGCGAAACATCCTAAGTTTGTGCAAGTGATTGAAATCATCATAGTAGACATCCTAGAGGCCTATGGGTTATTGCTAAGTTGAGATTGGTCTGAGAAGTTAAACGGGTACTTTAGCACAGATTGGGCACACCTTTGGCTACCATTGAAGTGATATAATAATATGATCAGAATCAATAGGGATAGATATATGAAACATACGATCACTGATCTAGAAACCCTAAACGAACCCTCATCCACAGATTTCCCCGTGCTGGGCAATTATTCCTGCGATTCCCACTTTGGAAAATTTTCTCCTCTCTTTTACGATGTCCCTCTCACTCAAAACTCTGAAATGGTTTTTCAAGAGAATTTGTCGATACCGACAGAAAACACCCTCTTCTTTCAAGACCCTGCACTAGAGATTACAGAACAAAAGATAGGAGAGCAAGAAAGTAATAAGGAAGAGGAAAAGGGTGATTGTCGTTCACAAATTTGGACCATATACTTTGATGGATCTAAATCGTAGGAGGGATCAAGTGCGGGGTGCATCCTCATTGATCCAAAAGGTAAACATCATTTCCTGTCTTGTATATTAGAATTGGAATGCACCAATAACATCGTTGAGTATGAAGCTCTAGTACAAGGGTTAAAGAAATCCATAGACTTGAACGTTAAAGAATTGAAATTTTTCAGTGACTCAGATATTATCGTTAGACAAGTAAGGAATATTATACATTGCAATTCCCCGCACCTAAATAATTATTATCAGGAAGTGCATAGGTTAATGGAGCATTTTGAAGCTTTCAATATCAACGCGATCCTCAGAGAAAAGAATATCCTTGTTGATTCCCTAGCCACAACTGCTTCAAGGTTGTCACCTTTGAAAGATTATGAATCCTCTTGATTCACTATGGAACTACTCTACAAACCATCGATGTCTAACAATATCTCTAATTGGAAAGTCTTTGAAGGAGATGAACAGATCATAAACTTCCTGACTAACCAAGATAATTTCAAAGATTTATCCATTGACGATGAGGTATTCCAGAAGCAATCGACAGAAACTGATCCTCGAACAGGCTAGCCTATTGACAGATCGAAATATCACACCATCCCGAAAGGGATAGCTAATCTAGAAAATCTGTTTGATCTGAAAGAACGTTTTAGGGGGCCTAAGAACGCAAAGACCGATAACTCTTGTCCCCTACATGAAACTATAAATCTAAAAACCCTAGAAAACCCAAAGAATGTGAATCTTGAAAAGACTATATCTAAAGAGGAAAGAAATTATTATCTCAAGTTATTCAAACAATATTAATATGTCTTCGCATGGTCCTACCGAGACTTGAAAACCTACAACACCTGTATCATTCAACACACTATACCGTTAAAACCTGAGGTGAAAACTTTCCACCAGAAGCTCTGAAAGTATCACCCATCCTTGAACCTCTCATGTATCAAGAATTAAAGAAACTTTTAGATGCCAAGATCATTTTCTAGGTTAGGCATTCCGCATGGGTAGAAAATTTGGTTCCTGTGAGGAAAAAGTCTGGAGAATTCGCTTATGTGTAGATTTTAGAAACCTCAATAGAGCTTCAGAAAAGGACAATTACCCAGTCTCGCCAATGGAGCAACTCCTGCAGATCATGTCTATCTCAGAGATTTTCTCTCTACTGGACAGTTTCTCAGGTTACAACCAAGTCCTGGTTTCGGAGGAGGATCATTTAAAACTACCTTCCAAACCAAGTGGGGAACCTTCTCTTATAAATGCATGCCTTTTGGGTTAATCAATGCAAGAGTGACCTTCCAAAAGGCCATGGATGTAGCATTTCGGGGACTAATTAACAAGTGTGTGGTAGTGTATCGAGACAACGTAACTATGTATTCAAAGAATAGAGAAGAGCACATCCAACACTTAACTCAAATTTTTGAAACGTGTAGGAGATACGGTATATCCTTAAATCCCAAGAAAACTATTTTCGACGTAGAGGAAGGTAAGATGCTAGGCCACATTATATCTCAAGAAAGCATTCGCATAGACCCAGAAAGGATTAAGTCCATAGCTCAACTCTCGTTGCCTCACAACAAGAAAGTTATGCAATCTTTTTTTGGGCAAATCAATTTCGTGAGGAAATTCACTCTCGATTTTGTGGAAACTATCAAACCCTTACAAAAGATGATTTGCAAAGATGCTAAATTTAATTGGGATGATGAATGAAATTATTCTTTCAGCAATATTAAAATTGTTATATCCCAGACCCCTGTGTTACGAAGTCCCGATTTCAATAGGGATTTCTTCCTCTATACTTTCACCTTCGACCAGTCGTTAGCTGCGGTATTGACTCAGAAGGATGATGACAACAACGAGGCTCTAGTGTCGTTCATGAACACTAATCTCCAGGGAGCTGAACTTAACTATCATGTTGTTGATAAATAGGCCTATGCGGTATACAAGGCAGTAAAATACTTCAGGTCTTACATCCTCAAGAACCACACCAAAGTGATTGTGACTTGCCCTGCAGTATGATCCTTTTTTACTCAGCAAGATATGGGGAAAATAAGAGGGAATTGGATGGCAGTGGTCCAAGAATTTGATCTAGATATAAAACCTGCCAAACTATTTAAAGGGAAAGGGTTGTGCAAACTCGCAGCTGAAGCCCAAGACCAAGTAAATGAAGATTTTGGATGGGGGAATGAAATGGAATTATGGTGTGGTGAAGCTTCATACATTTCCCCAGGCCCAGGTCTTCATATGAGAATTTAACTTATCTCCTACACCATGGAACTTGTCCAGAAAATCTCAACCCGAGAGAAAGGAGAGCTCTCAGGTTAAAATCTTCACAATATCGCTTCATAAATTTGGTACTCTTTTGGATTAACTATGATGGGATACTCTTAAGATGTCTCAAATGTGAAGACACGGACAAAGTTCTGAAGGAACTCCATTATGGCCCTATTGGTGGACATTTCACAGGAAAAACCACCACTCATAAGATACTGAGAGTTGGCTATTATCGGCCCACCTTGCTCAAAGACGCTCACACCTACGCTAGGAACTGTAAAACTTGTCATATGAGCATTGGGAGAGAGAAGAGAGAAGCAATCCCACTCCAACCAGTGACTGTCTCTAGGCCCTTTGAGTAATGGGGGTTGGATATCATAGAATAAATTACACCCAGTTCCTCGAAACAACACAAGTATATACTTACTGCCATCGATTATTTCACAAAGTGGGCAGAGGCCATCCCTCTAACTCACGTAAATGAGAAGGTGGTGATCTAATTCATAGAACAACAGTTGATCACAAGGTTTGGTGTCCCTTCTATTCTAGTTTTTTATAATGCATCTTATTTTTCTTCCACTCTATTGACAGAGTTTTCTCTAGATAAAGGAATCATAATTAGGTACTCTGCAAATTATTATCCACAAGGAAACGGGGTGGCAGAATCAACCAATAAGAACCTAGTGAGAATATTAAAAAAGATGATTGTAGATAACCAAAGGAATTGGCATAATCTACTCCATAACTCTTTTTGGGCCGATAGGGTCACACCCAAGGAAGCTACAGGAAATTCCCCATACTTCCTGGTTTACAGACAGGAAGCCATTCTCCCAAATGGGCTTTATCTTCCATCTTTTCAACTAGCCCAACATTCCAACGGGGAACCCTCATCGATCATACAACAAAGAATTGATACTCTTCTCATGCTAGAAGAAGAGAGAGAAAAGGCTAAGTCAAAGTTTCTATCTCACCAACAGATAGTGAAAACATGGTTTGATAAGCATAAGGCTAAAGAGAAAAATTTTGAAGTAGGAGACTTAGTCCTAAAATGGGATAGAGCAAATGAGCCAAAAGGGAAGCATTCTAAGTTTCAGAATCTGTGTCTTGGACCTTTCCAAGTGGTTGAGAAGATTGGGGCGGGCACTTATCGATTACAGAATCTGAGGGAGAACCTGATGCCCTCCTAGTAAATGGACAAGCCCTCAAACAATATTTCCAATAATATATATATATATATATATATATATATAGTCTTAGTGTTTTCATGATTGCGAAATGCATTTTTTCTTTCTTTTTCTTTCTGGATTTCTGTGCTTTTGAAAGTTGTGTTTAGAAATACAATGGTTGACCTTAAGTCATGTGACATAGAGAACTCCGATCCGAACTCATCGCTCACATACAACAAAAGAAGCATCAATGAACTTGCAGTGGCTTTGAGGGGTCCTCTATCTGGTCGGCGCAAATGAACAACTTTGGAGAAATGTCAGAAGGGTCTGCTTAGTGGCCTGGTAAGACCTTAAGGAAATATGGAACGGACTTCATGAACCCCAAACACAAAGCTAGTAAAGGATTCACCTCCACTATCTCACTTTGCAAAACAAACAGACGTCATCCTCCCCCACTCACTCGAGGCATCATGTCGGAGTACATTTGATATTATCAAAAGGGTGAACAGTAGGAGAGGGTATGAAGATATCTCTGTTAGGGCTATGGATGCTCGTTGGTAGTGGAGCAAGGTCTGTGATGTCAGGGTGACTCTGTCAAGTCTATGGACACTAGCTGGCAGCGGAGAAACACCAAAGCGAGTGAGTAAAGGTAGCTAAGGGATTCATGCCAATGAATTCTTTGCTAGAATTTTTTTAAAAGGGGACATGAGTCAGGGTTACAGGAAAATAAGGAGGAATAAAGGTTAAAACCCCATGGGCAGACCCGGAAGCATCAACCGAAGAATTTCAAATTACAAGGTAAAAGAGGCTTTGATTTAAAACTAGGAAAGGTTCTCCACCATCTTTCGTATCAGTCGAGCATGAAGGAAGAACAAAGATTCTTCTTTCACCCAGTGAATCACCATTTGTTGAGCACTTAACACACCCTAAAAATTCTACATCAAATTTCACCTTTTTTGAGTACCACTTGATCTTTTGGTGTTGTCTAATATGAAAAATGTGTCATTTTCTTATCATTTTTTATTCTCATTAAGTCTTTAAAAGCTTTCTTAAACATGTGATAAATATATAACTTAAAGAACTAAAGAATCGAGAGCCAAAAAAATTCGCAACGCGTCTGCAGTCTCAACATCAGAAAGAATTACAGGAGGAAGAAAATCACTCGGGAACACCGCAGTCACCAACTGTCGATCCTCATCGGCATCGGTGAACGAACGTTTTCTTTCGCAAACAAACTTCACCAAGGATATCGCTTATGACCGAGTCTCTTGGCATTGACAAAAGGTTAAAAGAATAAGCGTTGAACGAAAATGAAATAATAATTGTCGATCGCTGACTTCCGAAACGTTTTCGGTATTGGGAGATTCGAAAGACAATAACCCACAAAGAAACTACATGCTAGTTTTATTCCTGAAGTTCGATCCCCGATACTCACCCGGCATCAGCAGTCACAATGTTAAGCTCAATTTAGTGTGTTTGACTTAAACAAAGTCTCGAGTCTGACCATTACCCATGAACTGATTTCTAGGTTTTATTTAATGAATCCCGAGTTAGTGATGCCACATCAGCATCAATCGATGTCGGGAGTTTTTATTAGGAAAATATCAACCAAAATACAAAGCAACTCGGATCTATGCTAATTATAAAATCAAGGCTAGTTTACAAGAAGTTGAGACAACAACATAGTTTTATGCAAAAAGAGGGAAACAATGCATTCAATTGCTATGACTTGAATCCTTTCGGTAAATTTTCGAAGTTTTATATATTAAGATTCCCGTCGGGTTCAGGTTACATACAATAAACACTACCAAAAAAATTTGTCCAACCAACCCATTCACATTGAGGACGTGAAAATTTTCACAACAAACAGGGAAATTTATTAAAAAATTATGCATCACGTCTGAGAAAACAAAACAGTGTCTTCCATTCATGTCTCTTCTGCGCGTAGATTTTCTCCCAGGCTGTACCGCCCTCCTTGTGGTATTTTCATGTTTTGTTCTTCCGATACACTTTGAGCTTCACGTAGCTACACGATCATATCTTGTGCTTCCCAAATTTTTATTTTAAGCCAGGTTACATTACCTTCGCAACCTTGCGGTGTTGACACCTAAGGGTTCTTTGCCGCCAACTGTCGTTGTAACTCTCTATTCTCCTGGTAAATTTCAGCTATGGAAAGTTATGCCTATTCTAGCTATTGGTTAGGATCTCGACCATTAGAACCCTAGGTTTCCATCCTTCTTGTTCTGATCATGCTTCCCCGACCTACAGTTTCGATCGGTTCGAGCCGAATAACGCGCATTAAGGACTCTTTGGCAGATGATCGTGCACACGATTTGACCCGGTTTTGTTGTTCCCCAGCTTCCCTATTTTTTTGAGGCCTCCCTCTCCTCTACAGTATCTGCTGCAGAGGGGGCATGTTCTCCAACCTGCATCCCTCCAATGGATTTTCTTCCACTTCGGTATCCGCACAGAGTGACACTATAGCTTCATAGCGAGGTTAATAATTTTCCTTTGGAACCTCAAGAATACCCACTGTCGATAAGAATGAGTCCCATTCATGTTGGGGCTCAGGGATGGCACTCTGATTGCCCCACAGACCCCACCTTGCATTTTGAGGAGATCCCATGGCATGACAACGTATTTGCTTAAACGTATTTGACTGGACAAAAGACAAAAACATGGAGATTGATCGAATTGGGATCACAAGACAAATATCCACTAGTGCATAAGCTCAGCTAAATGAATATAACTCTTACAGAACATCTAGAATTTATAACAGAGCGGGGCAGTGAGCCGAAACATGCCAGGGGACACTGAATTCCTTGCGACGGGACATTTCAAAGAATTATTGTGCCACATATACGTGATGGGTATGACCCAAGGAATGCGAGATGCAACCGATAGGAATTGTAGAGGATGTGTAGCATGATCATCTCGATTCCTTTCATTTCCCCTAACCTCCATAATGAGTTGATGATGGTCAATGCACTTGTCGATGTGACTCTCGTGAGAGAAATTTTCCTTGATCAGAAGCATTTAACGACTTCACTTATAATAATATCCGATCTTCTGGGAAATTACTCATACTTTTGTCACATGTTCGGCTCTAACATCCTTTCCCTACCCTAAGGGCCAACCAATCACTAGCATGACTTTGATTCTCATGTTTTCCATACCCGATCTACCGTGTTGTGGCACGTGGATGTAACCCACCCCAAATGAAGAAAATGGTGGCACCAACAAAGATGGTACATGTACTCTGAAAGGTTGCAGAGATCACGTAAGTATCAAACAACCATGCTTAGCGAGCTTTACAGATATGCATCAGTCTGTTTTTCTTCCCTCTTATGTTTTTTATACATTTTGTCGAGTATTGTTCTGTAAGCAATTTCTAAAAAATGATTTTAATCCTGAGTGTAGGAAATATATCTTTGAATACTGAGCAACATTGGCTCTGTAACTTCATCAAGGAATCTAAGAGAAACCAATTCTGAAAAATCAACAAAGAAATGAAGGATATAGAACTCCCTGAGTTCGGCACCCCTGACAACTTCATCGAATTGTGCGACATAGTTGAATCACATACCAAGCAAGAATTATTGTGGGTCGAAGAGCTAGCGAAGGTGGCTGACACAACGCCGGGACAAGTCCAAAGATTTATGGAACATCTGACTAGATCTCAGACTATGCTACAGTAGTTAAACACCATTCTAGTGAAGTACCGAGTGCATGCGATGGAGATCAGAGGAATTTACGTGGCTCTGATGGAGCAGCATAGATTTCCATGGGCCCAAACTTGCGAGGATCTGTTTATCAGTTGGTCGGAGTATGAGGAAATTCACCCTTTCAAGTGATATCTCGATTTGACTGTTAAATAAATTGTTAGAAGAGGACGTCGCATGGTGAATTTTGCTTTGTTCAAACTACACTTAGCCGTTATTTTCAGTTTGAATTTTATGTTATAAATAAGAACATCGACCAATATTAGTTAGAGGTTGATGGTTGTTGTAATAAGTCTTTCTTTCTGGTTGTTAAGAATTATTTTGAAGCTCCCTTTGAATTGAGAAGTATTTATGGACCAAAGACAAAGTTATTTTCATCAAATTCATGTGATTGGGCATGGAGAAAAACTATTTCCTATCTCGTTTCATGAATGATGTTGTCATGAGTAAGAGCTATTTAATCTATTGTCAATTTATCTGGTGCAATATTTCGTTGTTCTTTAATTTAATGATGAAGATGAATTGTGGTGTTATTATGTGATGGATGATTAAGTAGGTGAATTATTTTGCTTGCCATTGTGTCATCGCATAAGTGTTTTCTTTCTGGTAACTAGTTTCTTAGACTGTAATTGGATGTTCACATGGTTAATGTATTAGTATTAGGCCTGTGGTGTAAAATTGTTGTCTGCATGCTTGAGCAGTGGGTTATCCCAAGTTCAGCCTCTTCCCCTATAGTTAAGCTTAATTCTATTTTGCTGCCAAGTTGGTTTATACCGACTTACATATCATATCGGTCCCGCCCAAGAGAAAATACAAAAAGAGATATTTTGAACTGAAGGAAGAGCCTTCACAAGAAAACATAAAGCCCATCGATAAATTGGTTGGATCGCAAGATCTGGAGAACCATTCCACTATTAAACACTACAGAATCTAATTGGGCCTCGGTGGAGGGTTTAGTTCCTGCTATTGAATCAAGGGACTTAGGACCCATCAACAAAGTACTAAGAGAACATCAACTCTATTCTAAGTTTAGTAAGTGTGACTTTTTCCAAAAAAAAGTCCATTACTTAGGCCATTTTATTTCTGAAGAAGGAGTGGCAGTTGATCCTGACAAGATCAAATCCATTATGGATTGGCCTATCCCAAAATATGTGTCGGATATTAGATCCTTTATGGGCCTAGAAGGATACTATAGAAGTTTCATAAAGAGATTTTCCAAGATTGGTTTCCCAATCACCTCCCTTCAGAAAAAGGGAGTTAAATTCATTTGGACATCAGAATGTGAAGAGAGATTCCAAGAGTTGAAATAACTTCTAACCAATGCACCCATGGTGAATATTGCAGACCCAAACAAGGACTTCATTGTGTGTACAAATGCCTAGAAGGAAGGGCTCGGAGGAGTCCTTATGCAAGAAGGACATGTGATTTGCTACGAATCCAAAAAATTGAATGAGCATGAAATCAATTATGTGTCCCACGATTTGGAATTTGTTGCCATGGTACATGCTTTGAAAATGTGGAGGCATTACCTCCTAGGTAGAAGATTTGTGCTTATGACAGACCATAGTGGGTTGAGATATTTGTTTGATCAACCAAAACTCATTTCTAGACAAGCTAGATGGATGGCTCTACTCAGTGAGTTTGATTTTGAAATCAAACATATGAAAGGAAAAGGAAATAGGGTGGTTGATGCCCTTAGTAGAAGTATGAAATTGATTCACTTGGTAGCTATAAGCACCTATGAATCAGATGTCAAGGAGAGAGTCAAAAGTGCACAAGAAACATATGCATTTTTCAAGACTGTGAAATCATACTTAGAGCAAGAGCCCATAGGGTTGAAGTATGAGGGATATCAATTGTTGAATGATGGCCTGCTAACTTACAAAGGTAGGTTGTATATTCCAAATTGTGACAACTTGAAGAGGTTCATAATGGATGAACTACACAAAATACCATATATCGGTCATCCTGGTTATCATAAAATGGTCACAACCACTAAGAAACTATTTTATTGGCCCAGACTGAAAAAGGACATAGTTGATTACTTAGATAAATGTCTATAATGTTAGTAGGTTAAGGTTGAGCATCATCATCCAACAGGGTTGTTGCATCCCCTACCAATCCCAGAATGGAAATGGGAAACCATCTCCATGGATTTCATCACAAGGTTACCAAAATCAACCAAACAGAATGACGCCATTATTGTAGTTGTGGAAAAACTGAGCAAGGTTGCTCACTTTATTCCCATCAAATCAACTTGCCAGGCAATATATATTTCCAATATTTTCATGAAATAAATATTTAGACTGCATGGCATGCCTAAATAAATCATATCCGATAGAGATACAAAATTTACTTCAAACTTTTGGAAATATATGTTTGTTGGTTTGGAAACTAAATTGCTATTTAGTATAGCCTATCACCCTCAAAATGATGGGTGGAAAGAAAGGGTAAACCAAGTGGTAGAGGACATGTTAAGGATGCATGTAATGCATCAGGCCAAGAAGTGGGAATACTACCTACCACTGGTAGATTTTATCTATAACAATGGCTATCAAGAGTGATTGAAGATGAGCCCTTTTGAGGCCCTCTATGGTAGACAATGCAATATTCCAATAAGTTGGAATAACCCAGTAGACAGAATTACAATCGAGCCAGATGTGCTAAAGGAAATGGAACAACAAGTAGTTCAGATAAAATAGAATCTGAAAATAGCTCAGGATAGACAATAAATCTATGCAGACAGAAAAGGGACTCCTAGAGAGTTCAAAACAGGGGATCATGTGTATCTCCGAGTTAGGCCC
This sequence comes from Picea engelmannii, assembly GCA_009831015.1. NCBI lineage: Eukaryota > Viridiplantae > Streptophyta > Pinopsida > Pinales > Pinaceae > Picea > Picea engelmannii. The sequence goes on along the minus strand of ML792963.1, from coordinate 72,880 downwards.
AGAAAAAATTCCTTGAGAATGGGAGCTTGTGCCAAGTTGGCACCTCGGTATTGTGGACCCTTTGAAACTTTGGATAGATTGGGACCTGTAGCATATAGACTAGCACTTCCTCCCACAATGAAGGCACATAATTTTTTTCATGTTTTGTTACTGGAGAAATATGTACATTATTCTAATCATATAATTGATTGATCTATGATCTAGGTGGTACTAAAGCGAGAATTCTTGCCAGAGCCACAATGCATAATATACAGGAAGGAAATCCCACTCAGGAACATAACCATTGCACAAGTCAAGGTGCAGTGGAAACACTTCGGTCAAAATGAAGCTACATGTGAAATGGAGGATGCCATGAAACATGCATACCCATTTTTGTTTACTTCTGTACATACAGAGCACATCAACAGGTAGAACATCGAGGACAATGTTCCTTTAAGAGGGAGGGGATTGTAATACCCATGTTTCCCCCAGCTTATAAATATAACTATAACCTGCCAAAAGACTATGGGTAGACTGAATATGTGTGGAGAGAATAGAATTTGATGAACCTTTGTATTATAAAAGGTAATGTATATATATAGATTTTTATTACTAAATAAAATGGAAAGTGTTGCATAACTGTTGAAGGGGTTTGCCAAGGCAGATCATGATGCATGAGAGAGATGGTGAGGGGAACCAACAATGGTTGAGATGACCCCCACCGGACTAGTAATTTACTGGATTTAAATTACTCATACTCGGAATAGTCCTCTAACCCGGAAAAATAAATTACTAGTCAGGTTGGTAGTTGGAAATTCCTCCTCAAGAGTCAATGAGGAGATGGGTAGAGTACCCATCTGAAAACTTCCTGACTTGACTACAAAATGGGGATTTGGACCCATGAAATATTGTTGAGGAAGGAAAGAAAATAAGGGAAATTTGTGAGAAGAGGGGGAGAGGCAAGAAGATGAGTCTGGAACCATTTTTCTAAAGGGGGAGAGCATGTGCAACTCTCTATATCCGGAAGAGAACTGAGAAACAGTTTGTTCTAGGTGAAAGAATTTGATGGTAGTAGTTTCAGACCAAGATGATAAATGGGGTTATAAATAAGACGAGTGACTGAGGAAGCACACACTGCAGACCCTTTCTTGGTGGAGAGAAAATCAATCTGCCAAGTTCCTGTGGGAGGAGGAGAGTGTTATGAACATAATAATAATAATAATAATCTATTTTTAAGGTCATGGCCAAGACAGCACACCAAATTGGTGTATGAGACCCCCTT
>ML792963.1:46464-67383 GCA_009831015.1 Picea engelmannii | reverse complement strand
CTTCCATAATAGGATCCATTGTATGGTGTTGTCATACCTCAAGGGTTTGGTAACAATAAAGTGTGGTTTCTTCTATCTTGCTTTGTGGATCTATTGTGTATTTAGTATTTGTGGTGATTATATTTGTATATCTATTCAGGTTCTTAACACAGACTCCTTTACAATTCGACAGTTCTTCTCAGCACTTAAAAGATCCTATCATCTCAGGTCCTCAACAATTACTAACTCAAGAATGAAGAATCAGGAGACAATAATTACAAGCTAGAGCAAGAGATAAGTCTTCCATAAAGTATGCTTTTAGGACAAATCATTTTTAAGAGGAAGGCAATGTTATGAACATAAATATACATTATTCCTACATGGATTATAATGATATATTCCAAGTATTTTGGATAATTCTTGTGTGAGCGAACTTTGTTCAAGTAGAAATATATCAAGTTCTTTCCAAGAACCCTATAAAAACCCAAATCCACAGAAGAATGAATTAGGATGGCCAGACTCCTTTACAATTCGATAGTTCTGCTCAGCGCTTAGAATATCCTATCGTCTCATGTCCTCAACAATTACTATCTCAATAATGAAGAAGCATGAGACAATAATTACAAGCTAGAGCAAGAGATGAGTCTTCCATAACGTATGCTTTGAGGACAAAGCATTTTTAAGGGAAAGGAAATGTTATGAACATAAATATACATACAATAGTTATTCATAACATAATAATTAATTAATAAATAATAACTATTAATAATGAAAGGACATGTCTCAAATGACATGACTATTAATTAAGGGCACCCCTGCATGGGTATATAAATGAGCCCTCCTTCTCAATTGTATATCATCTCATCTATTCATATTTTATACATTATTCCTACATGGATTACTTTGTTATATTCCAAGTATTTTGGATAATTCTTGTGTGAGTGAATTTTGTTCGTCTCAGAGAGTGGCCTCTATCCCTGACTATTGTTGAAAAATAAGGAAGAGTCTCTCTCAGAGCATCATGATCTAGCTAGGGAGTGGTCAGGAGTAAATCCATCCAGGAGTTGTTGTGCCTATGGTTGGGTGGAAAAGGACACCCCTCTCAGCAGTTGCTTCATTATCTAGCTTCTTGATAAGTATTATTATACCTTGTGTGCTAGAATTGAAATGAGTGGTTGGACGTCTGTGTCTATGACTAAAATTTGCATTCTATGATTAATATTAGAAAAGCTTATTGCTCTTCTGTGAACCCCTACATTTGAATGGTTTTTGTTTTCCTCTGCTTAGATAAGAACTATTAGACATGGGACTTCCAATGAATTTAGGAATAAGTTTACGGTTTCTGTGCTGGTTGGAAAATTCTTAAGGGAATTTTCCCAAGGATTGATTTTGTATTGTAAAGAGTTGGGGCAGACTTCATTGGAACACTTCAGTATTGTCGACCTCTCGAATTTACCTTCACAGGTTACTAAATTCGAGCTCTGTTGAGAGAGGGCACCTCCTTCAAACCATTCGTCTGTGTGACCGAGGGCTCATGCCCACGACCCTAACCAAACTATAGCTAAGAGTTGAGCATGTAGCCTCAGAACTTGTTGGGGAATCCATATGAATAGAACCTTGAAACCCTTCGCTAGGTATGAAAGGAGCTAAGTTGTCTTGGCTTCGTAACTCCGGGAGTTTGAAGCTCTTGGATGTTATGATTTTACAAAATTCAAAGCCAATCAAAGGAAACCTTCTGGTATGGTTACTAGCAAGGCTGACCGACATCTAGCAGTTTCCTTAACTGTGATTGTGGGATCTATCCCATCGTTAAACCACGATCCACTTCTCAGTCACAAAGTAAGATGAGTCGTATATCTAAGGGTATTCAAGATATTCCCTGACCATTGGATCTACATCATGGTTATTCCAGCTTTGACCACTTTGGGAGAAAAGGAGTGTTGAACAGGTGGAACCCCCGAATGTAAAACTCGCAAAGTGATGAGAACTGTAGATCCAATGATATTTGAGATCTTCCCTGACCGTTGGATCTACGCCGTGGTCAGTCCGACCTTGAACACTCCGGGAGAAAAGGAGTGTTAAATGGGTGGAAACCCTGAAAGATGAACTTATGAAGTGACGAGAACCGCAGATATGAGGATATTTGAGATCTTCCCTGACCGTTGGATCTGCGATGTGGTCAATACGACGTTGACCACTCTGGGAGAAAAGGAGTGTTAAATGAGTGGAACCCCCGAATGATGAACTTGTGAAGCAACGAGGACCATCGATCTGAAGAAGCTTTTGGACCTCTCTTGACCGTTCAATCTAGACCGTGGTCAGTCTAGCACTAAACACTCTGAGAGTGAAAAGGAAATTACATAGCCAAACCCTCGAGCGTAGAAGTCACAAAGCAATAGAGGCCATAGATCTGGGGATCTATGTGGACCTATCTCGATTGTGGGATAAAATGTATTGGGAAGTTGTTGCTAGGAGTTTGGACTTTGGAGCTCCAAGGGATTTCATAGGTAGGAGAGGCGAGAGACTCTCGGAGGATGTCGTTCTGGAGTGACGTGGCATGTTGACGTTTCCTAGGGTGACATGGACCCATGTTCGACATGCCACATGTCACCTTGATTTGTGATTTTTACAGACCTTATATGCCAATTGGAACATGACACGTTTCACCCATTGATGGTGCCACATGTCATCTCTGCCCTTTGTCATGTGTCAATTCCCTTTTCACATGCTTGTTTGGCCTAATAGCTAGTGGAGTACCCGAGGCACTGGGAGTTTGGGACTTCGGGGAACTTGGGATGCTGGAACGCTAGGGTCAATTGGTCGACGGCCCAGACCTACCTATCCCTCACTCTATATTTAATGCGCCACCATGTGTAAGTGTGGACCCTTCGGGAGTCTGGGGTTTCGAAACTCTAGAGGTTTGGAGAGGTATATTGGATAAGTCCAAATGGGCCAAAGGCCTGGATTTACTTTCCAGCTCTGGCAGGCTATAAGAAAAATTTAAATGTAATTAATTAAATGAGAGGGACCCTCTCTAGAACTCCGTCATTCAGGAGATTTTGGTTCATAAACACATGATGAGGAATTTTGCTGAAGTTCAGAGACTTAGGCATTAACTAATATTAATGAATCTAAGTGCCCTTGGAGATTTAGTAATGAGTGGGATTGCATTGTGTTATTGGTTAATTAACCTAGTAGGCCTATAGGAGCTAGACAAATGTCAACTCTTAGTTGGAAGAGTCTTTGTATACTATGATGATGTGAAGTGTTAGGTGACAGGGAGCCACGTGGATGTGTGAGACTCTAGTCAATGAAGGATTAAAGAACCTTGAAGGGTCATAACTTACAATCCAAAACCCATATCTGGACAATTTTATAGTCGTTGGAAAACCCTCATCGAACCGAAGACAATGGGACCCTAGCTATAGGGATTTTAGGTGATTGAGAAAAGTGAAATTTCGATGCTCCATCCCTTAAAAAGGTACTTAGGGGTCAGGTGAGTGACAAGGAGAGAAGTGGGAGATTTTGCAGTTCCAATGAAGAGATTGGAAATGGCATAATTAGATTCACCTTCCATCATAGGCATGGACATGCCCATATTTACCAAGCTCGTGTATTCAACTCCATATGTCTGTCCAAGCACTCTGATCACATTAGCACTAAGAGAGCATAACTTGATGTTGATCTCCAGATGAATGAAGCAATGGTTACAATGATTCCTTCGTATGTACTTGGGACTCTTGTTGATTAATGTGCACCATGAGAAGTGTAATATCAAATATGTTCTCCACTTGAACCAATATTTCATTTGTGTGCTCAAAGTGAGTTATTTTAAGCAAGTTACAAACTAGTGGTACCCATGTAGCCCTATGGCCATGAGGAAGAATTATAGGTTAGCCAATCTAAGCAATGGTCACCTAGTCCATTGAATTATCACATGTTCTCACCTTTTTGTCCCCAAGGTAGAACTTGTGGACATCATCCAACAACACTCCAATGAGCTATACTATAACACCCTATTTCCCCCAATTTGTAATTAATCATAAAATAGAAATTTCCATGCTAAGGCATGTGGACAATGTAAATGTATTATTTTTTGAGTTGTTAATAACTGACTGTGGGGGTGAAGCCTTGAAAGTATTGGCCATGATATCACTAGAGGAATAATGTGAAAACTATACGAGAGGGTTCATTATATCAAATAACCCCAAATTTCCCTTGATGTGGATGATAAACCTCCTTCAGATCCCAAGGAGAGAAATCAGTTAATGAAGAAAGGACTAGTGGTTGAATTATCAACCACCCCCATGAATGGGAGCATGGTCTAGCTGCAGAATGTCAGCCCAAAGTACCGCAAGGTTTGGAAGACCAAGCGGACCCAATCTTCCTTCTGACAAAGGGAAGGTAAGATACATACACATGGGAATGGAAAGAGAAGGGGGCAGAAAGAGAGAAAACGAAGGCACAAGCTCGTAAGGGAGATGCGCGGAGATCTCCAGGGGATAATGAATAGAAGGTCGCGAGATTGATGTTGAGTGAGCATCTGATAAAACTCACCGATGGAATAATAGAGGGAAATGTCTTAAAGTTGCAGAGAATAGAACCCGAGTTGAAGCTAAACAGAGAAAGAATCCTTGAGAACTGTAAGAGTTCCCTGGTGATATCATGGCTTGGCACGAGGGTGGCCAGAGTGCTAAGAGTGAATTCCTATGAGCCTATGGTAGGGTGGAAGGATGAACACACACAGTCAGTTAGTTGGCGACAACCTGTAATAGATAAGTATTCTCCTACCCTGTGTAATTGAGTTGTAACTGTGTATTGAAATTGGATATACTGTGAATGTTTTCATAAATGTGCATGATTTCTTAATGGATATGTTGTATCCCTTCTATTTTTGCCTGGTTTTGTAATTAGGCAAGTAAGAAATTCTATGTTTCGGGCATGGCTTGTTCCCATAAATGCTTACGTACCGTGGTGGCTTAAGCCAAAGCCACGAACTGTGAGTTCGTCGACCTTAGGAATAGTTTCATGTACGCATGTCGACCCTCCTATCGTTCTGAGTCCCTTGGAGGACGAAGTGGGTTAAGCTCAAGAGAGGTAGTGCAGATACGCACAGGCTCTCTGCAAGGATAGCAGAGACCGAGAACCACTTAATTCCTAGAACCGATGAAGGAGCGCAATAGTTGCGCCGAAGATCCCTCTATGTGTTAAGTTTAGGAGAAAGAGCGTAACGCTCTTAAATCCTTCATAACTGACAAAGCTCAGGAGAGATAACATCTTTAGAATGCCGGTGAGAGTCAAGACAATGAGCTCGCAGAAGAATCAAAGGGTCAAGGTCAAACTCCATTGACGGAATCAAGAGGAGGAGCGACAACTATCGTTAGATCAGTTGCAGAGGAGAGACTTGGACCACCCGATCAGCGTCCAGACAATGAAGAACGAGCGCAGGAGAAGATTAGGTATGAGCCATCAGATCTGGGTGCATGGACCAACAGCCATAGGATCCAGAGGAGGTGCACAAGGGTTAACCCTGTTGGAGTTGCATAGGAGAGTGGAATTTGCAAAATCGTGAAGTCCCGACATCATAAGAACCATCCATCGAAAGGACACGTGGCAACAGATCAGCATTTCATTGACTCGCAACTCAGAGGATTCAATGGGAAGGTTCGTGAGAACTCACGAAACGTGAACTCGCGATAAGACCCCAGCCATTAGATCGAGCAGAGAAGAAAATCTGGACCGCTGAAATCCACCTCTAGACAACATGAAGAGCGTGCATGAGGAGAATAGATCTGATCCATCAGATATGGCATGTGGACCAACAGATGTTAGATCCAGAAGAAAGTGCACAAGAGAAGTTTTGAAACCATCGGGACCGTCCATCGGAAAGGACACATGGTGAGAGCTCAGCATTTCGCTGACTCCCAGAGCACGTACGTCAAAGAACATACTGTTCGAAATCGTGATTCGTCCATCAAGGAGGACACATGGAGAAAGCTCATCATTTCACTACCTCGCAACTTGAAGAAGTCAAAGAGTAGAGTCGGGATAATTCATGAAGTGCAAACTCCTGAAATTATCACAACCATTTATTGTCCAGGAAGAGTTTCGTCATTTCAGGAATCGGGAGAACGGAGGTAAAAATTCTTTCAACTTCACGATACGTGAAATCACGACGAGATCTAGATCGTTAGATATAGAAGAGCATGAACCATCAGATTTGGGAGCCCCTAATTATCGGCATTTTGGAAGTCGTGGATGTGAAGGAAGTTGTGACTGGGAGGTCACAAGTCGTGAAATTCTAATTCGCGAAAGGAGGATATCGATTGTTGATCGAGAGGAGGAGTATGGACCGTTGATCTACTGCGGACTAGATATCGAGATATCGGGGATCAGAAGATCTGAGGAGAGAAGTCTTTCAACTTCGTGAAATGTGAAGTCCCGATAAGAGAAAGGGAGATTTGGACCGTCGGATCGTGGAGATCGTGGACCATTGATCTGACGCAGGTGGATCTCTTTTCAAAGTTTCGGGAGTCGAGAGTCAAGGTTGACTCACATGTAGAATACCCGACATGTGAAATCGCGACGCGCCTTTTGCATAGGCATGTGGTCACAGCCCGTGGTCGTGTGGAGGTGAGGCTCGCGCTTGGTGTTTAGTCGTGCAGGGTGAGTTTCAAGGAAGGACCTGTGGATTCATTCATGAGATTCCAGCAAGGAATCGAAGAGCTGCTCGAACTCAACAGAGTTAAGAATGATCCTTGACCAAGAGGTCGAACTGGTTCCCTGACCCTCCAAATTAGGAACCAAGAATGGAGTTCATGTCCTTTAAGGAAATCAAAAAAAATTATGCCCCGTCATGGGTGTGTTACAAAATGGTATCAGAGCATGGTTACAACACTTGGCCTGCTTGGGCTCATGAAAGAGTCGAGTGATTTTCTTTCTTAGAAAATTTTAAGGGAGAGAATCTACTAACCTACCCTATCTATCTGATCATGGTTACAACACTCAGCCTGCTTGGGCTCATGTACGAGTCGTGTAAGGAGATATTGTTATCTGCATTTACTCCTCAAGGAGAAGGACTACAGATTGAACCTGTGATTTTGGGAATTCTTGTTGAATTTCAATAAGAGAATTTCTTTATCCCTTTGTCAAAGTGATAACTACTCTTATTGGAGTAGGGATATGTCAATTAACATTTATAATAAGACTTGAATGTGGATAGTTGAAGGTGGCAGGGTTCTGTCAAGGACAGTTGAAGCTAAAGGATAGATGACCTGGTGTTCGTAACACTGCTTCTAAGCATGGGCAATTCAAACTTCAGGCACTGATGATGGTGGATTGAATAATGGTTAATACCTTTGTGGGCTTAAAAGAATCTGATAGGATCAGGTAGGATCCTTGGTAGTTATAGTTACTGCTTTATATTAAAATTGGAATATATAACTCCTCATGACCAGAGAAAAGTGAGATGGGTAAGATCCTATGGACATTGAGTCAAGGAGGTTTTCTTTCTAAGACATTGCATAAAGAGGAAAGTGACCCTAGTTGGTTATAGCCATGAGAGAAGGAAACCGCAACATGACGTATGACTATGAGATTAGTCCTGTAAGTGACTGAAATCTCAAACTAAAGGACACTAATGATGAAATTAAACTATCAAGTGAAGGCATTAGGTAAAAAGGTGCAATAGATGCACCTACATATACACGAATGTGTATACATGATGATAAGGATGCTTGGAAGATCCTTGGAAAAAGGATATAGGAGTCGGAAATGTCCATGTGTGTGAATGACCTGGACAAGGTGTAAGAAATAAGCTAGCATGATGAATACTTAGTTGTGTTTAATTATGCTTGAGTGAATGGGTTTAATGCATTGTGAAGCTTCTTAATATGAAGCCTGATATCGATACCAGTTAGGTATGAATGATATTAAACGTGCAAATGATGCACGTGTACGATGAAAGGGTATAGTTGTAGGCAGTGGCACCATATGGTTGCCCTGATGACGGAAATATAAAGTAGGAATCACTCTTTTCTAGATTAAACCAATACTATGGATGCATGGTTGACTCCATTCTGAAGATTCATGAAAGTTTTGTTCCAAGTAATAGCTTGAGGGGAATGTATCCCCTTTCCTTTGGGAATACTAATATGATTAGATAGAAGGGTAAAAGAGAAAAGATGTTATGTTGTCATAATAAGAGGCAAATGATTATGCCTTTGGGAATCATATGAGAAGGATTGTGAACAATACCGAGATGACTGATCTTAAAAGTAAAGATGTGTGTGGGTTGTGAAATATACCTATGACAGCTACATGTAGGCTTAGGATTATGAATATGGTTAAATACATCATGGATGTAAGTTGACAAAACTAGAATATGTATGGATACGTAATTAGGTACATGACAAAGATGCATGTTTATATTCCTTAAGGAATGTTTGGTAAACAGATAAAAGCTAACTCAAGGTTGATTCTAGCACAGATAATGATGGATATGCAATAAGGAAGTTGCATGTTGAAGGAATTCTCTTTGGAGGAACTGTGTGAAGACTCTGTTAGGAAAACAAAGTCACAACCTTAATGACTGTTGAGAATTAAGCAGTAAGCCACAAGTTTATATGAATAAATATATATCTACCAGAATCCTGGATTACATTTTGAAAAAAAACATCACAGAATGAGTAGAAGACTAATAAATGAATATTGACCATCCTGATAACCAAATGGTAATGTGTTGGATGCACAGGTTCATGATCCATTATGAACAAAAAGTTTGATATTAAAGCATGTTGTTGTATTCTAAAAAGGGTTAGGGTGAGGCCTAACCAAGGTTGCTCAAGAAAAGAGCAAAAAGATCACAATAAAAAAGTAGATTGCATAACTAAAGGAGGAATACTTTCCTCACCCTAAGAACCCTAAATTGTTTAACAGAGCCATAGGATTAAAAGAGCAGTTGTGGAAACAAGTATAGTTGGTAAAAGGCAAGTAAAATCCCCGAGTGTGATTAAATGAATAAATGATTACGTTTAACTGATTAGGATTGGTTGAAGCCATGATTAAGAAAAGTCAATGAGGCCTTAGAGATAACTCAACTGGGCTAAAAAGTCCCAGGCGGTGTAGAAAGAGTCGAAAGAAGGGGAGAGTCCTCAATTCTTCCTTGTTGAGTATTATGGTTTCTCTTGAATGAGAAAACTGATTTACTAATAAAAGTAAATGTTTTGACACCATAGTGATAAGGATTGTATGGTTGAAGATACAATCAAAATCTGTTATGTTTCACTTGTGGAAACATTTGAGGATAATGTGATGAAGTGCATGAAGATATGCTAGGAAATTTTGAAGATGTTTTATGAATTCGAATGTTATGATACATACATTTGGTTTAATATTACAACTAATGTAATTGTGACTATGATGATGCATGCTATGTATAGAAAGGAATTGGAGCTATTGAGAAAGACAGTGTCCAATGATGGGAAACCTCAAGCAAAGGGTGACCATGGGAAGGCTACGGTTGAAAGATTGTTGACAGGACTGTGAAAACCCTACTAAAGCACTGTTGATGAGGTAAAGATCAGAAAGAGAGTGCTAGTAGCCAAGAACAAGTATAAAAATGTTCATGCTTATGTGGCTCAGGGTATGAAAGGATTCAGGTGAGAATCACTTCCGAAATATTTTATTGTCTCATGTTATGCACAAAATTTGAGAGGGCAGTTGTATGCCATGGATACCCAAAGTAGGGTATGATTCGGGAAGAAGAACTCGAATGTTGGAGGTGTGAACCTCTGCAGTGAAGACTAATTGTATGATGCAGCAACATTTGAACCAAATGATCTATGTTGATTCAAAGGGTCAAAAACCTTTACTAAGATAATTTCTTGGGTGGCCATGAGTGTTTGCACCCTGGTTATTAATGAAGGAAGAATGCTTAAAGGAATTCATGTGAAACTGTTGAGTTTAATGTGTATTGATTTGGGAATGTGATCAGCCTATAGAAGGAAGCATGGTCCTACTGTAAGAGTGAATGAAAATGAATAAGCCATATGAGGAAAAGGTTGGTTAAATCCCAACACACCATGGCCAAGAACTGGTCATAAAGTGTGACGAACTTGGAGACAATGCAAGAGTGCATTAGGTACGAATGTGGCCATGAATATTGGCACATTTGTTAAAATCCCTTGAAATGTTGAATTACGTTTTGAAAGGTATGGTGTGATTGAAATGAGGCATAGGCAAGGATTGAAATCCCCTTTTTATGTTTATGTAGATGTGTTGAACGATTAGTATGCATGGTTTTGAATACATATATATACATATATACATGGAGGCATGAGAGACTAACAGTTTGTTTGGTTGTGTGAAGAATGAATTGCAGGAGGAAAAGGGTCTTGGATATGGTAGTGTTGTAAGCCCATAAGGAAGACCAATTTCCTGTTGAGCCAAACTGCAAGGAATGCTTTTGAGAAAGTGAATTTGATTGTTAGTATGCACAATTATGAAATTGTTGTGATGACGTTGTATAGCTACAATAAAAATATAATGTGCATGAGAACTAACAATTTGTTTAGCTGAGGAATGAATTGCAGGAAGAAAGAGTCTTGGATATGGCAATGCTGTAATCCCATAAGGAACATTGATTTCTTGCTGAGCTAAAATGTTATGGGGAAGAAAGTCTCATGCTTGTGAATTTGGTTCCTGTGCGGAACAAATATGAAAACAAAATGTGGAATTTGTAAATCTGTGGGTGACCATTTTACAAGAAAATTTTGAATTTAAAATTTATAATGATGTCTCATGAATTCATGTATACCTGTGATACAGGTGAGAAAGAGAGTAACCTTTGTCCCTATCTATTACTGTGCTGGGAGAAGGAGAGTAACCTTCGTCCCTAACTTTCGCTAAGATGAAAGAAAAGATATGTCCAGAAAGGACAGATGATGAAAAATGGCTATTGTTGAGCCATGAGAACCCTGTGATAAGCCATGATCGCCTGAAATACATTGTGTTGAGGTAACACAAGCCAGAGGGACACCTCGACAAAGAAAGTTTGAGGGACGCCTTGACTGTAAGACTTGATAGAGTCTCTGGAATTCTTCCTGTGCGAGAAAACCTTGGCAGGGCAAGATGGATCACCCGAGGGACTGTATAGCAATGAAGGGGATGCTTGAGCCTGGGCCTGGAGGGTGAGTGACTGCAAGGAAGAGGAGACCTTAATAGTTCTTGTAAACTATTGGGATCATGCACACAGTTGGTAGCTCTTCCTGTGCGAGAAAACCTTGGCAAGGTAAGAGGGATCACCCGAGGGACTGTATAGCAGAGAAGGGGATGCCTGAGCCTTCGCTTGGAGGGTGAGTGACCGCAAGGATGATGAAACCATGATAGTTCTTGTAAACTATTGATTTGGATCATGCACCCAATGGGTATGTCAAGGAAGAATGATGAGCCTGGATAACAAAACAACTATGTGGAAACAAATCCACAAACTGCACAGATAATTATTGTGCTAAGATTATGAAAATTTTCCTAGAAATTTTTATGCAATGTTTTCGCATGAGACTGTGATTAACGTGCTTGTTGTCCAAGAATTATTGAAAGCAGGTGACCAAGATTAAGGGTCTGAAAAAGAACCTGGCCAAGAAAGAAGGATCGAGATTTCTAAAAAAATTGAATGAGAAAGGCATGACAGGTGTTTTTGAGAAAGAACACCAAGGATGGTGTTCCTTTAAGGGGGAGGGAATTGTAACACCTTGTTTCCCCCAATTTGTAATTAATCATAAAATAGGAATTTCCATGCTAAGGCATGTGGACAATGTAAATGTATTATTGTTTTAGTTGCCAATAACTGACTGTGGGGGTGAAGCCTTGAAAGTACTGGCCATGATATCACTAGAGGAAGAATGTGAAAACTATACAAGAGGGTTCATTATATCAAATAATCCCAAATTTCCCTTGATGTGGATGATAAACCTCCTTCGGATCTTAAGGAGAGAAATTAGTTAATGAAGAAAGGACCAATGGTTGAATTATCAACCACTCTCATGAATGGGAGCATGGTCTAGCTGCAGAACGTCAGCCCAAAATACTACAGGGTATGGCAGACCAAGCGGACCTGAGCTTCCTTCTGATAGAGGGAAGGTAAGATACATACACACGGGAACGGAAAGAGAAGGGGGCAGAAGGAGAGAAAACGAGGGCGCAAGCTCGTAAGGGAGATGTGTGAAGCTCTCCAGGGGATAATGAATAGAAGGTCATGAGCTTGATGTTGAGTGAGAACCTGATAAACCTCATCGAGGCCATAACAGAGAGAAATCTCTGAAAGTTGCAGAGAACAGAACTCAAGTGGAAGCTGAACAGAGAAAGAATCCTTGAGAATTGCAAGAGTTCCCTGGTGATATCATGGCTTGGCACGGGCGTGGCCAGAGTGCTAAGAGTGAATGCCTCTGAGCCTATGGTAGGGTGGAAGGACGAACACCCACAGTCAGTTAGTTGGTGGCAACCTGTAATAGATAAGTATTCTCCTTCTTGTGTAATTGAGCTGTAACTATGTATTGGAATTGGATATAATGTGAATGTTTTCAAAAATGTGCATGATTGATTAATGGATATGTTGTATCCCTTCTATTTATGTTTGGTTGTGTAATTAGGCAAGTAAGAAATTCTATGGTTCATGCATGGCTTGTTCCCATAAATTCTTGCGTACCATGGTGGCTTAAGCCAAAGCCACAAACTATGAGTTCATCGACCTTAGGAATAGTTTCATGTACACATGTCGACCCTCCTATCGTTCTGAGTCCTTTAGAGGACAGAGTGGGTTAAGCTCAGGAGAGGTAATGTAGATACGCACAGGATCTCTAAGAGGCTAGCAGAGATTGAGAACCACTTAAGTCCTAGACCCGATGAAGGAGCACAATACTTGCGTCCAAGATCCCTCTATGTGTTAAGTTCAGGAGAAAGAGTGTAACGCTCTTAAATCCTTCATAATCGACAAATTTTGGGAGAGATAGCATCTTTAGAACGCGGGTGAGACTCAAAACAATGAGCTCATAGAAGAATCAAAGGGTCAAGGTCAAACTCTATTGACGGAAGCTCAGGAGGAGGAGAAATAACTATCGTTAGATCATTTGTAGAGGAGAGATATGGCCCGACCGATCAGCGTCCAGACAACGAGGAATGAGCGTAGGAGAATATCAGGTCTGATTCGTCAGATTTGGGTGCATGGACCAATAGTCATTGGATCCAGAGGAGGTGCACGAGGGTTAACCCTTTTGGATTTGCATAGGAGAGTGGACTTTGCAAAATCGTGAAGTCCTAACATCATCAGAACCGTCCATCGAAAGGACACGTGGTAGTAGATCAGCATTTCGCTAAATTGAAACTCAAAGGGGTCAACAGGAAGGTTCATGAGAACTCGCGAAATGCAAACTCGCGATAAGACCCCAGCCATTGGATCGAGTAGAGGAGAAGATCTGGACCATTGAAATCCACGTCTAGACAATGTGAAGAGAAAGCAGGAGGCGAATAGATCTGATCCATCGGATTTGGCATGTGGACCAACAGACGTCAGATCCGGAGGAAAGTTCCCAAGAGAAGTTCTGAAACCATTGGGACCGTCCATCGAAAAGGACACATGGCGAGAGCTTGACATTTCGCTGACTCACAGAGCACGTAGGTCAAAGAACATACTATTCAAACTTGTAATGTGTGAAATCATGATTTGATCATAGTCATCCATCAAGGAGGACACATGGCAAAAGCTCATCATTTCTCTGACTCGCGACTTGAAGAAGTCAAAGAGTAGAGTCAGGAGAATTCGTGAAGTGCAAACTCCCGAAAAGATCGCAACCGTTGATTGTCATCGAAGAGTTTCGACATTTTAGGAATCGGGAGAACGGAGGTGAAAAGTCTTTCAACTTCACGATACATGAAATCGCGACGAGATCTGGACCATTAGATCCAGAAGAGTGCGAACCGTCAGATTTGGGAGCCCCTAATTATCGACATTTCAGAAGTCAAGGATGTGAAGGAAGTTGTGACTGGGAGGCCGCAAGTCGCAAAATTCCGATTCGTGAAAGGAGGATATCGACCATTGATCGAGAGGAGGAGTATGGACCGTTGATCTGTTGCGGAGAAGATATCGGGATATCGGGGATCGAAAGATCTGAGGAGAGAAGTCTTTCAACTTTGCGAAATGTGAAGTCCCGATAAGCGAAAGGGAGATTTGGACTGTCGGATCGCGGAGATCGTGGACCGTTGATCTGACGCAGGCAGAGCTCTTTTCGGAGTTTCGGGAGTTGGGATTCAGGATTGACTCACATGTAGAATACCCGACATGTGAAATCGCGACGCGCCTTTTGCATAGGCCTGTGGTCACAGCTCGTGGTCGTGTCGAGGCGAGTCTCGCGCTTGGTGTTTAGTCGCGCAGGGTGAGTTTCAAGGAAGGACCTGTGGATTCGTTCATGATATTCTAGTAGGGAATCAAAGAGCTTCTCCAGCTCACCAGAGTTAAGAACAATCCTTGACCAAGAGGTCGGACTGGTTCCCCGACCCTCCAAATTAAGAACCAAGAATGGAGTTCTTGTCCTTTAAGGAAATAAAAAAAATTATGCCCCGTCATGGGTATGTTACATATACCCACATGAAGTATCTACACATTCCTTCTTGTCTCTTACCTATGAAATGTGCGTTGATGTTATAACTGGAGTTGGAAATCGAATAGAAATCCTAGTCTCTATTACCATTGAAACAGAGCATGATTCCATCCTCTCCCGTGAATCTTTAATCCCAACACATGTCCTCCAACTTATCATAAATTGCAACATCACCACCCTTAGCATGGCCATGAACATGAATTTGAGCAATGAGTTAAGGTTGACTACACATATAAAAGCATAGAACAAAGCTAAAAAAAGATAACAAAATTTCCCAACAACAACAACAAAGAGTGTGAAAAAAAGACATGTTGTCTATAACTATATATAATAGCCACCTAAAATAATGAGAATATGAATCAATTAAAATCATATTACCAAATCTTAAATAACAATAAATTAAAAAAATAATTTAAAAAACAATAATATTCACATAATTTTAATTACAACAATCTTTTCAAAAAAAATATATCCCTTATTACATGCCTTTGACATAATTAAATATAAAAACAACTTAAAACAAAAATACATATCCCTATCCCTTGTTTCACTTAATCGTTAAGTGAAAATGTCCATATCAATCCATGTCCCCTCCTCCTGTTATTCTTTGGAAATGTCACGTGTCATCTCAAACAACAAATCTCTATACAAGTGCGATACATACAACAAATTCAATTGTTATCTTCTATCAAAATAGCAATGTCTCAAGCTTAATCATAAAAAAAGTGGGGGAAATATTAGAGAAAATGTAATGTCTCAAGTTTAATCATAAAGACATGGATACTCATGGAGGAAGGAATACCCCAACAATAGGAAAAAGAAGTAGAGCCCTCATGAAAACACCCATAACAACCTTGAGTTCAAAAAAGAGAAAACAAAAACGCCTAACTCAATGACTTCTCTATGCAAAGCCCTGCAACAAATAATATTAGCCCTTCTTAAAGATGGAATGTCTAACTTAATTGACAATTAAAGTTAATATGTTAATATAAAAAATAATTTTACTAATAATTATTAATTTAATATTAAATTTTCATTAAATTTTCTGATTAAGTTAATAAAAATACATTATTATTTGTTTACATATATTAAATACGAGTGTCGATGAGCGCTTCAAAGTATGAGTTTTGAATTAGTCCAAAAAGTAAGTATATAAGGGGGCAAAACGTTGGAGACGGGAACGAATCTAGTGTGGGAGGGCTACAGTCACGGGAGGAATGAAGAGCATGTTGAAAATGGGGATAAAGAATGAGAGTTGGAAAGCGGGTGGGAATATCAATATTCATAAAAATGACGAGTGGGTGCCAAGAATATATCACTCATTGTGGATGTGGTTTACGGTATGTTGTCTTTATTAATTACTTTTTAATTTTTTTACGATTTTAATTTGATGAAAATAAAGATGATGTTCTTTTTTATTATGTATACTTTGATTTTAAAAAATAAAAAAAAATATTAAACACTTTTGATGAGAAAATATACAAAAGCAAAAATGAGAATGAAAAAGAATGTAAGAGAAGAGTAATAAATTAAAAATATATATAAAGAATTGATAAATTTAAAAATACAATTATGGTTCTTATTTGTTATTAACTTTTTAGAAATGTTTATCCTCTCATATTGGGTGACAGAGAAGTGTTCGGAAGTGGGGTCGCTCTCTGAGGCGAGCTGCCACATGTCACCCACAACCATTGTCGCTAGTCCACTTGGGCGCCCTCATTAACCCCCCACATGCAACATCATTATTTTACATGCACACTCCTCATGGCCTCATCTGCTCAATGTCACTCCACCACCGACTTCAATCCAGTGATGCTCCCCTAGTACATTTTAATCCCTTGGCTCGTCCTTCGCACGTATCAGACTCCAGAAGCCCCCCTCACCTGCATTAATGATTCATATGGCTCTGTTCATGGCTCATTATGGGCTATGTTTCCCATTCCATCGACGAGATGGCCTCTCCTTAAACTTCCCTTCGAAACCTACCCTCATGTTTCTCTCTTTTGTCTTCCCTTTTCTCTCTTTGTACTCATCTTCTCCCTCGCCCCCCTTTGATCCCAAGTATCCCCTCCAACACAGTGTCCCTTGTTTTCCCCTCGCCCTATCCACATCCATGGCTCGAGGCAGTTCCTCTCGTTGCTCCAAAGGCATTCCTTCTCGTCACTCCAGAGGCAATTCGGGTTCGAGGCTTATTTCAATAGCTAAGGATTCAACTGAAGCTTATCAATCCCACACCCCACCAGAGGTCAAGGCCAAAATTGGCCTAGCGGAGGCGAAAATCAGAGTTCTCGTAAAAAAAATCAAGACGATGAAGTTGTGTGTGCCATTGGTTTGTGGATTCATAACCTAGGCACCACACGAGCTTGTGAATGCTAGTACCTGAAAACCATATACATTTACTGTGGCATATCAAGATGTCGATGGGTCAAGTCTTGGTCGAAAGGCACAAGGCACAGAAGGAGATTCTGCTTCAAATGGACAATGTGCAATTGCAGATAAATTGGTGGATCACAAAATCAACCTATTAGCAGACAAACTTGTTGGCCTGGACTTGACCAACTTGGATTCTCCTCAACCTCAGGTGCATGTGGCTAAGGAACACCCTCCTATTGCTTAAATTCTCATGTTTTTTGGTTTACTTAGTACGTTATTTAGTTTCAAAGGTCTGGGTATTCTTTCCCCACCTCATATAAGTCTTTTTTATGATAAGAAAAAACTAGAATATTGCATAATAGACAATCATGCGCTCTATTATTTCAAGTTTTACAGTTTTAAAAGGATTAAGTTTTATAGACACATGGACAAGTTGATGCATTGTTTCTAGTCTGGTTTCCTGAGCGACAAACTAGCAACAATTTTTTTGTACAATATTTTTATGATAATATAAAGAATGAGGATAGCTTACAAAAAAAAAATAGTTTTTAGAAATGTTTCTCATAAACTATACACATAACTTAATCGAAAGATATATATTCATAGAGAGGAAGGCACATTCATCTTGCAACTAATCAACCACTATATTATTAGGAGGGTCACTACCTTTGTGGACACCCCTATTGCTATAATGATCATGGGATGTGGTGACATATATGCTATCACTTACCGAGCCTTAGAATGAATGTGGGATAACACACAAGAGGAGGGGATATATTAAAGTCATAGATAGTGCTGAGTATGCCAAACACAATGTATCTCATTATTTATTATCATGCATATTATTCATTATTTATTATTTTCACACTCACACCTACACAACACGCTCCACATAGAAGAATGTCTTGACTAAGCAAACTTGCATATTTAACAACTCTTTTCATTTCTACACCCTTTATTTTTTCGCCTAAGTTGGGTAATTATTTCCTTATGGACCTATTACCATAATATATTTATCTATGGGATTGAGGCTAAAGTTAATAGATCTATCTGTTGGGACATGTCACTCCAAGGACTCTTAGGTAAGATGAAAGAACACCATATGCTACTAGAAGTTTGGCTTGAAGCCCAAAAATGAAAACACCAAAAGGACATTGCCACTAGTGATGTGAATTACATTTGTCCAATAACTCTTAACGCCTACTATAGACTCTTCCCACATTTCTATTACTTGGGACAAGTGAATACATAGGCTAAGCTATTTCTATAAGTCTTGGTTCTTTGCATTTGAACAGGAAGAAGTAAAAATGATTTTTAAAAAAGCCTTTTCTACCTCCCTACCTTTAGTTATGTGTCCTAGAACTCAAGGGAGAGGAGACCTAAGACGTTGGAGGAATGCACTTACCTTTAGAAGGTTTCTTGCTAGGAGGCACAATGAGGTTACTTACAAATCCAGAGTATCCCATTGAAGATGAGAGTAGACTAGACATTATCTGAAAGAAAATGTCCTTTTTTACCTTGTTGTGAACATGGAATAAAGATCCAGGGAGTTTCAAGAATGTGGTCTTGTAACATGCTATAGATAATGCTTCCAAAACTATGCTTATGTCTGATATCCATTATGATATCTCCCTTAGAAAATATACTTAAGGGAATCCACCCCTCGAACAAGAAGGGAGAGTTGTTGGGTTTGCTCCTCCGCTAATGATCCAGGTGGATATTGGTGGCCACCCACCTATTCCAACTGGCTCCTCGTGTCCATTTTTTTGTTTAGCATGTTCTTTTGCACTTATTTGTAATTATGGGTTCTACACTTCTAGGGCTATCTGAATCCCCACACATCCTCCAAGTGGATACGAGTGGCCTCTCGCCTAATCCAACTGGCTTATATTGTATGTGTTCATGTCAGCACATCTTGTTGTACTTCTAAAGTCGTTTTGGAGCCCTAAACATTGTTTTTTCTTGGCTTGCCACAGTCAAACTATACACTGATTAAGAGTTTGATAGTGAAATGTGTAGTTCTCTAAAATACCTTTCCAATGGGCTATCACACGCCTAAAACGAAGGTCGTATGCAAAAGTTATGACCCTTGGAAGTTGAGGTACCAAATTACACCAACTTACCCATAGGGCCCACGTGACTTTTGGCGTTTCACCTTCTAGGGTTAGGTTTTTGGATGTCTAGGGTTTTGGTATTCGTGAGTAATATCAAAAATTCATTTGGAGCCTCATTGTAATCCATTCTGCTTAGACGGATGCGCGTAGCAGCCACATCTCTTCTTAGAGATAGCTACCACCATTCAAGCAAGTGTTTCAGTTCTGCAATTTTACAGCTTCAGCCTATTTCATTATTTAATAGAAGATATTGTTCACTAGATATTTGTGTTATTCTTCATATCTTTGTGTTTATTGTATTCAGTCTGTTAATCAGTTTTTTCCCCTCCTAAATCTATATCAGTGGTATCAGAGCGATCTGCTCTTCATTTATTTTTCTTCGTGCATGTCCCCAATAAGATCTGGGTACAAGAAGTTGGGACTCGACCCAATCGAGCCATTACAATATCGGTCACGCCGAGCCCAAAAACAACCCATGGGGGATTAAAATAAATATGATGGAGAAGGAGATCCTATTAAAATGTTGCTCGAGGAAGCCCTCACGTGACAAAGGAACGAAATGATGGACAACTTCGCGTAGATCCTTCGACGACTGTCCACGGGAGAAAAATCTTCATCAAGCGGCCATGCAACCCCCTTCAAGGTATAGGTAAATTTTGATGTTCCATTATTTGAAGGACTAATAGATGCGGATGTTGCAGATAAATGGTTGAATCTGCTTGAAGGATATTTTTCAGTCCACAATTTTTCCGATAGGGAAAATATCACTTTTGCACTCCTCAAGGTCATTCCCCATGTTAAAGACTGGTGGGATACTTACTCTGAGCAAAGGGCCGTGGAGGAATATACAATTTTTGTGGTGGCCCCTACATGGTATTCCTTTCGGGACGCCATTAAAGAACAATACTACCCTATTGGAAGCTACGAGGACCAGTACACCAGATGGACCACCCTATGTCAAGAAAGGGACCACACCATACCATATTTCACCAATATTTTCCATACCCTACACACCAAATTGGGTATCAAAGACTCTGAGTGTCATTTGGTGCTCAAATACCATGGTTGTTTGCATAGATACATTCAAAGAGAAATGGAGTTCCTAGACATCGTCTCATTGGGCACGACTTATAGATATGTTGTCAAGATCGAGCAAAAATTTAAATAGAAACAACGAGAGTTTGGATCTGCAAATCCCTCACAGTCGAAGAAGGGAAAAGGCAGCCCCAACCCACACAACAAGGGACCAAATCGAGATGTTCTCCCTCAATACAACCAATCCAAGCCGCAACATAAGAAGGGCAATGAGAATACAAAGAAGGACACGAGAAAATGGTGTGAGTACCATAAACTTCCTTGGCACAACATCGAAGAATGTCGCTCCAAGCAGTCCCTCATGGTCGAGCTGAAGGCTTCTGAGTCAGAGGTCGATTCTAATTCCAAGTCAAATACTAAAGGAGGGAAGCGGATTATCGATGTTGAACCTAGTGCCACTGTCGCTACCACCAAAGTCGAGGCAAGCGAACCAGAAGAAACAGAGGAAGGGGAACGCCTCTTTCACTCACAGATGTGGGTCAAGGGGGCTCCAATTCATTTCATTGTGGACAATGGTAGTCAGAAGAAATTGATTTCAGCAGAGGTTGTCAAGCAGTTGGACCTGCCAATGTGTAATGTCCCCACTTTGGGACATCATCACAGGGCATAGATTTATGATGACCAGAGTAGCCAGATGGGTGCTAGAGTGAGTACAGGGGTATTTGAGAGGCATTGTGGGGTCCATATTGCATTGATGATCATAT
>ML792963.1:27864-45271 GCA_009831015.1 Picea engelmannii | reverse complement strand
TTGTTCTTACCATCACCCGATCTATCAGTTGGCATATTTATTAGGGTGATTGGACACTTTTGGCAGCAGGGCCGAGTTATTGAGGGTTTTAGCCTTCTATTGGAGCATGGCATTCTTCAGCTGGAGAGTTTGGCATTCAGATCATCTTGTATTGATATTCATTTCTCATTCATCCTTTGGAGGCATCTTTTGTATTAGCGGGAACATTTTGTAGCAGCTCTTATCTATTGTTTATCTTCTTGGTCATCTATTGAGCATTCCAGATCGGCATCTTCATTGTAGCAGGCTTCTCTATTTTATGAATAAAGAAGAATTGAGATGTTTTGGCTTGTCTATCTTATTGCATATGGTTGAGGTATGTTTCATGGTTATCTCTTTCTATTATTTGCTGCATACACACATATAAACACATCTAAAAGGTAGATGAGCAAAGTGTTTGACGAAATACCTCACTCAGAAAAAGTTTTAAAAAGACACCAAAATAGTGATGATCCTTGCATAATGGCTTGGGATCATTACAGTGGTATCATAGCTTAGACTCCTGCCAGACTGAGGGATCTTCTATAAGGAAAGATGGGGTCTATAGATTTTGTTGGAATAGCTGTGAGTTGTGAAATAGAATATCATGCACTTTGTGAGAGACTTGGGCCTCTAATAACGCTCCAAAAGTGTATATCCATGAAAAACCCCAGTTGGAGAAAAGATGAGGTGACATATTGGACCAGCATAGCAGAGGGAGGTAGAGCCAGAGCAACTACATGGAAGGAAGCACAGAGAAACCCCACACCCATTAGGAGCACACAACTTTGCTACAGTTGCAAGGTGCCTTGGGAACCAAATCATAGGTGTAGGGGTAAGGGTAAGAAGCATATCATTGAGGTACACTATGATAGTGATGATGAGGATTCAGAGCAGTCCGATGATGATAGTGACTCTTGCACAGAGGCTAGTGATAGTGACTCTACCTCAGAGGATAGTGATGATGACTCTTGTACAGAGGCTAGTGATGCTTGCACGCTTGAGGAGGAGGATGACCCTTGTGTAGTGAATAGGCAGTTGGATGGACAGGACGATGGCACTAGTGTTTCAGCAGACATGTCACATACCATTGATGACCTTACACCTCAACAGAGTGGTGACACTAGTGAGGAGTCACACGTGTTAGCACCTAGAGATGATGAACTTCCTATGGGGGGCGTGACACATCTGACACCTGTTCAGACACCCATGATAGCCACGTCAGACGAGGAGATCAGTGGCATGTCAGGCATGATGGATGAGCCTAGTGTGAGCGATGCACACCATGGACAGATAGACCCACAGATCCAGGAGGAGGTACAGGACGTACATGCAGTTGACCCCATACATACAGGACAGTCAGAGGAGATGGAGTCACAACTATTGGAGACTCCAGTGGTTGAGAAGATGGCAAAGGTTGACAGGTGGATGGAGCACTTACTTCCAGGATCGGTCTGCATTGATGAGGATGCACTCTTTGGCAATCAGGATGACGATAGCATGTGTTTGGATACAGCTATATGGGATCCAGGCGCAGATGATAGTAGCAGGTTGAGTGCACAGGAGGATACAACTGCTCATACAGGATACAGTGTGAGTCAGGGGGAGATAGCATCTAGTGATGGGATGCAGTGGCATACAGGAGTACCTAGTGGCACAGTAGACAGCAGGCAGTTCATCAATTTATCTTCTGCAGAGAGTGTTGTTAGTGATGGCACTAGCAGTGAGAGGCATGAGGGGGTACCCCAGCATGACTATGATCAGGAGTCACACCACTTAGCAGCACAGTTGGGAGTTAGTGAGGCTATGATCAGGGTAGCCACTAGACATATTGATGAGATGCATGCAGTGATGGAAGATTATGGTTGGAGAGCATTAGTGGCACAAGGTAGCTCAGATAGAGGATTTTCCATGGATGATTTTCACACTCTCCAGGAGAGAGTGTCTATGATGAGTGTTGGAGCCGCCCTTGTTTTAACTTTACTCTTCACCATTTTTAATCTTTGATACTTGAAAATCTAAGAGGTCCTTTTGATTTCCCTCCTCGAAAGTTTGAAAAATCTACGACTTGGTCGAATGAGAAGCTATACTTTTTTTTACCCTCAAAACAAATCCACTTTTGTAAGCCTATTCGCGTTTTTGTTCCATTTCGGGAACTCGTAAGTCGAATACTTTATTTTTTGAGTTCACAAGTCCCAAGTCGCGAAACTGCGAACTCATTATAAAGTTTCATTTAAGATATTAACCAGGGTCAAATCTTTTAACTCGGTGATTAGACGTCGTCGGGGTTTCACGCCTCGGCATTCGCCAAGTTCAAATTTTTATGTTTACAGCTCCGAGAGCCGAGGACACGAGGTTCTTTCGAACTAACCCTGGTCAGGGATTAAAGGTAAAAAGCTAACCATGGTTAAATCTATTCTCTGCGTTTCGCCGCTCGGCACTATCTTTTAGAAAGTTACGGCTTTTAAAACTCCGACTCACGAAGTAGCGATGTAATTATAGCAAGATTAATTAGTCGCCTAATCTAAGTTTTCCTTCCCCTAAACTGAGCCTTAATTGTCGCCATCTCGCGGTTTTGCGACTCGGCATACTAATTTCCAAAAAACTTGTCAACGAAGTTTCGAGTCACGATATAGCAAATAAAGTGATTAGGCAATTGATGACGCTCCAAATCTCGATTAATGTTAATTAAGCCAAAATCGGCCCTCGCAGTCTCGCGAGTTGAAGACTCAAAATAGGGAAAGGAAATCCATGATGCAGCGAAAAGCAAGAAATTGATTAACGTTGCTAATTTTGAATATTTTAAAATAAAGCGAGATATGTCCCGCACATCGAGGCTTGCACATTTCCCGAGGTAACTATTTTCTCTCCATACTCCGACTTCTTGTCAAAACATTAATGAAGAATTAGGGTGAATCCACGAATAAATAAGATTGGATTTTATGCAATAAATTTGTTTCTAATTGCGATTTGACGGACTTATTTCGAATAGTACAGAATTTTCAAATATATACAAGAGTTTCATTTTATTATATGAAAACATTTTTCATAAGCACGCAAAGCTCGCCATTTTCAGAGTGAACTAATTGCTGCATGTATACGCAGGTCTATCGAAGAAAGGCGAAAACGCAAGTTTCAGCCATGGCTCCAAGGAAAGCAGCGAAGGCGAATATCGAGGTTGCAGGCTGGTCAGCAAAGGACTATGATTGCAGAGCTGCAGGCTCAGGTGGAGATTGGTGAAGGTAGGGTTATTGATGTTGAGGGTCTTAAATCCCGAGCGACCCAGATTCGGAGCAAGATCTCTTTTGCACAACAGAGTTTGCTCGCCAAAATAGGAACGATCCAAGAGGATTGTTTGTTGATGCATAGGGTTTTCGAGAACCTGACTAACAGAGACAGAGATGCAGGAGCAGCTCGGGTCGCCTTCCAGGAGGTGGTAATAGCCACGAATGACAGAGTTTCAGCAGGTTCCCCCGGACTCACTCTCCGAGAACAAACTAGAGGTAACATTTTGTTGAAGGACTGGGAGCATAACATTACCCTGGGAAAGGAACAAGCCCAAAAAGTGACCAATTCATTAGAAGAAGCCTCCAATTCTATAGAGGGCGAGCTGCTGGGTATGGACACTGGAGGCGATGTCGAAACTTTAATACAAATGAATGTAGAACAGATCTCACTTGATTTGAAAGAGAAGGAGGTGAGAGATTTGGAAGATATCTCCCAGATAGACAGGGTGGACACGGCTCGAGTTGATAAACATTTGATCCAACCCAGTGCACAAATAAGTACCCTCGACATCGTCGATGCACAAACAGGTGACAAG
The DNA here is from genome assembly GCA_009831015.1 of Picea engelmannii. Lineage (NCBI taxonomy): Eukaryota > Viridiplantae > Streptophyta > Pinopsida > Pinales > Pinaceae > Picea > Picea engelmannii. The sequence continues at coordinate 41,430 of ML792963.1, read as the reverse complement.
CTGCAGCAGTTAGCCCGAGAATGCTACTTTGTTGAGGCCAGTTGTCAAGCGGAACCTTCACAGCTAGTATCTAAATTTGTGGACAGATGCATTGCATACACCCAATCCACGCAAAGATGAGCACCTGGCACCAAGCAAAGGTAGATCTAGAGAAAGGGAGCGATTGCGCTCCTCCCAATTGTAACTGAATTTGTGTAACCGTTGAGAGCCTAACTGACCTGTAAAGTTGTATAAATATATCACAGAGCGAAATAAACAAGGCTGGACCTTTTTTGGTATCGATTGTAATAGAGTTTTTTTCATTGGAGAAATTAATACAAGCAAATTTGGAGATTCTCGATTCCGTCCAAACTATGTTACAAGTTTGTTTCTTAGTATTTCATGTTTCATTTCATTCCATGATTCATAATTGATGTGCTTTGTTATACTTTAGTAAGACCACTACTATAACAAAATAATTCTGGTTTTCTGCATTTGTTTATTGTATTTACTCTACACCAGCTATCAGCGGGTGTAAGACCAATTGGCACTTTCAGAATTCTACGTTTATTCTTTGCTATGTCAGTTATTTTCTTACTAATTTCCTCTTCTGTTTATATGTGAGTTTTCTCTTTGAAAGGAACCTCGCGTTATATGCAGCTAAATGTTTCTCTTTCGCATCACACCTTTATATTAAAATATAATACAGTTACAGGAAAGAGCCTTCATTTGCATTTCTATTTTATACAGAAAATGTAAAATTCTCTTTATTTTGACCAAATCAAGACAACATTTTAATCTCTTTCTAAATCCTTTCCTAATCTTGTTGTTCCTCCATGACTGTCCCTGCAGCGACACAGCCTAATATCGAACCCGAACTATCTAACCAAACACATATCGCCTTAAATATTTTTGACATAATCCTTAAAACTGCTAATAACTGGGACGAACTTGAGCGTTCATGGGCAGCCATTAAATAAGATATAACTAATAAGGAACAGTTAGAAGCTAGAGGACAAGAACGTAGAAATCTTCCCTAGTTTCATATACCAAAGGTTAACCTTTTTCCCTTACCCATCCTTCACCTACTTTCAGATGCCTCGACATTGTATGTTTAAGCCTTAGTACAGACTCAGGAACAACATCTTTCTGGCGCCATTGCCGGGGAGCGAAGTTACGAAATCTTTCCCCTGGGAAAACAACATTTATTTCGTTGAAAGTGCTACTCCTTGATAGTGAACATAGAGTACACACATTTTTTAAGGATTTTTCAATCTTTCACTTGGCGACTCCAAGAAAACATAAGCTGGCTTCTGGTATAAAGAACACCAGACAGAACCCAGATGGCAAGCTGATTACGCCTGTTACTGATCCCGAAAAACTTTTAAAAACAAAAAACCAACTTTCCAAGATGAAATACCATTCAAAACCTTCTGCTTCATGCAGTCTTCTGTTTGATACCAAATATCTGACGCCAAACCGATCTGAAGTTAGGACTAAGATTCATTCGACTTCTCCATCTGTACACAAGGGAAAGGGTCCTCTAGAAAGAGCGTTGACAGTCAACATACCAGCTTTTCTTCAACAAAACTTCCCAGTCTCGCCTGATTCCAAAGAGTGCGCTACACATTCATTTTCTACACCCAAACCGATGGCAGGCATCGTAGGAGGTGGTGGAGGCGCTCCTGGTGGAAGCTCTCCTAGTGGAGGAGGTGGAGGTCAAGTAAATGTTCCTCCTCCCAGAGTATTCGCAAAGGTAGCAGCGAGATACGCACCCCTGGTTTTGCCTGTCCCCCTCCATGATTTGCCTGAAAACTACATCAAAAATCTTCCTAAGTTCACAGGGGAGGGAGATCTAACCTCAGCCGAGCATATAAATTTCTTTGACCAATTCCCAGACATCTGTGGTATCGAACCCGAACATGTCTATTCGAGACTCCTTGTCCAGACCTTTGAAGGACCTATCCAAACTTGGTTTCAGAGCCTACCCGCAGCTTCTATCCTGTCATATGACGCCTTGGAAGATCCTTTCCTAAGACAATGGGAAGAGCAAAAAGATCACTTATATTATCTTACCGAGTTTGGGTCTCTGAAGAAAAAGAACTCAAAAACGGTTATGCAATTTATTCTGAGATTCAACAAACTGTATAATAAAATTCCAGCCGCAGTTAAACCCTCTGAAACCTCAGCCAAAGTAAGCTTCGTGGGAGCTTTCGAACCTGATTTCGCACTACTTTTGCGAGAAAGAAGAGGAGACACCCTAAATAGAATGCAAGACGATGCTGTCGAAATTGAATCTAATATGATGGCTTTAGGAAAATTAAAAGCTAAAGTCGAGACAGTCAACCGCAATAATAGATGCTATAGGGAACCAGCGGGTCCTTCGGGCTCAAATCGATACACTGATGACAGGGTAGATGATATGGCCCGAGTGAATAAAGAACTGTCCAATAAAATTTCTAGGCTGGACTTGGAACAGGTTAGGGATGATTCTTCAAATAAAAAGGACTTCAGGAGAAACCCAAATCCCCAAAATCAACAGAAACAAATAAAGAATGAAGATAAAAAAATACAAGCTCCATTAAAGAACGAAAATTTTATAGGAGCAAATGACTTCCAATATTTCGGAGACTCAAAAGATGAAGTCGCGAATTTTGGTGATGATTGTTCGCAACCATATCTCACTCGTGAAGATTATGAAAAATATTTGAACAACCCACAACCGTCTAATGAGGATGAAGAAGGTGATCACACTGATCCCTGTGTATCTCAACCAGAAACAGAGATGATAATGGCCGAGTTTCAACCAAAGTATAATCTAAGATACAAGAGTAAGCCTACCTCAACGAATCAACCTAAGAAAATCCTTCAAAAAGGTCAAGTTTATGAACCTCCTTCAGAAGAGCCCTTGTTACCCAGCAAGAAAACCAAGGTAACAAGCACTTAAGAGTCCGAGGCGAAAAATGTTAAAACTCAAACCCAAGAAACTGAACCAGTAGATAAAGTTACGTCCTCAACTAAGATCACGAGTGATAAAGCGATTCAGACAAGTAAGTCGGAAAGAAAAAATGTGGAAGTCTCAACCAAAGAAACAGATAAGGTAAGTACATCTTTCAGTCTTGAAAATGAGTTAAACAAAATTAAAATACTGATTCCTTTGGTAGAATTAGCAAAAAAAACCGCTTATCGGAAGCAGATTGCCAAAGCGATGGGTGTCTACAATCTAGAGGGTCAGTCTGATGTTATCCGAGAAAGTCAGTCTGATGTTATCAATCTGGAAGATGATAGACCTAACATCACCTTTGGTCCTCATTTTGAGGGATCCAAAGACAACGTCACTCCTTTCTATATCACCCTGAATATACATGATCAGTTACTGCATAATTGTATGCTAGACTCCGGGGCTTCTCATAATGTTATGCCCAAAATTATAATGGAGAAGTTGGGTCTTCAGATCACAAGACCTTATGGAAATATGTATTCCTTCGATACAAGGAAGGTTAAATGCATGGGGATGATAAAGGATCTGGTAGTTACCCTAGCGCAAGTCCCAGTTAAAAGTATCCTGATGGATGTGGTTATCGCCGATATTCCCCCTAAATACGGAATGTTGTTGTCTAGGTCATGGGGGGCCAAGTTGGGAGGTTCCCTTCAGGTAGACATGTCTTACGCCACAATCCCCGTGTTCAGGGGTTAATTCACTTGTTTATACAGAGAGACAAGATTAGCGTACATGGTAAGTGATCCCCAAAACCCACATAACTTCCCCGTTTACACCGCAGACCAAGATCTGGGAAACTGCATTTTGTCTTTTGATGATGGATTGGATGGAGGTCTAGAGGAGATCGATATGAAGTAAGAAGAGTTAAGCCCCTTGAAAGAAGAACTGTGCACTAATGGTGCATGGAAAATGTATTTCGATGGCGCTTCGTCTTCTGAAGGAGCCGGTGCGGGGGTTCTTTTGGTAGCGCCTGAAGGTAAGTTCATTGTTCCTTTCTCCTATCATTTGTAGTGGGACATAGATTACACCAATAACGTATGTGAGTATGAGGCATTGATCTTAGCTTTAGAGGCTGTGAAGAAGTTGAATATAAAAAACTTGGAGGTATACGGTGACACGGAATTGATAGTAAGACAAATAAAACGACAATACCTAGCCAAGCATCCAAGACTAAGAACATACAGAAATTGTGCTTGGGATTTGATGGAAAACTTTTTCTCATCTGTAAAGGTCCATTTTATCCCCCGCGTAGAGAATCTACATGCCGATGCATTGGCCAAGGCAGCCTCAAACTTTTCTCCTCCCAGGACCGTCAAACTGAAGTATCACATTGAAATCAGATATAAACCCTCTATACCAAACAATATTCGACACTGGCAAGTGTTTGAAGATGATGAACAAATCAAGAAATTTCTTACAGTCGTAGGTGAGTTTTCTGAAACTCATCTAGACCAAGAGAATCAAAATGAATCGACGTGTATTATGCAAGAAGGGGAATATCCTGAAACCTTCCGGGAAAAAATAGTGGATCATCGTATGTTGGTCCTTAAAAACAACCAAATTCTGAAAGGCTTAATTCCTTTAGAAAGACTTTTCGATCAGAACGACATACCTGTGAAGTCCACTTTGCAGCCCCAACCAGAAGAAGTGGAGGACTGTGATATAGGAATGGAGAAAGAATCCAGGATAGTAAATATATCTAAGTTCCTCCCTCCCAAGGTAAAAGTCCAGTATAGAGACCTCCTCAGACAGTACAAGGATGTTTTCGCCTGGTCCTATGATGAGCTTAGAACATATGACACTTCCATAATTGAGCACAAGATACCTTTGAAGCCTGAGGTCAAGCCGTTTAGGCAAAAGCTTAGGCAAATTAACCCCATTTTGTTGCCTGTGATTGAAAAGGAAGTTAAGAAGCTTTTAGATGCGAAAATAATTGTACCTATGAGGTACTCAGACTGGGTGGAAAATTTGGTCCCGGTCAGGAAAAAGAACGGAGAAATCAGACTGTGTGTAGATTTTCGAAACTTGAATAACTCTTCACTTAAGGATAATTATTCGCTCCCCAAAATGGACCACATCCTGGAAAAGGTAGTCGGAGCAAATCGAATGTCTATGATAGATGGGTTCTCTGGATATAACCAAATCGCCATGAACGTGCAAAACAGAGAAAAAATTGTTTTCACCACACCATGGGATACATTCATGTATGAAAAAATGTCGTTTGGTTTGATGAATGCAGGAGCTACATTCCAACGCGCTATGGACATCTCTTTCGTAGGATAAAGAGACAAGTTCGTAGTCATATACCTTGACGATTTGACGGTTTTCTCTAAAACCGATGAAGAACATTTGAGCCATCCAAAACAGACTTTCAAAAAATGCCGCAGGTATGGCCTGTCTTTGAACCCGAAGAAATCACATTTCTCCATGCGTGAAGGTAAGCTTCTAGAACATATCATATCTAAAGATGGGATCGGAATTGATCCTAAGAGGATTGAAGCAATAGAAACTATAAATATTCCCAGAAACGTAAAATAAATTCAATCCTTCTTAGGTACAATAAATTTTTTATGAAGGTTTATCCCAAATTTTGCTGAGATTATCAAATTGATCACAGGAATGTTGAAGAAAGATAGCAGAGTAAATTGGACAACCGAGGCTAAGGCATCGTTTGCACATATTAAAAAAGTCATCAGCGAGGCACCTGTGTTAGCATGCCCAGATTACTTGAAATATTTCCTCATCTTCTCGTTTGCTTCTGAACATACTATCGCTGCGGTGTTACTGCAAAAGGATGACGAAGGCTTTGAACGACTGATCGCGTTTTTCAGCAAGAGCCTTAGAGACGCCGAAATAAAGTATGACATAATGGAAAAATAGGCGTACGCAATGGTGAAAGCACTAAAAGCATTCAGAAACTATGTGCTACATTCAAAAATTATCGCGTACGTGCCAACCAGTGTTGTGAAAGATATATTGGTATAGCCAGATAGTGATGGAAAATGAGGGCATTGGCTCGCTAAAATATAGGAATTCGATCTAGAAGTCAAGCCAACTAAATTGATAAAGGGGTAGGGTTTGGCCAAACTCTTGGCTGAGTCGAATCTTCGAGCTCTTGACATCAATTTCTTCCAAGGGGAAGATGGAGACACACACCTGCCAGAGTCGGATGACTAGATAGGTACAAGCAAGTTCGAAGAAAAGTTCATATCTTCAGGCTGGTATAAAGACATAGTGTTCTACTTGTTAAACCTGAAATGTCCAAATGGACTATCACCAGCAAAATGTAGAACTTTAAAACTCCATGCTGTTAAATATTGCATCACCGAAAATCAGCTATACTGGAAGGATCCACTCGGGTTCCTACTAGTATGTTTGGTTGATTCGGAAACTCCACAAGTTATAGAGGAATTTCATGAAGGGATCTGTGGGGGACACCATGCATGGAGAGCCACAGCCTACAAGATCTTGAGGGCCAGATACTATTGGCCGAAACTATTTTCGGACGCCAATGCCAAAGTGCGTGCCTGCAACCCGTGTCAAATATTCGCTGGAAAACAAAAACTCCTGGCACTGCCACTCGTTCCAGTCAAAACTGAAGCCCCATTTCAACAATGGGGACTAGATTTCATAGGGGAAATTAACCCCCATTCCAGTGCTCAGCATAAGTGGATCTTGACAGCCACAGATTATTTTACAAAATGGGTGGAAGCCATTCCAACCAAAAGGGCAACAGACTCTGTGGTGATCGATTTCTTGGAAGATAATATATTGTCAAGATTTAGGTGTCCCCGGAAGATTGTTACCGACAACGCCCAGGCATTCAATTCCATGGCTATGATCAGCTTCTGTCATAAGTACAATATCGTTCTCGTCCATTCCACTGCTTATTACCCCCAGGGAAATGGGCTAGCCGAATCATCCAACAAGAGCCTGGTAAACATAATCAAGAAAGTATTGGATGAAAATAAAAGGTCCTGGCATGTGCACTTGAAGTACGCATTATGGGCAAACCACATCAACACTAAAAGGTCTATCGACATTTCGTCGTTTCAAATGGTCTATGGGACAGAGGCGATTCTACCTATAAAATTAATGTTGCTAGTAATGAAATTATGGCAGGATCAGAATGAAGAACCCAATCATGTAACTAGGAGAATTAACCAGCTGATCGAGGTTCAACAACATAGAGTGGAGGTTGATGAGAAAATGCAGAAATACCAGGACGATATGAAAGCATTGTTCGACCTCAAGGCAAAAGACAGAGAATTTCTCCCAGGTGACCTAGTATTAAGATGGGATACGAGAAGGGAAGAAGCTGCGAAGCATGGTAAATTTGACCATCTCTGGTATGGACCATTCAGGGTCTCAGCTACGGAAGGAAAAAACTCCTTCCTATTGGAGAACATCGACGGAGAAGTCCTCAGCGCCCCTGTCAATGGGCGATATCTGAAACATTACATGACCTAACATTTGTAAATAAAAAATATATATAAAAAAAAAAATTATAAATAAATAAATTTCATGTTTTGAGCATATGCATATTTTCATTTGAACATTTACTTTTAATTTTCTATTTTTGTTCCTAAACCCTTGACACATTTCGAATAAGATTTGTATTTGTCTATTTCAGGATTCCAACTGCAGATGAAGCTAGCAGAAAAAGTAATTGGAAGGTCAATGTTGGAAATAGAGAGACATAAAATAGGTGATACCAAATGATAATTCATAAGTTGCTCAAGCAAATGAAAAGAAAAGATAAAGGTGAGCTTTCTCAATACACAGGTTATGAAAGGCTGTTAAAGAAAAATAAGGTAACATCTTTCAAACTGCAATATAAAAGGTTAGAAACCAGGAAGATCATTGCTTGGTTCGATTATTTATGTTTTGAAATAAGTTGAATAATACACTAAATCAAAAGTGGGCAGTTGAAATAAACTATTCCCGAATTCATCTACAAGAGTCACTCTCGAGTTGTTTCGACCCCCATTTTTTCAGTCAATAAATCTGTACTTTGTATCCTGTCTATCTTCGAGTCTAACTCTTAGTGAGTCGCCATCTTCCTGAGTTATTTCGAAGGGATAAAAGTATTTCGTTTTGAACCTCAAGGGTTTCGAGACAGATCTTGATAGGAAAGATGGTCTTCACAACTACTCAATCTCCTCCTAAACGAAAGAACGTTTAGAGTGATCTTAACTTTCCTAGGTTTTTCAACAGTTTCAAAAGAATCAAAGCTTGCTCGAACAGGATTCCCCTTAAAAATCTATTATTTTCCCCTGTCTCCCTAAGAACGAAGGTCTTGTGAAGGTCAAAGGAATATTGATACCGAGAAATCAAAATAAGTTGACAGACCTCTGATACAAAATATTACACAGATATCAGGCCTGATATAAACTGATTGCTCCCATCTTTGTGTTCTAAAAGTAAATTATAAGACAGGTGGTGAAAGGAAATTCAAAAATGATTGCCCCCACCTAGTCCAGGAGACGATGAAAGGAAATTCATAAATGATTGCCCTCGTCTCAGTGTTTAAACGCATAAATATTTTCCGAAGTGGTGAAAAGAAATTCAGTGAAAAAGGGTCAGACAACTTCACCGAGGTACTGAACAAGCTCGCTGACAGTGAAGCAATGTCTGAGATATCTGTAAGGCTGTTATACATGAAGGTCACTCTACTTCGGTAACCAACACTTTCTAAAAACCTGATCATTACCCCAAATTCAGATGGGACTTCCCGATTTAAAAATATATAATATCATTCTTTTGATGCAAGCTGAGAATCACAGGAGTTGTTGAATCCCCTAGGGTCATTTCGATGCCTTAAAACATTCCCAAAGTTAGTAGTGGGAAAAGGAAATTTGTGAAAAAGACTACAACTGTGTTTGGAAAGAATATCTGATTTTGAAAAAACTTCTCGAGGTAAAAAACGAAGTCTTTTCCCCCCTTCGATCCTTTTTCTTTGGAATCTTTCTGCATGTTTCATCTTTTGACTCCATTTACCCAATGTTGGCACCTGGTCTACTGTTCTTCCCGCATCACAGGGAGGCATGATCCCTAGTTGGAGCCTATGTTGGAGCGTGATCCCTGCCCGAAAGTTTGAAAACTCTGCAACTTGGTTGAATGAGAAGATATACTTTTTTTTACCCTCAAAACAAATCTACTTTTGTAAGCTTGTTCGCGCTTTTGTTGCATTTTGGGAACTCGTAAGTCGAATACTTTATTTTTTGAGTTCACAAGTCCCGAGTCGTGAAACTGCGAACTCGTTATAAAGTTTCATATAAGATATTAACCAGGGTCAAATCTTTTAACTCAGTGATTAGACGTCGTCAGGGTTTCGCGCCTCGGCGTTCGCCAAGTTCAAATTTTTATGTTTACAGCTCTGAGAACCGAGGACACGAGGTTCTTTCGGACTAACCCTGGTCAGGGATTAAAGGTAAAAAGCTAACCATGGTTAAATCTATTCTCGGCGTTTCGCCGCTCGGCACTATCTTTTAGAAAGTTATGTCTTTTAAAACCCCGACTCATGAAGTCGTGACGTAATTATAGCAAGATTAATTAGTCAACTAATCTAAGTTTTCCTTCCCCTAAACTGAGCCTTAATTGTTGCCATCTCGCGGTTTCGCGACTCGACATACTAATTTCCAAAAAACTTGTCAACGAAGTTTCGAGTCACGATATAGCAAATAAAGTGATTAGGCAATTAATGACGCTCCAAATCTCGATTAATGTTAATTAAGCCAAAATTGGCCCTCGCAGTCTCACGAGTTGAAGACTCAAAATAGGGAAAGGAAATCCACGATGCAGAGAAAAGTGAGAAATTGATTAACGTTGCTAATTTTGAATATTTTAAAATAAAGCGAGATATGTCCTGCGCATCGAGGCTTGCACATTTCCCGAGGTGACTGTTTTCTCTCCATACTCTGACTGCTTGTCAAACCGCCAAACATTGATGACATTAATGAAGAATTAGGGTGAATCCATGAATAAATAAGATCGGATTTTACGCAATAAATTTGTTTCTAATTGTAATTTGACGGACTTATTTCGAATAGTACAGAATTTTCAAATATATACAGGAGTTTCATTTTATTATATGAAAACATTGTTCATAAGCACGCAAAGCTCGCCATTTTCAGAGTGAACTAATTACTGCATGTATACGCAGGTCTATCACAGAAAGGAGAAAACGCAAGTTTCAGCCATGGCTCCAAGGAAAGCAGCGAAGGCGAATATTGAGGTTGCAGGCTGGTCAGCAGAGGACTATGATTGCAGAGTTGCAGGCTCAGGTGGAGATTGTTGAAGGTAGGGTTATTGATGTCGAGGGGTTTAAATCCCGAGCGACCTAGATTCGGAGCAAGATCTCTTCTGCACAGTAGAGTTTGCTCGCCAAAATAGGAACGATCCAAGAGGATTGTTTGTTGATGCATAGGGTTTCCGAGAACCTGACTGACAAAGAAAGAGATGCAGGAGCAACTCGGGTCGCCTTCCAGGAGGCGGTAATAGCCACAAATGAGAGAGTTTCAGCAGGTTCCCCCGGACTCACTCTCCCAGAACAAACTAGAGGTAACATTTTTTTGAAGGACTGGGAGCATAACATTACCCTGGGCAAGGAACAAGCCCAAAAAGTGACCAATTCATTAGAAAAAGCCTTCAATTATATAGAGGGTGAGCTGTTGGGTATGGACACTGGAGGTGATGTCAAAACTTTAATACAAATGAATGTAGAACAGATCTCGCTTGATCTGAAAGAGAAGGAGGTGAGAGATTTGGCATATATCTCCCAGATAGACAGGGTGGACATGGCTCGAGTTGATAAACATTTGATCCAACCCAGCGCACAAATAAGTGCCCTCAACATCGTCGATGCACAAACGGGCGAAAAGCTACAACAGTTAGCCCGAGAATGCTACTTCGCCGAGGCTAGTTGTCAAGAAGAACCTTCACAGCTAGTATCTAAATTTGTGGACAGATGCATTGCATACACCCAATCCACACGAAGATGAGCACCTGGAACCAAGCAAAGGTAGAGCTAGAGAAAGGGAGCGATTGCGCTCCTCCCAGTTGTAACCGAATTTGTGTAACCGTTGAGATCCTAACTGTCCTGTAAAGTTGTATAAATATATCACAGAGCGAAATAAACAAGGCTGGACCTTTTTTGGTATCGATTGTAATAGAGTTTTTTGCATTGGAGAAATTAATACAAGCAAATTTGGAGATTCTCGATTCCGTCCAGACTGTGTTACAAGTTTGTTTCTTAATATTTCATGTTTCATTTCATTCCATGATTCATAATTGATGTGCTTTGTTATACTTTAGTACGACCACTACTATAACAAAAGAGTTCTGGTTTTCTGCATTTGTTTATTGTATTTCCTCTGCACCAGCTATCAGCGGGTGTAAGACCAATTGGCACTTTCAGAATTCTACGTTTATTCTTTGCTATGTCAGTTATTTTCTTACTAATTTCCTCTTCTGTTTATATGTGAGTTTTCTCTTTGACAGGAACCTCACGTTATATGCAGCTAAATGTTTCTCTTTCGCATCATACCTTTATATTAAAATATAATACAGTTACGAGAAAGAGCCTTCATTTGCATTTCTATTTTGATCAGAAAACGTAAAATTCTCTTTATTTCGACCAAATCAAGACAACATTTTAATCTCTTTCTAAATCCTTTCCTAATCTTGTTGTTCCTCCATGACTGTCCCTGCAACGACACAGCCTAATATCGAACCCAGACTATCTAACCAAACACATATCGCATTAAATATTTTTGACATAATCCTTAAAACTGCTAATAACTGGGACGAACTTGAGCGTTCATGGGCATCCATTGAACAAGATATAACTAGTCAGGAACAGTTAGAAGCTAGACGAAGAGAACGTAGAAATCTTCCTTAGTTTCATATACCGAATGATCTAAAAATGAAGAAGACTTGAAAAAACTTGAATAATTATTGCAAGTGAAATGTTATGTGTTTAAAGCAACAGGATCAATTTGCAACACATAAATTAAGGATTACTCATGCAAAACACACATATACAACAGCATAAACATTGAACATAAACACATGTGCACAGCAATTGATAAAGGAGTTCACCCCTCTTATGGGCTACATCTCCTGGTCCAGCTTCCAATGGATCATTATTATTAATTTCTCAAAAGTGCTCAAAAATATGTCTTACAATTCTCAAACTGACAAACCGACTGCTCCAATGGCTTCCCAGCGTCCCAAAACCCTTGTCTGGGCTCTTTCGGCACCTCAATCGGTCGAAAAATGAAGAAGTTAGGCCTCCTGGAAGTCCCCCTCTTCAAGCTTGTTGTCTCTGGTTCTACAATTCGCACTCCCCCTTGACAAACCTGGCTCACACGCTCTTTAAAGAGTAAAAACCCAGCACCGGGCGCAACCGTGCCAACGGTGCAAACCATAGGACGGTTAAGGGTGTGCCAGCCCCTAACCGCCTCGGCACCTGGGCGTATGGTGCATGTGACCGAAGGCTGGACGAAAAAGTGGTTTAACCGTTTGAACCATGCAAACCAACTCTCGCGCTCCATTTCATGGGCATATGTCAGCACATAGCTCCACGACCGGGGGCTCCACATAATACAAACCCCGCACGTATTATAATATATGGTTACATTAAAGTTTTAAAAAGCCACGGGCCATGTGTTTTGACCCGTGCATAATCGGTCGGTTAATATATATATGGCATGGTTATATGTGTTAACAAAAACCACGGGTCGGGGCTAAGCCTGGGCCTGACCCCCACCCATTTACATATTTGAATGAATTTAAAAACATTGCAATGGGTTGTATATTAAGTCACAACCCGTGGGCGTATTGGTCGGACGTATATGAAAAGTCATTTCAAAGTGGGGGGAGGTATGTGGGTCGAACCCCGCGGACTCCCATTGTTTTTATACAACCATAATGAGCCAGTCAACGAGCGACACATGGCGCCAAGGGATTGGGCCACGTGTCCTCACACCATTGACCATCCATGACACGTGTCCTTCCCTGATTCAGTACTCATCAACCAATGAAAAATTGCCACATCATCCACCTACCATGTCACCGTATGGATAGTACGGCCCTGCCATGTCACCGTACGGACTATACGGACAGGTACAGTCAGCACCCAAAATTTTGCATGTTTGCCTTGGCGAACAGATCGCGATATCTTCTCCATACGGACTCCGTTTGAGAAAGTAAATATACCGCCAGAATCAGGAAGACGAGACGGACGCAATGACATTGTTTTCGTCACATTCTGAGCACTTTGAAAATTGAGCAAAATTTGATCCCTTGATCACACCTCCCCATTGGAAAGCTTTTGGACCTCCAAAATACTATCTCATTCTATGTGAAGATGAGGGTATAGTTCCCTCACCCTTCCAAATTCAATCCATTTGGCCTTGCTTGGATTTGTCCCCTTAAGACCGAATCGCAAATACTCCACATTTCCTCGCTTCGAAGTTCGCATTCTCCTGTCAAGTATGGTGTCTTCCTGCAGTTCTGTTAGATACTCTGGAGAAAAATAATCTATGGAAGGAATATGAACATGCTCTCCTTGATCATCAATC
>ML792963.1:0-15723 GCA_009831015.1 Picea engelmannii | reverse complement strand
TATATATATATATATATAATAAATTGTAAATAAATAAATTTCATGTTTTGAGCATACGCATATTTTCATTTGAACATTTACTTTTAATTTTCTGTTTTTGTTCCTAAACCCTTGACACATTTCGAATAAGATTTGTATTTGTCTATTTCAGGATTCCAGCTGTAGACGAAGCGAGCAGAATTAGACGTCGTCGGGGTTTCGCGCCTCGGCATTCGCCAAGTTCAAATTTTTATGTTTACAGCTCCGAGAACCGAGGACACGAGGTTCTTTTGGACTAACCCTGGTTAGGGATTAAAGGTAAAAAGCTAACCATGGTTAAATCTATTCTCGACGTTTCGCTGCTCGGCACTATCTTTTAGAAAGTTACGGCTTTTAAAACCCTGACTCACGAAGTCGCGACGTAATTATAGAAAGATTAATTATTCACCTAATCTAAGTTTTTCTTCCCCTAAACTGAGCCTTAATTGTCGCCATCTCGCGGTTTCGCGACTCGGCATACTAATTTCTAAAAAACTTGTCAACGAAGTTTCGAGTCACGATATAGAAAATAAAGTGATTAGGCACTTAATGATGCTCCAAATCTCAATTAATGTTAATTAAGCCAAAATCGGCCCTCGCAGTCTCGCGAGTTGAAGACTCAAAATAGGGAAAGGAAATCCACGCTGCAGCGAAAAGCGAGAAATTGATTAACGTTGCTAATTTTGAATATTTTAAAATAAAGCGAGATATGTCCCGCGCATCGAGACTTGCACATTTCCCGAGGTAATTGTTTTCTCTCCATACTCTGACTGCTTGTCAAACTGCCAAACATTGATAACATTAATGAAGAATTAGGGTGAATCCACGAATAAATAAGATCGGATTTTACGCAATAAATTTGTTTCTAATTGTAATTTGACGGACTTATTTCGAATAGTACAAAATTTTCAAATATATACAAAAGTTTCATTTTATTATATGAAAACATTTTTCATAAGCACACAAAGCTCGCCATTTTCAGAGTGAACTAATTGCTGCATGTATACGCAGGTCTATCACAGAAAGGCGAAAACGCAAATTTCAGCCATGGCTCCAAGGAAAGCAGTGAAGGCGAATATCGAGGTTCCAGGCTGGTCAGCAGAGGACTATGATTGCAGAGCTACAGGCTCAGGTGGAGATTGTTGAAGGTAGGGTTATTGATGTCGAGGGGTTTAAATCCCGAGCGACCCAGATTCGGAGCAAGATCTCTTCTGCACAGCAGAGTTTGCTCGCCAAAATAGGAACGATCCGAGAGGATTGTTTGTTCATGCATAGGGTTTCCGAGAACCTGACTAACAGAGAAAGAGATGTAGGAGCAACTCGGGTCGCCTTCCAGGAGGCAGTAATAGCCACGAATGACAGAGTTTCAGCAGGTTCCCCCAGACTCACTCTCCCAGAACAAACTAGAGGTAACATTTTTTTGAAGGACTGGGAGCATAACATTACCCTGGGCAAGGAACAAGCCCAAAAAGTGACCAATTCATTAGAAGAAGCCTTCAATTCTATAGAGGGTGAGCTGTTGGGTATGGACACTAGAGGTGATGCCAAAACTTTAATACAAATGAATGTAGAACAGATCTCGCTTGATCTGAAAGAGAAGGAGGTGAGAGATTTGGCAGATATCTCCCAGATAGACAGGGTGGACATGGCTCGAGTTGATAAACATTTGATCCAACCCAGCGCACAAATAAGTGCCCTCGACATTGTCAATGCACAAACGGGCGACAAGCTGCAGCAGTTAGCCCGAGAATGCTACTTCGCCGAGGCTAGTTGTCAAGCAGAACCTTCACAGCTAGTATCTAAATTTGTGGACAGATGCATTGCATACACCCAATCCACGCGAAGATGAGCACCTGGCACCAAGCAAAGGTAGAGCTAGAGAAAGGGAGTGATTGCGCTCCTCCTAATTGTAACCGAATTTGTGTAACCGTTGAGAGCCTAACTGACCTGTAAAGTTGTATAAATATATCACAGAGCGAAATAAACAAGGCTGGACCTTTTTTGGTATCGATTGTAATAGAGTTTTTTGCATTGGAGAAATTAATACAAGCAAATTTGGAGATTCTCGATTCCGTCCAGACTGTGTTACAAGTTTGTTTCTTAGTATTTCATGTTTCATTTCTTTCCATGATTCATAATTGATGTGCTTTGTTATACTTTATTACGACCACTACTATAACAAAAGAATTCTGGTTTTCTGCATTTGTTTATTGTATTTCCTCTGCACCAACTATCAGCGGGTGTAAGACCAATTGGCACTTTCAGAATTCTACGTTTATTCTTTGCTATGTCAGTTATTTTCTTACTAATTTCCTCTTCTGTTTATATGTGAGTTTTCTCTTTGACAGGAACCTCACGTTATATGCAGCTAAATGTTTCTCTTTCGCATCACACCTTTATATTAAAATATAATACAGTTACGGGAAAGAGCCTTCATTTGCATTTCTATTTTATTCAGAAAACATAAAATTCTCTTTATTTCGACCAAATCAAGACAGCATTTTAATCTCTTTCTAAATCCTTTCCTAATCTTGATGTTCCTCCATGACTGTCCCTGCAGCGACACAGCCTAATATCGAACCCAGACTATCTAACCAAACACATATCGCCTTAAATATTTTTGACATAATCCTTAAAACTGCTAATAACTGGGACGAACTTGAGCGTTCATGGGCAGCCATTGAACAAGATATAACTAATCAGGAACAGTTAGAAGCTAGACGACGAGAACGTAGAAATCTTCCCTAGTTTCATATACCGAAGGTTGACCTTTTTCCCTTACCCATCCTTCACCTACTTTCGGATGCCTCGACATTGTACATTTAGGCCTTAGTAAAGACTCAGGAACAACATCTTTCTGGCACCATTGCTGGGGAGCGAAGTTACGAAATCTTTTCCCTAGGAAAATGACATTTATTTCCTTGAAAGTGCTACTCCTTGATAGTGAACATAGAGTACACACATTTTTTAAGGATTTTTCAATCTTTCACTTGGCAACTCCACGAAAACATAAGCTGGCTTCTGGTAGAAAGAACACCAGACAGAACCCAGATGGCAAGCTGATTACGCCTGTTACTGATCCCAAAAAACTTTTAAAAACAAAAAACCAACTTTCCAAGACGAAATATCATTCAGAACCTTCTGCTTCATGCAGTCTTCTGTTTGATACCAAAGATCTGACATCAAACCGCTCTGAAGTTAGGACTGAGATTCATTCGACTTCTCCATCTGTACACAAGGGAAAGGGTCCTCTAGAAAGATCATTGACAGTTAACATACTAGCTTTTCTTCAACAAAACTTCCCAATCTCGCCTGATTCCAAAGAGTGCGTTACACATTCATTTTCTACACCCAAACCGATGGCAGGCATTGTAGGAGGTGGTGGAGGTTCTCCTGGTGGAGGAGGTGGAGGTCAAGTAAATGTTCCTCCTCCCAGAGTATTCGCAAAGGTAGCAGCGAGATATGCACCCCTGGTTTTTCCCGTCCCCCTCCATGATTTTCCTGAAAACTACATCAAAAATCTTCCTAAGTTCACAGGGGAGGGAGATCTAACCCCAGCCAAGCATATAAATTTCTTTGACCAATTCGCAGACATCTGTGGTATCGAACATGAAGATGTCTATTCGAGACTCCTTGTCTAGACCTTTGAAGGACCTGTCCAAACTTGGTTTCAGAGCCTACCCGCAGCTTCTATCCTGTCATATGACGCCTTGGAAGATGCTTTCCTAAGACAATGGGGAGAGAGAAAAGATCACTTATATTATCTTACTGAGTTTGGGTCTCTGAAGAAAAAGAACTCAGAAACGGTTATGGAATTTATTATGAGATTCAAAAAACTGTGTAATAAAATTCCAGCCGCAGTTAAACCCTCTGAAACCTCAGCCAAAGTAAGCTTCGCGGGAGCTTTCGAGCCTTATTTCGCACTATTTTTGCAAGAAAGAAGAGGAGCCACCCTAAATAGAATGCAAGATGATTATGTCGAAATTGAATCTAATATGATGGCTTCAGGAAAATTAAAAGCTAAAGTCGAAATAGTCAACGGCGATAATAGACGCTATAGGGAACCAGCGGGTCCTTCGGGCTTGAATTGATGCACTGATGACAGGGTAGATGATATGGCCCGAGTGATTAAAGAACTGTCCAATAAAATTTCTAGGATGGAGTTGGAACAGGTTAGGGCTGATTCTTCAAATAAAAAGGACTTCAGGAGAAACCCAAATCCCCAAAATCAACAGAAACAAATAAAGAATGAAGATCAAAAAATACAAGCTCCATTAAAGAACGAAAATTTTATAGGAGCAAATGACTTCCAAGACTTCGGAGACTCGAAAGATGAAGTCGCGAATTTTGGTGATGACTGTTCGCAGCCATATCTCACTCGTGAAGATTATGAAAAATCTTTGAACGCCCCACAACCGTCTAATGAGGATGAAGAAGGTGATCACACTGATCCCTGTGTATCTCAACTAGAAACAAAGATGATAATGGCCGAGTTTCAACCAAAGTATAATCTAAGATCCAAGAGTAAGCCTACCTCAACGAATCAACCTAAGAAAATCCTTCAAAAAGGTCAAGTTTATGAACCTCCTTCGAAAGAGACCTTGTTACCCAGCAAGAAAACCAAGGTAACAAGCACTCAAGAGTCCAAGGCGAAAAAGGTTGAAACTCAAACCCAAGAAACTGAACCAGTAGATAAAGTTACGTCCTCAACTAAGATCACGAGTGATAAAGCGATTCAGACAAGTAAGTTGGAAAGAAAAAATGTGGAAGTCTCAACCAAAGAAACAAATAAGGTAAATACATCTTTCAGTCTTGAAAATGAGTTAAACAAATCAAAATACAGATTCCTTTGGTAGAATTAGCAAAAAATCTCGCTTATCGAAAGCAGATTGCCAAAGCGATGGCTGTCTATGATCTAGAGGGTCAGTCTGATGTTATCCGAGAAAGTCAGTCTGATGTTATCAATCTGGAAGATGATAGACCTAACATCACCTTTGGTCCTCATTTTGAGGGATCCAAATACAACGTTGCTCCTTTCTATATCACCCTAAATATACATGATCACTTACTGCATAATTGTATGCTAGACTCCGGGGCTTCTCATAATGTTATGCCCAAAATTATAATGGAGAAGCTGGGTCTTTAGATCACAAGACCTTATGGAAATCTGTATTCCTTCGATTCAAGGAAGGTTAAATTCATGGGGATGATAAATGATATGGTAGTTACCCTAGCGCAGGTCCCAGTTAAAAGTATCATGATGGATGTGGTTATCGCCGATATTCCCCCTAAATACGGTATGATGTTGTCTAGGTCATGGGGGGCCAAGTTGGGAGGTTCCCTTCAGTTAGACATGTCTTACGCCACAATCCCTGTGTTTGGGGGTCAATTCACTCGTTTATACAGAGAGACAAGATTAGCGTACATGGTCAGTGATCCCCAAAACCCACATAGCTTCCCCATTTACATCACAGACCAAGATCTGGGAAACTTCATTTTGTCTTTTGATGATGGATTGGATGGAGGTCCAGAGGAGCTCGATATGAAGAAAGAAGAGTTAAGCCCCTTGACAGAAGAACTATGCACTAATGGTGCATGGAAAATGTATTTCGATGGCGCTTCGTCTTCTGAAGGGTCCGGTGCGGGGGTTCTTTTGGTAGTGCCTGAAGGTAAGTTCATTGTTCCTTTCTCCTATCATTTGTAGTGGGACATAGATTACACCAATAACGTATGTGAGTATGAGGCATTGATCTTAGGTTTAGAGGCTGCGAAGAAGTTGAATATAAAAAACTTGGAGGTATACGGTGACGCGGAATTGATAGTAAGACAAATAAACCGACAATACCTAGCCAAGCATCCAAGACTAAGAACATACAGAAATTGTCCTTGGGATTTGATGGAAAAAAATTTCTCATCTGTAAAGGTCCATTTTATCCCCCGCGCAGAGAATCTACATGTCGACGCATTGGCCAAGGCAGCCTCAACCTTTTCTCCTCCCACGACCATCAACCTGAAGTATCACATTGAAATCAGATATAAACCCTCTATACTAGACAATATCCGACACTGGCAAGTGTTTGAAGATTATGAACAATTCAAGAAATTTCTTACAGCCGTAGGTGAGTTTTCTGAAACTCATGTAGACCAAGAGAATCAAAATGAATCGACGTGGATTATGCAAGGGGAAGATCCTGAAACCTTCGGGGAAAAAATAGCAGATCATCGTATGTTAGTCCTTAAAAACAACCAAATTCTGAAAGGCTTAATTCCTTTAGAAAGACTTTTTTATCACAACGACATACCTGTGAAGTCCACTTTCCAGCCCCAACCAGAAGAAGTGGAGGACTGCGATATAGGAACGGAGAAAGAATCCAGGATAGTAAAGATATCTAAGTTCCTCCCTCCCAAGGTAAAAGTCCAGTATAGAGACCTCCTCAGACAGTACAAAGATGTTTTCGCCTGGTCCTATGATGAGCTTAGAACGTATGACACTTCCATAATTGAGCACAAGATACCTTTGAAGCCTAGGGTCAAGCCGTTTAGGCAAAAGCTTAGGCAAATTAACCCCATTTTGTTGCCTGTGATTGAAAAGGAAGTTAAGAAGCTTTTAGATGTGAAAATAATCGTACCTCTGAGGTACTTAGAGTGGGTGGCAAATTTGGTCACGGTCAGGAAAAAGAACGGAGAAATCAGACTGTGTGTAGATTTCCGAAACTTGAATAAGTCTTCCCTTAAGGATAATTATCCGCTCCCCAAAATGGACCACATCCTGGAAAAGGTAGTCGGAGCAAATCGAATGTCTATGATAGATGGGTTCTCTGGATATAACCAAATCTCCATGAACGTGCAAGACAGAGAAAAAAATGCTTTCACCACACCATGGGGTACATTCATGTATGACAAAATGCCGTTTGGTTTGATGAATGCAGGAGCTACATTCCAGCACGCTATGGACATCTCTTTCGTAGGAGAAAGAGACAAGTTCGTAGTCATATACCTTGACGATTTGACGGTTTTCTCTAAAACCGATGAAGAACATTTGAGCCATCTAGAACAGACTTTCGAAAAATGTCGCAGGTATGGGTTGTCTTTGAACCTGAAGAAATCACATTTCGCCATGCGTGAAGGTAAGCTTCTGGGACATATCGTATCTAAAGATGGGATCGGAATTGATCCTAAGAGGATTGAAGTAATAGAAACTATAAATATTCCCAGAAACGTAAAAGAAATTCAATCCTTCTTAGGTATAATAAATTTTTTACGAAGGTTTATCCCAAATTTTGCTGAGATTATCAAATTGATCACAGGAATGCTGAAGAAAGATAGCAGAGTATATTGGACAACCGAGGCTAAGGCGTCGTTTGCGCATATTAAAAAGTCATCAGTGAGGCACCTGTGTTAGCAAACCCAGATTACTTGAAAGATTTCCTCATCTTCTCGTTCGCTTCTGAACATACTATCGTTGCGGTGTTACTACAAAAGGATTATGAAGGCTTTGAACGGTCGATCACGTTTTTCAGCAAGAGCCTTAGAGACACCGAACTAAAGTATGACATAATGGAAAAACATGCGTATGCAATGGTGAAAGTGCTAAAAGCATTCAGAACTTATGTGTTGCATTCAAAAATTATCGCGTACGTGCCAACCAGTGCTGTGAAAGATATATTGGTACAGCCAGATAGTGATGGAAAACGAGGGCGCTGGCTCGCTAAAATACAGGAATTCTATCTGGAAGTCAAGCCAACTAAATTGATAAAGGGGCAGGGTCTGGACAAACACTTGGCTGAGTCGAATCTTCGAGCTCTTGACATCAATTGCTTCCAAGGGGAAGACGGAGATGCACACCTGCCAGAGTCGGATGGCCAGACAGGTACAAGCAAGGTCAAAGAAAAGTTCATATCTTCAGGCTGGTATAAAGACATAGTGTTCTACTTGTTAAACCTGAAATTTCTAGATGGACTATCACCAGCAAAATGCAAAACTTTAAAACTCCATGCTGTTAAATATTGCATCACCGAAAATCAGCTATACTGGAAGGATCCACTCGGGTTCCTACTAGTCTGTTTGGTTGAGTCGGAAACTCCACAGGTTATAGAGGAATTTCATGAAGGGATCTGTGGGGGACACCATGCATGGAGCGCCACAGCCTACAAGATCTTGAGGGCCGGATACCATTTGCCAAAACTATTTTCAGACGTCAATGCCGAAGTGCGTGCCTACAACCCGTGTCAAATATTCGCTAGAAAAGAGAAACTCCCGGCACTATCACTCGTTCCAGTCAAAACTGAAGCCCCATTTCAACAATGGGGACTAGATTTCATAGAGGAAATTAACCCCCATTCCAGTGCTCAGCATAAGTGGATCTTGACAGCCACAGATTATTTTACAAAATGGGTGGAAGCCATTCCAACCAAAAGGGCAACAGACTCGGTTGTGATCGATTTCCTGGAAGATAATATATTGTCAAGATTTGGGTGTCCCCGGAAGATTGTTACCGACAACGCCCAGGCATTCAAGTCCATGGCTATGATCAGCCTCTGTCAGAAGTACAATATCGTTCTCGACCATTCCACTGCTTATTACCCCCAGGGAAATGGGTTGGTCGAATCATCCAACAAGAGCCTGGTAAACATAATCAAGAAAGTACTAGATGAAAATAAAAGGTCCTGGCATGTGCACTTGAAGTACGAATTATGGGCAAACCGCATCAGCACTAAAAGGTCTATCGGCATTTCGTCGTTTCAAATGGTCTATGGGACAAAGGCGGTTCTACCTATAAACTTAGCGTTGCCAGGTTTGAAATTATGGCAAGATCATAATGAAGAACCCAATCATGTAACCGGGAGAATTAACCAGCTGATCGAGGTTCAACAACATAGAGTGGAGGTTGATGAGAAAATGCAGAAATACCAGGACGATATGAAAGCATTGTTCGACCTCAAGGCAAAAGACAGAGAATTTCTCCCAGGTGACCTAGTACTAATATGGGATACGAGAAGGGAAGAAGCTGCGAAGCATGGTAAATTTGACCATCTCTTGTATGGACCATTCAAGGTCTCGGCTCCGGAAGGAAAAAACTCCTTCCTATTAGAGAACATCGACGGAGAAGTCCTCAGTGCCCCTGTCAACGGGCGATATCTGAAACATTACATGACCTAACATTTGTAAATAAAATATTTATATATATATATATATATTGTAAATAAATAAATATCATGTTTTGAGCATACGCATATTTTCATTTGAACATTTACTTTTAATTTTCTGTTTTTGTTCCTAAACCCTTGACACATTTCAAATAAGATTTGTATTTGTCTATTTCAGTATTCCAACTGCAGATGAAGCTAGCAGAAAAAGTAATTGGTAGGTCAATGTTGGAAATAGAGTGACATAAAACAGGTGATACCAAATGATAATTCATAACTTGCTCAAGCAAATGAAAAGAAAAGATAAGGGTGAGCTTTCTCAATACACAGGTTATGAAAGTTTGTTAAAGAAAAATAAGGTAACATCTTTCAAACTGCAATATAAAAGGTTAGAAAGCAGGAAGATCATTGCTTGGTTCGATTATTTCTGTTTTGAAATAAATTGAATAATACACTAAATCAAAAGTGGGTAGTTGAAATAAACTATTCCTGAATTCATCTACAAGAGTCAGTCTCGAGTTGTTTCGACCCCCATTTTTTCAGTCAATAAATCTGTACTTTGTATCCTATCTATCTTCGAGTCTAACTCTTAGCGAGTCGCCATCTTCCTGAGTTATTGCAAAGGGATAAAAGTATTTCGTTTTGAACCTCAAGGGTTTCGAGACAGATCTTGATAGGAAAGTTGGTCTTCACAACTACTCAATCTCTTGCTAAACGAAAGAACGTTTAGAGCGATCTTAACTTTCCTAGGTTTTTCAACAGTTTCGGAATAATCAAAGCTTGCTCGAACAGGATGCCCCTTAAAAATCTATTGTTTTCCCCTATCTCCCTAAGAATGAAGGTCTTGTGAAGGTCAAAGGAAGATTGATACCGAGAAATCAAAATAAGTTGACAGACCTCTGATACAAAATATTACACAGATATCAGCCTTGATATAAACTGATTGCTCCCATCTTCGTGTTCTAAAAGTAAATTATAAGACAGGTGGTGAAAGGAAATTCAGAAATGATTGCCCCCACCTAGTCCAAGAGACGATGAAAGGAAATTCATAAATGATTGCCCTCGTCTCAGTGTTTAAACGCATAAATATTTTCCAAAGTGGTGAAAATAAATTTGGTGAAAAAGGGTCAGACAACTTCATCGGGGTACTGAACAGGCTCGCTGGCATTGAAGCAATGCCTAAGATACCTGTAAGGTTGTTATACATGAAGGTCACTCTACTTCGGTTACCAATGCTTTCTAAAAACCTGATCATTACCCCAAATTCGGATGGGACTTCCCGATTTAAAAATATATAATATCATTCTTTTGATGCAAGCTGAGAATCACAAGAGCTGTTGAATCCCCTAGGGTCGTTTTGATGCCTTAAAACATTCCCAAAGTTAGTAGTGGGAAAAGGAAATTTGTAAAAAAGACTACAGTTGTGTTTGGAAAGAATATCTGATTTTGAAAAAACTTCTCGAGGTAAAAAACGAAGTCTTTTCCCCCCTTCGATCCTTTTTCTTTGGAATCTTTCTGCATGTTTCAGCTTTTGACTCCATTTACCCAATGTTGGAACCTGGTCTACTGTTCTTCCCGCCTCATAGGGAGGCGTGATCCCTAGTTGGAGCCTATGTTGGAGCCGCCCTTGTTTTAACTTTACTCTTCACCATTTTTAATCTTTGATACTTGAAAATCTAAGAGGTCATTTTGATTTCCCTCCCCGAAAGTTTGAAAACTCTGCAACTTGGTCGAATGAGAAGCTATACTTTTTTTTACCCTCAAAACAAATCCAATTTTGTAAGCCTGTTCGCGCTTTTGTTCCATTTCGGGAACTCGTAAGTCGAATACTTTATTTTTTGAGTTCACAAGTCCCGAGTCACGAAACTGCGAACTCGTTATAAAGTTTCATTTAAGATATTAACCAGGGTCAAAACTGTTAACTCAGTGATTAGACGTCGTCGGGGTTTCGTGCCTCGTCGTTCACAAAGTTCAAATTTTTATGTTTACATCTCTGCGAGCCAAGGACACAAGGTTCTTTCGGACTAACCCTGGTCAGGGATTAAAGGTAAAAAGCTAACCATGGTTAAATCTATTCTCGGCGTTTCGTCGCTCGGCACTATCTTTTAGAAAGTTACGGCTTTTAAAACCCTGACTCACGAAGTCGCGACGTAATTATAGCAAGATTAATTAGTCGCCTAATCTAAGTTTTCCTTGCCCTAAACTGAGCCTTAATTGTCGCCATCTTGCGGTTTCTCGACTCGGCATACTAATTTCCAAAAAACTTGTCAACGAAGTTCCGAGTCACGATATAGCAAATAAAGTGATTAGGCAATTAATGACGCTCCAAATCTCGATTAATGTTAGTTAAGCCAAAATCGACCCTCGCAGTCTCGTGAGTTGAAGACTCAAAATAGGGAAAGGAAATCCACCATGCAGCGAAAAGCAAGAAATTGATTAACGTTGCTAATTTTGAATATTTTAAAATAAAGCGAGATATGTCCCGTGCATCGAGGCTTGCACATTTCCTGACGTAACTGTTTGCTCTCCATACTCCGACTACTTGTCAAACCGCCAATTATTGATGACATTAATGAAGAATTAGGGTGAATCCACGAATAAATAAGATCGAATTTTACGCAATAAATTTGTTTCTAATTGCGATTTGACAGACTTATTTCGAATAGTACAGAATTTTCAAATATATACAAGAGTTTCATTTTATTATATGAAAACATTTTTCATAAGCACACAAAGCTCGCCATTTTCAGAGTGAACTAATTGTTGCATGTATACGCAGGTCTATCGTAGAAAGGTGAAAACGCAAGTTTCAGCCATGGCTCCAAGGAAAGCAGCGAAGGCGAATATCAAGGTTGCAGGCTGGTCAGCAGAGAACTATGATTGCAGAGTTGCAGGCTCAGGTGGAGATTGTTGAAGGTAGGGTTATTGATGTCGAGGGGTTTAAATCCCGAGCGACCCAGATTCGGAGCAAGATCTCTTATGCACAGCAGAGTTTGCTCGCCAAAATAGGAACGATCTGAGAGGATTGTTTGTTGATGCATAGGGTTTCCGAGAACCTGACTGACAGAGAAAGAGATGCAAGAGCAGCTTGGGTCGCCTTCCAGGAGGCAGTAATAGCCACAAATGACAGAGTTTCAGTAGGTTCCCCCAGACTCACTCTCCCAGAACAAACTAGAGGTAACATTTTGTTGAAGGAATGGGAGCATAACATTACCCTGGGCAAGGAACAAGCCCAAAAAGTGACCAATTCATTAGAAGAAGCCTTCAATTCTATAGAGGGCGAGCTGTTGGGTATGGACACTGGAGGCGATGCCGAAACTTTAATACAAATGAATGTAGAACAGATCTCGCTTGATCTGAAAGAGAAGGAGGTGAGAGATTTGGCAGATATCTCCCAGATAGACAGAGTGGACATGGCTCGAGTTCATAAACATTTGATCCAACCGAGTGCACAAATAAGTGCCCTCGACATCGTCGATGCACAAACGGGCGAAAAGCTGCAGCAGTTAGCCCGAGAATGCTACTTCGCTGAGGCCAGTTGTCAAGCAGAACCTTCACATCTAGTATCTAAATTTGTGGACAGATACATTGCATACACCCAATCCACGCGAAGATGAGCACCTGGCACCAAGCAAAGGTAGAGCTAGAGAAAGGGAGCGATTGCGCTCCTCCCAGTTGTAACCGAATTTGTGTAACCGTTGAGAGCCTAACTGACCTGTAAAGTTGTATAAATATATCACAGAGTGAAATAAACAAGGCTGGACCTTTTTTGGTATCGATTGTAATAGATTTTTTTGCATTGGAGAAATTAATACAAGCAAATTTGGAGATTCTAGATTCCGTCTAGACTGTGTTACAAGTTTGTTTCTTAGTATTTCATGTTTCATTTCATTCCATGATTCATAATTGATGTGCTTTGTTATACTTTAGTACGACCACTACTATAACAAAAGAATTCTGGTTTTCTGCATTTGTTTATTGTATTTCCTCTGCACCAGCTATCAGCGGGTGTAAGACCAATTAGCACTTTCAGAATTCTACGTTTATTCTTTGCTATGTCAGTTATTTTCTTACTAATTTCCTCTTATGTTTATATGTGAGTTTTCTCTTTGACAGGAATCTCGTGTTATATGCAGCTAAATGTTTCTCTTTCACATCACACCTTTATATTAAAATATAATACAGTTACGAGAAAGTGCCTTCATTTGCATTTCTATTTTATTCAGAAAACGTAAAATTCTCTTTATTTCGACCAAATCAAGACAGCATTTTAATCTCTTTCTAAATCCTTTCCTAATCTTGTTGTTCCTCCATGACTGTCCCTGCAGCGACACAGCCTAATATCGAACCCGGACTATCTAACCAAACACATATCACCTTAAATATTTTTGACATAATCCTTAAAATTGCTAATAACCGGGACGAACTTGAGCGTTCATGGGCAGCCATTGAACAAGATATAACTAATTAGGAATAGTTAGAAGCTAGATGACGAGAACGTAGAAATCCTCCCTAGTTTCATATACCGAAGGTTGACCTTTTTCCCTTACCCATCCTTCACCTACTTTCGGATGCCTCGACACTATACATTTAAGCCTTAGTACAGACTCAGGAACAACAATGAGGACTGACTACCAGCAGTTGTTGACAGACATAGACTACATACTGGGGATTGGCGAGTTGTATCATAGGGCCCTGAGGGGGCAGGAGTTGGAGGTAGATCGACTCACTCGGGAGTTGGAGAGAACTTGAGGATTCTTGAGAGGCACACAGACTGCTCTTCAAGAGTCAAAATCTATATCAGATGGGTCTCTTAAGGAGATTCGTCAGAGATCCACTTCATCTGTCTTAGTGGACAGTCAGATGTATCAGTCAGTCACATTGATAGAGGATGTCGATGATCTAGTAGAGGAGCACCAGTCGATGGGGGACACTTCCATTTGTGTCTTGGGAGTGGTTGATCTCTTGATCCAGCTGTACACCCAGGATCTGTGATGCAGCATGAGTTTGCGGGAGATGACATGAGTATTCTAGAGCATACCGTGATGAGTGATATCTCACAGAGAGATGTCGAGGTGTATGGTGGAATTCAGAGGGGTATAGTGCCTTGCAGGGAGGACACACACTCAGGGGAGTATGTAGATGTCACTCCTCTGCAGCAGCACATAGTTGTGGGATATCACCTTCACCATTTCAGCAGTTGCATGGTAGATGAGAGATGGAGGTTGGTTGACCAGCAGTTGGAGGGGTTACTTCTGGTTGTACTGGATGGTTGGGACTTGGTGATGACCACAAGAGAGCATTTTTCATGGATACTGATGGATGAGCTTCTAGTCGAATCATTGGGATTAACCAAAGCATGTGACACCTCCCAGCCCTATAGTCAGCTGCTGATGTTTCTATTAGCCTGTCCTAACACTTTTATCATAGACAAGAGCATGAGGAGGGATAGGTTGTGGTTGAGGGCATGGAGAGTGATTAGGCCGAGACTACATGATAGGGGTACTTCTACGGCATACAGTAGGTCAAAGGTGGACTGTGTTAGGAAAATAGTTGAGACTTGGTATGTGACAGTGAGCCTCATAGACCAGGTGATGACAGATGAGCGCAGAGGGCTTCAAACAGTGATCAGTCTAGCACAGGAGCAGCCAGCGGAGACTGGAAGTGATAAACTTCCAACTTTACCATGGTATCCAGGTGTTCATTTGGCTAGCAGAATGTCTGACTACATGGTGACCCAGGGTGCACCACAGGGTCACACACTCCACCTTGGTTTGGTTTGGAATGGGTTTGCAGGTACTTGTCCTATGGGGCGAGACCTTTTCTTTTGCTTGGCCATAATGATAGGGAATGGAGAGGTTTGGATAGGCACTTCTTCTACAGAGATGCCTATACAGATACAGTTTTTGGACAGCAGGTCCAATGGTCACAGGTATTTTAGCTAGAGGACCCAGGAGAGGAGGGTTCAGGATGTATGCAGGGGGCAGATAGTCATGGTCAGAGTAGTGCAGTGTCATCATGAGGATATTCGACAGAGGTTAGCATGGGACCTAGGGATTGTAGGATTGAGAAGTTCATTGACCTGCAGGGGAGAGTGGACCATGGTAGGGGAAAGTTACTCTAACTTTCCATTGATCTTCAGTGTTGAGAGGAACGCATCGGTTGCGGGTGCCTCACATAGGTCTTGCATCACCTCAGTCGGACATCAACACGTGCAGTTGATGGAGGTCGTGTGGATCTTGGTAGAGATTTGGAGGATGGACTCATTCCAAGATGAGGCCATGGGTCAGGTGCAGGAGGTTCAGAGGATTGATATCTTCCAGGACTATTCTTCACAGAGTATTGCAGTTCACTTCCTGATATGGGATCCAGGGGGTGGAGTGTACTATTGTTCGTCTTTGGATGGGTTCTACTATGTATCCCACAGGTGGACATGGGATCCTGGTATTTTACTTAGAGGGATTTGGGTATTGCTTGAGGACAAGCAATTTTCTAGCAGGGAGGACTGTAATGTCCCCACTTTGGGACATCATCACAGGGCAGAGATTTATGATGACCA
>ML792962.1:492649-512791 GCA_009831015.1 Picea engelmannii | reverse complement strand
TGACACCATTTATGGCACTCTATGGATACCACCCTCCTTCCATCACTTCTTATCTAAAATAAAAATCTAAGGTTCAAGCAGTGGAAGATCACATCGAGCATCAACAACAAGTTCTCCAAATCTTAAAGGACAACCTGACCATGACACATAATCGCATGAAACAACAAACATATCAACATCGTAGTGAATGAAGTTTTGAAGTAGGGGATTGGGTTTTTTTAAGACTACAACCATACAAACAAATGTCCCTCAAGCAAGCCAATAAGGATAATAAATTATCACCAAAGTACTATGGCCCTTATAAGGTGTTGTAAAAGATTGGTACTATGGCATACAAATTGGAGTTGCCTGCATCCTCACGAGTACACCCAGTTTTCCATGTTTCATGCTTAAATAAGGTTATAGGTGACAAGTTCCCAGGTCAAACTATATTTCCATAACTTGATGAGGAAGGAAAAATCATATTGGAGCCTGAAGCCATCACTGACACAAGAATTCGCCAGCTGAGGAATATATCCATTTCAGAGTATCTCATTAAGTGGAGGAAACTTCCTGTTGAAGATTCCACTTGGGAAGATGAGTCTTTTATACAGAAGCATCCAGAATTACTCAAGCGTTGCAGACAACACTTGTCTCAAGGGGAGGGGCATGTTAAGCCCTAAATAGTGGCACATTCCCCCTTAATTGGGGAATATTACATTAGTAATGTTATTTTATTTATGTCGGCTTGGGTCCATTAGTTGTAATTGTACCTCCTGGTCTCATATATATACCAAGGAGACATTTTAATCTGGAATCATCTTGTATTGAGATATTTATGTGGTGTATAAGGAGGTTTCCCCCTCGAAGAGACTTCTTATCTGAAATTCTCTCTTTTTCAAGGCGTTGGGTACTTATTATGAGGTTTTTCTATGCTATATTGATATTTTGTTCTTAACAACATATTGTTGAAAAATGCTACTATAGAAAGAGAAATCTCAACAATGAAAAGAACTTCTATTTAAAGGGTGATGACATCTCCTTAGATGAGAGTAATGAAGAAGATAATGATGGAGGATAAGTCCTCCTCATAACCCAAGAAACCCAGGATGATGATCACAAGAGTTCTAAAGAAGAAGAAATCATTTTTGAATACGATTCATATGAAGAAACCAACCTTGATTCCTTTTGGGGATACAAAGACAACGTAGAGAGTGAACAAGAAGTTGAGAATCTTGAAAAGTTGAAGCATGTTGAAACTGAAAATAACAATCTTAGAAACACAAACATAATACTAAAAGGTGAATTGAGTAGTTGTGAAGAAGAGAATTACAATCTTGAAAAGACCATTCATAGCTTGAAGGAACAATTAGAAGATTATGAGAAATTGAAATCAAAATTGTATCACATAAAAGGGGAGATACTATTGACAATAGAAAAGTTGAAGAAGTTCGAAAAAAGCACTGGAAAATTAGATGAGATCCTTAGCAGTCAAAGATCTCAAAACGAAAAAGATAGGACTAGGATACAATGACAGCTTGAATACAACAAAACAATAGAAGGAGGATGAAAAGGATGAAACCAACACTCTAGATCAAGTCGAACAACAAGATAGAAGACTATAATTCAGAAGGAATTAGACATCAAGATGATCCTCTCCCATAAGGTATGAAAGAAATCATTATGAAGGAAACTACAAAAGAATAGATCGTGAACCCCGATGGACCACACCACAAAG
Organism: Picea engelmannii; assembly: GCA_009831015.1. Lineage (NCBI taxonomy): Eukaryota > Viridiplantae > Streptophyta > Pinopsida > Pinales > Pinaceae > Picea > Picea engelmannii. The sequence goes on along the minus strand of ML792962.1, from coordinate 511,074 downwards.
AATATCACTTACTCCTAGGTATCAAAATTTATTTCTTGGAAATTGTTATACTTGTGGAAATTTTGGACACAAGGAAATCAATTGTAGAATTAATGAAAGGAATAACTATGAAAGATACATGAATGGTGCAAATAGTAGATATGGAAATGTTTGCAGAACTGTCAAAATAACTTATAATCCATTTGACCAATTAATGGATCAAAATATTGTATGCTACAAGTGAAATAATCTTGGTCACAAAGCACGATATTGCAGAGAGATGAAGGAAGATAATCGTATGCCAAATGTCCCTATACCAACTACAATATGGAAAAGGAAAGAAATTCCACAGAATGAAAATTGTCGAATAGCATTGGTCACTAAAGAATGAAAAGAAGAAGATGAATGGTTCATAGACAGTGGGTGCTCATCTCATATGACTAGAGATCAAAGAAAATTTGTCAGCTTGAAGAAAAAGGGTGGAAATGTTCGATTTGGAGATGACTCATCTACCCAAATACTTGGAAAAGGAACTGTAAATCTGAATTGTAAAGCAGGAAAAGTCCTATTGGTTGAATATCTGAATCATAATCTCCTCAGTGTCAACAAAATATGTGATCAAGGATACACACTTAGGTTTGACTCCCGAAAATTTAAAATCAGAGAAAAGAACTCAGGAAGATTGGTTGCAACTGCAACAAGAAGACCGAACAACATATACATCCTAGACATGAATAAGAGGGAGAATAAAAAATCCACACAAAAGAATTCCAAGGAAGAAAAATTCCCAAAGACCAAAAATAAGGATGAAGTATTATTGAGTGCCACATGTTCAGGGGGAGTAGCCCCAAAGAAGAAGGTCACCTTATGCCATTGAACTTAGGGGGGGAAGCCCCACCCTTTTCCATTGATGTCAAAGGGGGAAAGAAATTGAGATCATGATGACAGGGGGATCATGAGTGTTTACATCAATGACAAAGGGGGATATTGTTGGAAGATTGGTTGTTGTCATTGATGTCAACCCTAGTCATTGGTTGTAGTCATTGATGTCAACCCTAGTCATTGGATTTTGGAACCCATAGTTGATCAAAGTAGATAGAAATGAAGGAAATTACACATGCATATACAACACCCATGGATGGATAATATAATTCATGTCTCTTCTGGTGGTATGTGGCATGTCACGTGGATCCTCACAAATGAGGAGAAATAAATTTTTGAGGATGACAATGTTAATTGAAGCATAAACTACATGTCGACCCTAATGTTAAAAGGAAGTGACATAAAGGGTATAAATAAATCTCATTATACATTCATTTTTAAACACACACAAGTTTATTGATGAACAAGAAGATAAAAGTTGAATTTCTGAGGAAATCTGAAGTAAAGAATACAAAATTTCAAGGGAGGATGAAGTCTTTTGGTGATGTGTTCTAAGGTATGTTTTTTTTTTTTAAAATAAGAAGTATCATATATTAAAAACCTTCCAGAACTGAAGTAAAGTTGCAAAATACAGTGATAGCCATACTGTAGTTACTGGACTGCCCCAACAGAGGGGAAACCAATCCATCCAGCATAGGAGTCCAGCATAAGTAGTATGATAGGCTAACAAGAGTGGTCTTAGACAAACTGTTTATCATCTATAACTAACAAAAAGGATGACAAGACCTTGAAAAACACTATAGACTTAGACACCTGGTAGATAGCCCGACCACGTGGCGTGGAGGTCCTCTGTCCAGGGCTCCTCCTCGACAAATGTCACCTGGTTTGCCCATTGTTGTTCGACTTGCACTTCGCACACGGTTCCATCAGCCTCTGTGGTAGCATTTTGCAGCGGTTTCCTTGCCGAGTCCATCTCCGCAACACTGCTCTCTCGCGCATCCTGCTCCCATGCCATCGCTGTTGAGCGCTTCACCTTGTCATGTCCTTCATCTGGAGCTGCACTGGGTTCCTCCATGGGGGTCTCTTCTGCCAAGTCCGAGGAGAAAGCTTCGTGCATGGAGGAGAGAGTCTGAAGAAAGACCGCCACCTTTTCATCTGTTTCTTGTAGGCGAAAATGGAGATCCTCCACCCCCTGGCGGAGTTCAAAGACCAGGCCATGAAGGATAGCCAGGCTGTCTCTGAACTGTGTGTTGTTGAAGGAATCAGTGAATTGGTATCCAACACCCTTAGGCCTACGATGAGGAGAAGGTTCACCTCTTGAGTTTCTCAGAGGGTCAGGGATTGGTGTGGGGGCAGTGAAATCCACAGGAGGGTCGAGAAAGAGACGCGGGAATGAGCTCGACATCCGGGGGATTATTGCCAGACTATCAAACTGCAAGTTCGGTGGATCGTGAGAGGAAGCAAAGAAAATATCGGACTGGAGGGGGGGGGAGGAGCAGATGGAAGGTGAGTCGGGAGGAGAGACCGATGGCCGACGAGGCTTCTAGGGAGAGCCCCTCCGCGGCCTTCCCCTGGGACGCGACATAAGGTAATAACTGTGACTGGCCGAGGAGATTAGGTGCACCAGGAAGAGGTGTATGGCCTGGGGGTGAGTAGGGGCAGCATGGAAACAGAGAATTCGAGCAGGATTAGGCCATAACTGCGAAGGGATGAGCCCTCCGAGATGCAAGCGGAGATGAGTGACAACCATCGTTATCCAAGCCAAACGACGATGAGAATATGGAGAGGGAGACTTCATAAATGCCCCTTCAAATCAAAGTAATGGCTATTTAATCACAGAGGAGGGTGACGGGCTGTGGCACGAGCCCGTCACATGGCTCCATGCCTCGGTGGCTGGTGCCTACCCCCGCCGTATGCCACATTTTCCTCCCTAACACCCCATCTGGGGAGACATCCACCATTCCATCTTTGTGGATACACTGCTGGAGTATAGGGTGATCATGATCATGGGCTGAATTGCATTGGAGTTCTGGTCCACTCCAGTTGGTACCCAGATTAGCCAGTTCATCCGCAACTTGATTCGCCTTCCTCTGGATGTGTGCGGGAATGATAGCCTGAGTTGGATGCATTAGATCTGCGATGATGTGTAGTCCGTGTGATAGTCTCCAACTAGGTGATATTCTGTCCGGATTTGCCCCGTTTAAGATTCTGCACAGCAGGCTGATGATGACTTGGGAGTCCCCCTCGACGATTATCTTGGTGAAATTGTTTTTGATGGCCAATTGCAGTCCTTTGATAAGACCCCAGAGTTCTGCTGTATTGTTCATAGAATGACCAAGGGAGCCTGCACCTATGACGAGGATGTGCCCATGATGGTTGCATAAGACTACTCCATAGCCGACAGCCCCTGGATTGCCCTTAGAGGCTCCATCAAAATTGAGCTTGACGAAATCCTCTGGGGGAGGAGACCAAAAGGAGGGGCTTCTAGAAGGGATGGTGGGGGAGGGGGAGGGGAGAGCCTAAAGAGAAGGGAGTGGTGTCCAATGCTGGAGGATGGGGAGTTCAGAAGGAGAGCAGGTTAAGTCTGCGTTGGACCAGTTCCGCAGGTGGAGAGTTTCCAGGATGTTGCGATGGCACTGACGCCAACACTGTTTCCATGGGAGGGAGATACTTTTGAAGAGTGTTCTATTCCTTTCTTTCCAAGTTTTCCAAAGGATAAAGCCAGGTAGAAGTTGCCAGATACGATTAAGGAGGGGGGAGTGGAAAGCCTGGTCCCTCCAATTCATAATGGTTTCGAGGATGCTATCTCTGAGGCGGTCCGAGGTACGCATGATGAGCGCTGCTTGATCCCAAATTTGAGCTGTGTAAGGGAAAGAATGGAGGAGATGGTTCATGGTTTCCTCTTCTTCTCCACAAAGTATACATAAAGAGGGTCCCACAAAACCTCTTTTCAAGAGGTTGTCCTAGGTGAGAATGTTGGAATGGGAGACCAGCCATAGGAATAGAGTGATTTTCGACCAGTGTTTAAGACTCCAAATTTTATTCCAAGCTTTCGAAGCAGGGTGGGGGTCTGATTGAGTTTTGATTTGGTAGGCTTCCCACGTGCTGAAGGAGCCCTGTGGCCTGAATCCCCACTGAAGAGTATATTCTCCTACAATTTTGGGAATTTTCCGTTTAGCCAGCTCTTCTTGCAAAGGTGCCAGATCTACATGCGCCTCCAGGTTAATGCGTTCCCTATCCAAATGCCAGCAGTGCTAGGTGTCCTCCGCGGGATTGTCCTGCCAGTAGTTAGCTAGTCTTGTCAGGCCTGCCTGTGTGGCTTGGGTGCAGATGTCGCGGGCCCATTCTTCAGCATTCAGAGCTGGCCACTGTTGCCAGGAGTCTTGTCAGAAAAGAGCCGTTTCCCCATTACCTATCTCCCAGAAGGCGTGCCGAGTCACCAACTGTCTATTTTGCTTGGCCGCTGTCCAAATTAAAGAGCCCGGGTTGTCCCCATTCCATCGGATTAAGTTCTTCTCTGCCATATTTGGAGCGTATTTCTTCCTCCAGAGTCTGGCCCAAAGATCCTTGGGATTTTTTAGCCAGCGCCACCAGATTTTGGCGTTGAGAGCCTTGTTCATTATAGAGGGATCCCTTAATCCCAGTCCTCCTTGTTCTTTGGGCTGACAGAGTTTATCCCAACTAACTAGTGTTATTTTCTTCCCTTTGTTGAGGCCTTTCCAAATGAAGTTTCTTTGTAAGCTTTTGATGGTTGTGAGGACGAACTTTGGGGCAACCAGCACAGAAAAAGAATAGATCAGGAGGGCTTGAAGAACGGCTTGGAGGAGAGTGAGACGGCTGGGAAGGTTTAAGGCTCTAAAGGTCCAGGAAGAGATCCTTTTAGAGAAGGAAGATAAAAGATGTTCCCAGGAGGAATTTCGGAGGGCATTGTCAATCAAGGGAATGCCAAGGTATTTGGATGAAAGGGAGCTTCTGTTGAAACCAAGGATATCCGAGATGTGGCGCTGGATCTGAGGGGGCGTATTGAAAAAAACGATTTGGGATTTATCCTTGTTGCAGTCTAGGCCTGAGGCATCAGAGAAGGTTTGGAGGATCTCCTGGATAGAGTTGGCTTCACGGACAATAGGGCTGCCCATTAAGAGGGTGTCATCCAAAAATTGGCTATGTGAGATAGGGGGTGAGATGCCGTGCAGGGGTAAACCTATCAGAAGGTTGTTTTCTAAAGCTGCGTGGATGGAGCGGCTGAGGCCTTTGGCCAGGATAATGAAGAGGAAAGGGGAAAGGGGGTCGCCCTGTCTAATCCCTCTTGAAGGGGAGAAGGGTCGTGAGGGGACACCATTGATGAGAAGAGAGAAGAAAGCCGAGGAGGTTAGATTCAAAATCTAGGTTACCCAGTTCTGATCAAAACCAAAAGCTAGAAGCATTGCTCGCATATACTCCCAGCTTATCTTATCAAAGGATTTAGAGAGGTCTAATTTGAGGAGCATACCTGGTGTTTTGGTATTTTGCAGGGAGTGAATTACTTCATGAGCTAGGATGACGCTATCCAGGATTTGTCTGCCCTCAACGTAACTGGATTTCTCTGGGGATATGATTTTTGGTAAGATAGGCTTGAGTCTCCGGGCTATCACTTTTGTGAGGAGTTTGTAGATGACGTTGCAAAGAGCTATAGGCCTGTACTGCTTGGGCCGATAAGCCTGCCCCTCTTTGGGAACTAAGGTGAGGAAAGTGGCATTGAGAGCCTGGAGGACCTGTCCAGTGGCCCGAGAGTCTTCCAAAATTTCCCAAACCTCTGTCCTGATCATCAACCAACAATAGTGGAAAAAGTCACTAGTGAAGCCGTCGGGACCAGGAGCCTTACATTTGGGGGTGTCCTGAAGCACTTGATCTACTTCCTCGATTGTGAAGGGCCGGAGGAGGGCTGCATTTTTCTCCTGGGTAAAGAGGGAGGGCACATTCCGCGTAACCTTATTGATTGCTTCATGTCTATCTGGGATGGGCTCTGTAAGGAGGTTTTGAAAATACTCGATCAGGGTTGTTTCCATATCAACATGGGAGTGAATGGTTTCCCCTTCATCCGAGATGCGATGCGTGATCTTATTAGAGTGCCGCCTTTGGATAACAGTTCTGTGAAATAATTTGGTGTTGCGTTCCCCTTCCTTGAGCCACTGAATATGCGACTTCTGTTTCCATAAGATCTCTTCCTGTCTTTTCCTAGCTTCAATCTGTTGATTTACTTTTATTTCCTGGGCTTTTAGCTCATCCGTTAGCCCTTGCACTCTGATCTGATGCTGAATCTCACCCATTTGTTCTGACAACTATTTTTGGGATTCCAAGATGTTTCCAAAGGTATGCTTGTTCCAAAGTTTAAGAGTTTGTTTAAGATTCTTTAACTTTTGCTGGAATCTATACATTTTGGAACCACGAGGGATTGTTGCCTCCCACCACCAATCTTGGATATTTGTTCAAAAATCAGGGTGGTCTAGCTAGAACTGTTCAAAACTGAAGGGTTTCTTACCAGGTGTGGCTGGGACATCCAACCATAATTGTATGGGCCAGTGATCTGAACCAGAGAGGTTCATGATAGTAGATTCCATTGTCGTGCCATCCATCATGAGTGATTCCGAGATGAGGAAACGATCTAGTTTGCAGGCGATTTGGTGTATTCCTATCCTTCTGTTTGTCCAAGTGTGAATGCCATTGTTGGCCTCTAGGTCGATGAGGTGAAGATCATCTATTAGGCTATTGAAGTCGCTGGAGTCTCGATCCAGTCGTCTTGATCCTCCTTTTTTTTCCTCCAGGTTGCGGATGATATTGAAATCACCACCAACAATCCATCTATTATACTGTGTAAGGCTGGATAAGTAACTCAGGATTTTGAGGAAGGCCTGCTTATCCCTTGGATTGGCCGGGCCGTAGACATTGGTCAGATGTCTGGGCTGTTTTGAGCTGATGAGCCTATAATCTGCTGTGATGGACCATTTGGTTGTGAGAAAGTTTTCCATCAGCACGATGTTGGTGTTCCAGAGGATAGTCAATCCTCTGGCCATTCTTGTGGCATCGATTGAGGCCACTACCCCTTGCCTCTAGCAATGGGGAAGTAGCCTGTCAATGTCTTCTGAGGTACATTTTGTTTCCTGCAATAGTACAATGTCTGGTGTTTCCATTGAGATTAGTTCTTGTAGCATTTTTTGCTTGCTACGTCCGTTGAGGCCTCTGATATTCCATGATATGATCTTCATGATGAAGGAGGGGTGGGGAGAGGAGGGAAGCTATCCGAGATTAGGTGGATTTGCCTTGAGTTCACCATAAAGTTTCCTATTTCTTGTATGAGCTTGTTAGTGGATTTCCTCCCCCTTTTCTTTTTGTCTTTCTGAGCTTTATTTGGGTTCTTTGTCTGACTGCCCTGGATTCCAAAGGATTTGCTAGCTCGGGATGAGGACCCAGCGGAAGAGTTGAGAAATACTTTGTGCACCTTCCGCAGTTGATCCCTGGGTATAGTGTAAATTTTTTGCTGCCTATAGGCGTGCTCAAGGTGCTCCAGATCTACCCCGGCTAGGTCTTTCTCCTCCATCTCCATTTCTTCGTCCCCATCTTCTGTCTCCTGCAAGTCTAGGGGAGGGAGATCTGATTCCTTACTCTTTGGGGGTCATTCAGTACTTTGGCCAACTGACTGGGGTCCATTGTCTGGGGGTGGTACATTTGGATTTGCAGGGGTTGTGGGGTTTTCTAGTTGATCTTGTAAAATTGCAAACTTATTGTTGGTTGAGGGATATTTACTTACCTGAGCCAGTTGTTTTCTTCCTCCTTGTCATCTTTTCCCTGCTAGGTGTACAAAGCCTTCCTTCTCTTTGCCGCTTTCTGGGTTCCCTTCTTTGTGAGCCGTATTGAGAGGGAATTCTCTGAAGAGATGACCATGTTCGTGGCATTTCCTGCATCGGAATGGAATGTGTTCATAGTCGATGGTCTGAGACCAGTCCTCGTCATGATAATCCAGTGTGATGGATCCTGGGAGTGGCTTAGCTATGTTCAGATACACACAGATTCGCACATAGGAGGTATAGCGCCGCTGCTTGGTGGCCTCAGAGGACTTAACATAGATGCCAATGGTATTGCCAATGCCGGCCAGGACCTCTTCCAGCCAGAATTCCTGGGGGAGAGAGTACAGTCTAATCCATACCGGTGCGTGGGAAAATTCTTCCTTCTCAGGGATGAACTTTTCTGTCCAGAATCTTAAGAAGAGTCCAGCCGAGTTGTAGAAATATGGCCCCTTGTCAAAGATGTGATTGCGATCCTCAAGGTTGTGTAGGATGATTGTGAAGAACCCTTTGGAACCCAGTTGCAAATCATAGTGACCTTTTGGTTTCCACCAGTGCTGTATCCATTTGACTAGATCATGCTCAGAAGGCCAGAGCCCTAGAAATTTTCCCACCAGGGCATAGTCTCGCATGTATTTCTTTTTCTCTTCTATGCGTGGCGATCTTATGACATATTTTGGAGCCTGTGGTGCATGTGGAATGCATTTACCTGGCATCCAAGGAGCTGAGGCGTTTGTAGGGGAAGTTTCTTTAACTGGATCGATATCCATCTCCCAATCCTTGAAGGTCCCTTCCGCTAGAAGCTTTGAGTGCATGTCTGGAGGTGACTCAAAGGTCATCCTTTTCGATCCTGCTGCGAGGTTTTCATTTGCTATGATTTGGCTGTAGGAGATGCCAGTCGACGCCCCCTCCCTGCGAGACATGAGCCCCCATGGGGCAGTCGTCGTGGTGGCACAGTTCGTGGTGGCTGTGAAGCCCTAAACCCTAGTTGCAGAGCCAAAAGTTTCTCTCATCAATCACCTGGTGTGCAACAATCTTCGTGTTCTAAGGTATGTTATTTATAGGTCATATTACCATTTTCGCTATAAATTTGTTTCTAGAACGATTCATATGGTGAAATTTGGAGGCTATTGAGAAGACATATCTAGGTACCTATGGTAAAAAATTCAGTTCTTCATTCGCTACAATTTTGGAGATACACTCTGTGGAACATAGGGTTTGTGACTAGTCCTGAATCTAGTCATAAATATGTGTTCCAGATAAAACAATCATAATGTCTTCATAGAGAATCCAAATGAAGTGAGACAAATTGAATTGGAAATATTATGTGCTTTTGTTTCCTATTTATGAATTTTAGAATCTGATGTTAAATATTGAGCGTGGGGCATGCTCTACAAGTTCGCTCTCCTGAATAAACCAGAATTGAATAAGGTCTACCATTTTCTCTATAACTCATTTTTAGGGAGGATTCAAGGAGTGACTTGGAGGAGCTTCAAATAATACATTGAGTAATATTATATACAGGACCATAGTATTCCAAGAAGTGAAGAATTGAAGAAGTTGAAGAAGTCTCAGTAAGCATTATCAGGTTCTATGTGATGGTTGAATGATGGTGATAATTTAATGTAAATTTTTATTATCTCTCATATATTATTGGGTGGAAGGAAGGGGCACGGATGGAGAGGTCAACCCTCTCTTGATATTGAAGGATTGTATCTTCCTTTTGGAGGTTTATCCCTCCCATTATATTTGGAAGTTGTAGCTACCTTTGGAAGTCATTACTTCCTTTGAACAATAATACATGATTACTTCTTATATATTGTGCATGGTGTATTGGTGTATCTCTTATACTATTCTTCATTGTTCATTGGATAGTCTTCATTGTTGATTGGATATAAATTAAATACATGATCTGATTGAAGTACAAGTTCAAAAACACTAATTTCTCTAAATACTGATTCACCCCCCTCTCAGTATTTCCAACAATCACTTCTTCTCCACATCTCCTACCTAAATATGTCCCAAATAGGCTAACCTTGAGAGAGATTTCCTATCAAACCATTCCACAAGGATTCAATTCATCACTATCCAAGGATGCAAGAAAAAATAATTTTATACCATACAACATATACCTTGGTCATTATGGGCTATTGAATTACAGGAAAGAAAGACAAGAAGCTAATGTTATTCTGGATCAGTATAGGTTCCCAAAGGGTCATTTCGGGATGCATGACCCTTTTGTTATGGTTGTAAAAAATAATGAAATGGTTTCCATTACCTATCCATATACACAAAATCAATGGGATAATGAAGTTCCTTATGAAAATGTTGTAGACTAGGATGAATTACAACTCAGACTAAAATCTGAAGATTTTGCTTCATTCCATAATCTATCATCTGATGATTACATGGAAAGAATAAAGAAAGAATTATTAGAAATTGAAAGAATGATCAAATGGGAGGAGAAAGAGAATCTTGAAGCAACATAAAGACAAACATTGGAGGAGGAAGAAAAAAAGAAGTAAGAACAAGATAAACTCCAACAGGAAAAAACAAATATAAGCAAAGACTAGGAAAAGCCTTCAAACAATGTAGAAAACACACAAGAGAAGCAAAATTTTGGTCAAATTGAATAACACCTAGCTCAATAGACTCAACAACAGACTACGCCTCTTTCTAGTAGTTTCATTAATTTGACGATGGAAGATGCAATAATTCCAAATTCAAGTGTAGAAAATGGTAAAGAGGTGGCTATGGAGCAGGTTATTACCCCTGGCAGTATGGAGAACACATTATCATGGGCTGATTACAATATTCTTGACCCACTTGAAAAAGTATCCAATCTTGAGTTAGTTGCATACAATACAAGGAAGAGAAAAAAAAATACAATAATTTTTTCAAAATAAAACCTTTGAAAAAAAAGAAGAGAAAAGAAATAAGGAGAACACAAATAAGGAAAGAAAATGAAATTATAGAAAAATAAAAGGAAATAATTTAATAAAAAAAGAGAGAAATGGGGGTATCAATCAAATACAAGGGAGGAGATATAATAATAATAATAATAATGAAATTGATAAAAAAAAATCGGGAAAAAGAAAGATGAAAAAAAAGGAGTAGAAAGAAATAACACTTTAAAAATGAATAGTAAGAGAAAATGAAGAGTTAATAGAAAAGAAGTATAGAAAGAAACAACAAAGAAAGAGACGAAAGGAGAAATTAAGAGAAAGATATGAAAGGATGAAAACAAAAATCAGAAAGAAGGGATAGAAATAAAAAAATAAAGAAGGATCAATAAGGAGAGGGAAAGGAAGAATATAGGGGAACCATAAGGTATTTATATCATCAATTTCATAATAGACTTGTTGTGCCATAGAAATGTTGAAGTGGGATGGAACTCAAAACATCTCATACGTGGATATGGATCTTAAATGAAAAGACCAAATTCAGGTTTTTGATAATGTATTCAAATTTACCATTGTCTTTGTCATTTTGATAACTTTGCGGTTGAGATTTCTCGATTAAAATGTGTCTAATGTTTTGAAACATCCAACGCTTCGAGTGGACACTCCACCCATCATCAAGGACAAATGAAGCTAAAGAATGGTAAAAAGTGTCGAGAGTTGAAAATAAATAAATAAGAAAAGAGAATCAAGTAGTCGTTGGAAAGATGAACGAAAGAAAGGATAAAGTCAAAAGTGGAAAGGGGGGGGGGGTTAATTAATGATGTATCCATTGAGGTAAGGAGTAAGAGAGGGAAAAGATTAAACGTTAAGGAAAGTTCAAGGAAGAATTATTTCGTTATCAATGTATCAAAATTAAGTTAGTGAAAGATTAAATTGAAAAGAATAATAATATTTAAAATTGTGTTTGATTAAATTGAAAGAATAATGATGAGAAGAAGATGAAATAAAGGTAAATTAAAATAAGTTGAATTGAATAATTAATAAATAATAGGAAAGGATTAAAAATTGGGAGATAAAGAGGGGAAAAACAAAGGAAGGGAAGATTAAATGGTAAGGAAGAGAGGAGGAGAAAATTAAAGCCACAAATTCGAATTAGTTTGAATGTCCTAGGTGATGAGTAATAGCCTTCCACGAATGACTAAGTTTATAGCCTTCCTCTTGATTAAAATTATTTGGGTGTTTTTCAATTTCGAGAGGCTGTATTATGATGCACGAGGTGTATTGGGGTGTAGAGGCCAGGATTTTAGTCTGATCGAAAGAAATAAAGTGTTTAGAATTAAAGGAGTGCTCAGTGATAGCATATTTAGAGGTGCGGTTGTGGGTTGTGTAGACAATATGTTCCTTAAGCCTAGCTTCAAAAGATCTACCTGTTTGGCCAATGTATGATTTTCCATAGGACAAAGGAATTTGGTAAAATTCTGGGCCCAAAATTGGGTATGTCTTGTCCTTGGCGGTCTGAAAAAATTGTTTAAGAGTTTTGTGAGGTTTGAATAGGGTTTTTGTATTCGTTTTTGCTAAACAATTTGATATTTGATCTATGGTGCCTTGGATATAGGGTAAAGAAATAAGATCTTGAGGCAATATCGAAGGGGAAATTTTATAGTTAGGTTTTAGAGCTGAGCGGAAATCTCTGTTGATTTGGGATATCGAATACCCATTGGAAACAAAGGCTTTTGTTAGCTGGGCCTTTTCTTGATCAAGAAATTGGGGGGTAGATATACGATTGGCTATGGAAATAAGAGTTCTAAGAACCACAGATTTTGGGCAGGATGATGAGGGGATCGAGCATGAAGGTAATGATCGGTATGGGTCTTTTTCCTATAAAATTGGTGGGTGATAGAACCATTAGGTAGTCGAGAAACAAGAACATCCAAGAAGGGACGAGAATTATCATTTTCCATTTCCATCATAAACTTTATAGAGGGAAAAATGCTATCGAAATGTTGGAGAAAAGAGTTAAGGGAGGATTGACCATGAGGCCAATTGACGAAGGTAACGTCAACAAAACGAAACCAACATTTTGGTTTGAGATGCCAAGAGTTTATGGCTAGAGTTTCAAAATGTTCCATGAAAATATTGGCTACCGTAGGAGATAAGGGTGACCCCATGGTAGTGCCTTCTATTTGTTCATAACAATTCCCTTTGAAGGTGAAGAAGGTGGAGGTAAAACATATTTGAATGAGGTTTATGGTTTCAGAGTCAACCAATTTAGAAATAATGTCAATAGTTTCAGGAACCAAAATTTTGGTAAATAAGGACACAACATCGAAACTAACCATGATGTCATGTTCGTCAAGATCAATATTTTTTGTTTTAAGAATAAAATCGGTGGAATCCTTAATGAAGGAGGGGGTGATTCCAATGAAGGATTGAAATGTTTCAACATTGAATTTTGAAATTTCCTGTTGAGTAAATATATCAAGAGCCTTGTGAAGGATGCTATGAGAAATCATGAAGCAACTAAGAGTTCCTAGAGTTCCTAGTTGAGTGATTCCTATCCAACCGAATGCATTAGGGGCCATGATCAACATATGGTATAGCCTGAGGGATAGTGAGCAGTGAAGGGGGTGTTGACGATTTAAAACATCAACGTAATTTCGCCCGCAAAGTGTTGTTAAAGAATATTATTATATAAGACTAAATAATGCTAGTAGGTGGGACCCCTTAAACTTTTGAAGATCGGACCTGTTCATTTTCAATGTTATAATGATGTGCTACAAAGGTTTACATGATTGATGAGAATATGGTTACCATTGATATGAGTTAATCTTTGAGATGTTGTTCCTTCATGATACTACAACCTGCTATTCATATATGATATTTTTTCTCCTCGCACCTGCACAACAAACATGTTAGTAAAATTACATGAAGGGCAGTTTTGAAAAAGGCAAAGTATTACAACGAGTACAAAGGGACCTAGTTCTGCAATACTACATGCATAAAATATTTGTTGATTATTGTTAAACCCTAGCTAACAAGGAAAGGGCTATGAAATTGTGTTAAATTACATTTTTATATGCATATGGTGGAAATCTTGGTGGCGCACTTGGAAAGGTGATAATGCAATGGTTATACATTGGTTAATGGAATCAGTAGCTCATATACATATGTTATGAACGTCGGTGGCTCATGGAGGTAATGGATTTGCAATTTTATATAGTCTATATGTATGGTGATTATGCTATGGTTTAGGTTGATGTTGATCACGCTATTGGTGATGATTCTATACATGATCTCCTAGTTTGTATAGTGTTCAAGTGATTTATTTGAGTTATATTGGGAATATGAATATGGGTGACGCATTTGGAAAAGTAATAATTAAAATTATTGAATTGTTATATGGAACTTGGATTATGCTATGGTTTAAATGTGTTGATATTCTCGATGCATGGGTTGATTAATGGTGTTAATGGGGTGCTCGTTGGAATTTACTATTGAGTAGATGATGTGTGGGTGGAGGCGACGTGTATTTATTGCATGTCACCTTTACCCTTCCCATTGGCCGCCACCCTAGTCAAACTATTGTTTGATCTTGTTGTTGTGTTCACACTCCAGATTTCTAGCAGGGTGAAACTGCTTAGCCACCTCTCGTCTTAAGGATTTCGATGAACAGGTATGTCTCTTTTGGCCAGTCTTGACTTCACTCTGGTTATGAAATGATTTTCGCTCAGTTGTATGGGTTTATGTTTGTCCTGAGTGCTGCAACTGTGTGGAATTTTGGTTTTGAATGGAAAATGGATGGTTCTACCATAATAGTTTTAAGTTCATCGAAATGATTAGTTTTCCTGGGTGATAATTCTTTGTTACCACTGCGTTTTGGTTGAAGGGTTTTGTCTAAATCATGGTTGGATGGTTGCCTTCATGATTCTTAGGTTTAACTAGAGCCCTGTTTTCCTGTTTCGGCCCTGTCAAGGAAATGTCTCCCATTCACAAGCGAATCATAGTCCTCCTTGTGCATACACCTTTGGCCTCGAAGTTTCACTTCAGTTAGTTTCGTTCTTCCTATGAAGGCTACCGTGCAAATTCTTAACCCTCTAGACTAAAGTTGCACAGGGAGACTGTCAAGTCTGCCAAGTTGTTTCCTATTATTTTGGTCTATTACTTGGAATATGGGCTCACCCGTTGGTCGTATAATAGTCGTGTTGGTATGGATTTTCATCACTACCTCTGTGATGATAGTGTGAACCTTACATTTCCAATTCGCACTTCTAAAGTCCGGAGTCACCTGCCTGATGTCTAAGAACTCAGTTGTTTTTAATGGAAGGGCCTTTTCCCATTTCGATTGAATGCGTGGGTATACACAACTACCATGGCTTGTTCGGTTGATTGATTTTTTTTTCCACAATGGAGAATTGTTGGTTGATGTATAGTCACTAGCTTTGCACTTATGGTGATTTGGTTGATGGCTGAAATTGGTCACGAATTCTTAGGGTTGCTCACACAGGCCGCGTTTCGTGTATGGTGTTTTTCAAATGAAACATAGGGCATGATAACTATGGTTTCCTTGGGACCGAATGATAATTGAACTAGATAACTATAGAAGGCATACCCACAACATCCTTGTGTTATTAGTTGAATAGGCCTGAGTGCATACGACTTGTTTGAATCATGGTGTGAATTAAACGAACCAACCACTTATTAATGCACACAACCTCAACACGATATGTTGAATTATTATAATGACTATGTGTTTGTTGTGATAAGTGGAAATGTTTCATTGTGGAGTTTGGTTAGTTGCGCTCTATATGTAGGATGGATAGTTTGTTTTTATACTCCGTGATACCCTCAGAGTTTTAAGCATGTTATTTATTGCAATTGACCATTGTTGATGACAGTCGCGTTGGATATTTGGCTTGGATTTTACGTCGCAGTGAGTTGTTTTGTTTTACAGTGGTATGGTTACATTGCCTTGGAAATTTACTCCTGCATAGCCTGTGCCTAAATGGTGGCTGTTGGTTGTATAGTCAATTGTCATTTCATGCGTGGCACGTGAGGTTTTGATTATTTTGGTCTTTTTACTGGATATGTATATGGGAACGAATATCATTACAAATCTTGGTTGGCTCTATTGCATAAATAATGACTTCATTATTATTTTGAAAACATGACTTTTAAATATAGATGTGGATTGATGAAACGTATGACAATGGTGGATGTTAATGATTACAGATTGGGAATGAGTGATGTTGTTGACTATTATAAAATGCAGAATGTGTGAATAAAGGGAACATAACCTCTTAAAAATTGTCTGAAATACTTATTTTTCTGTAATGGCACTGTGTTGGATATTAATGGACGATGAACTAGTCAAATACACATAAATTATTACTTAGTCATCTGGTTGTTGGTTGATGCATATATTCTTACTACAGAATGTTTTATGGATCGCTTGATTAATTTCATGAACAATAATCGTTATCCTCCCCTCTCATTATCTCACTTTCCGCTAATTACAAACCCTTCACATATCCCATATTCACTGTTTCACTCCTTGTTATGATATTGATTACAACCAAGAGAATTTCTGTGTTAAGTGGATGAAGTGGCAATATCTTGGGTAGATTGCAGTGAGGTTTTATTTGGTTGATTTACAGTTGATTGTTGTTATCATTGAGAAGTGACCATTTTTCTTTCTCCCCTTTCATTATATCATGTTTTCACTCAATACAAACCCCTCACATTTCCCAGAACACTGTTTCACCCCCCTGCTCGTTGGTTAACATTAGAACAATTTGTATGGATTGAATTGCATGAGCCTGATACATTCTGAGCCAAATCTATTTCGTATTTTTAAGATTTGTCATGCATGGCTATTTAAAAGACTATTTGTGAATTGATTACACATGCAGGATGAGTTTTTTTAGTTGGGGAAGCCATGGCCAAGGAAACAGAGGTAGAGGTAATTGGAACTGAGGCCCAAGAAGGCCCATATTCTCTATACATTTTGATGTTGATTCATAATATCTTGGCCAATTGTTTCAAGTTGGATTTTTTAAATGGATTGGACAGGGAATAGTCCAACCTAGGCCTAAAAGGCCTCCTTTCCAAGCCCCTCAAGCCCTCGGTATCCCTATGCCTCCTCATGTCTTTTTACAACCTGAGGTCCTTGAAAATCATGGGTGGTAGGATATTGTTCATGCAATAGTCTCCCAACACCGTGGCTGGCCCAACTTGACCTTGTATGCTCCTCCAACTTTGAACCCCATTGTCCAAGCTTCCCCTAACCAATCGCCAGTGCAATCCTCCCATGTCAGCAAGAGATTGAAGACTGAAGCCCACCATGCATTTGATAAAGGAAAAGCTACTACTACCCCTTCCTCACCCTCCGAAGACTCTGACAAATCCGTGTCTTCACGAATGCATTTGAGGGACGATTGTTCCCATGTGATCAGTGAGATAAAGCCTAAAGGCTCTGCCCAACCCAAGGTGAATTCAGGAAAATCAAGAGGTGAAAACAACAACCAAGGAAGGGTTGCATCACAAACTGGAAAATATGGATTTTGAATTTTATGTTATCTATTGTTTTATGACAGTTGACTTCATGGATTTTGGACAACATGTTTTATTTTGGTTATATGAATATTATTTTGAAATATTTTCAAATTTTATGAGCTAAAATTGTCAAAAGTAAATATGTTGAGGGGAGGCACAAGGTGTTGTGTTTTCTTAACAAATGGATTATGTTATAGTTGTTATGATTGTTATGAACTAAAGAGAGTCACAAGGGGTCCCACCTACTAGTTATTATTTATTTATGACCCTATTATGATTATTACTTCCCCCCCCTTAGCTAAAGTTAGTTGAGTCTTTAGTTAGATTAACTAATGAATTGGTTCAACTACTCCAACCAATTCTGATTTGTTAAAAGCAAAAGAAAAGGGAGGAACAGGGGGAAGATAGAAGCAGAAGCATGCTAAGGTTTTCTCTTTGAGTTTATGTTGAGATAATTTAGTTTTCATTCATTCATATATTCATCATAGCCTAATTCTCTTTTATTATAGTAGGGTCTTATTGTAGACAAAAATATTTAGGGTTGAATCAAATCATTCAGACACTTGTTCTTCAGAGGTGTTGATCTATCTTTGATAGTCTGTGTAGACTTGTCTGTTTGTGAATTATTTTTCATGACTGACAAAGGATATTGTGCAGAGTCGAGTGGGCAGCAATCTATGGCAAGCTGATCCAACTTTTAGAGTTCAGTTTTGGTTTTTTGTCAGAGGTCCTTTTGTATGTTCCATCGGGGATGTCTAAGTTTGACTTTGGTCCAAGATTTCTGTATGAGATTTTGTAAAGAAAATGACTCTTTGGTGAATTGGAATGGAATAAAGGATTGCTTTATGTCTAAATTGTCTTGAATATCATATTGGTGTCTTTAATTATGTTCTTACATTTATTTCAACAACTAATATATTCAGAAAAATACATAAAAAGTGAATTTCGATCCACAAGCTAAATTTTTAACCACGCCTACTTGGCTGTGTTTTCTCACTTGCATAGCAATTTCAGGATCTGAATCATTATAGAAACAAAGTTATAGCGAAAATGGTGAGATGACCTGTAAATAACATACCTTAGAAAGCACCATCAAAAGAATTTATCCTTCCTTGCATTTCGGCCTTATTTTCTTCACTTTCTTCAGGATTTCGGCTTAGATATCCTTGGTTACCTCAGTCACCTATATATATTCAATATCCTCAAGTGTTCCACACCAAAAATTCTCAAGAAGCTCTCCATCAATACTCCAAAATATATTCCCACAAGAAGCTCTCCATTGATCCACAAA
>ML792962.1:446723-486205 GCA_009831015.1 Picea engelmannii | reverse complement strand
ACATTTTTCCAACAATGCATCATATACCAATGGAACCACATCGATCCATCTTCATCATGTATCAATGACAACTCATTGATCCATCTTCATCTATGCATTCTAATCAAGGAAAATACATATTATATTACATAAATCATCAATCAATCAATCCTTTGACATCAATCAATCACTTGACATCAATCAATGACATCAATCAATCAAACCATTGGCATCAATGAAAACATGATCCAATAGAGGGTACATTCCTAGGGTAGTGTAGGTTGTGGGGAAAAGCGAAAGGTGGAGGTTTGGAACTGCTACGAGAAAAGAACCTTTGTTTGGGGATGATCTATGTGGAGAGTGTATCTCCAGTGGGCCGAATATGATTATGGACTCATAGCCTCAGATCGGGGGTGGCTTGCTGATGAGAGAAAATGATCAACAATTCCTATGGTTGGGAGTTTCATCCTTCGTTTGCAGCCAGTTGAACAATTCCTATGATTAGGTCACTGTGTAAATGATTTATATAAATGTTGAGTGCTTGTTGTTGGCTTGAATAGTTTCATTCATGTTTAATATATTTTTTTAGATGCATTAGAACCATGGTATCAGTCAAATGGTCATATTTGGGTGTGATATGTAGCTGTTAAGCTACATGAATTTGATTAGTAGTAAATATTAATAATTTAATGAGTTTATGCACATAATGTTTCTTAGTTGGAGTCTAGGTACGTTACAAAGTGGTATCAGAGTTGTAAGTGAGAGAGTTTTGTGTGGTGTGGACTAGCCTGGGTGGCTGGGTACGTTACAAAGTGGTACCAAAGTTGTAAGTGAGAGATTTTTGTGTGGTGTTGCCTAGCCTTGGTGGTTGGGTACATTGCAGGGTTGTTGCAGCCACAACACTATGATGAAGAATTATGAAAAATTACAGTTTCAAATAATAATATATTGTTTTGATCAGATCAAATTTATTTCATGTTAATATCTACTCGACTATACTCATCCTCACCTACATTGTATTTCACATTAATATCTACTCGACTATAAAGATACAATGCTTCCATGAAGATCTTCTTCTAGAACACCTAAAAAATCCCCTAAAAGAAAACAACCTGTCACTGAGTCTATGGAACATGGAGATACTGAAATGGAATTGATGTTGGAACAATTCCATCCTATTATTCAATTATCCAAACAATATATTGATCCCATGAGGACAATTTACAAAGACATTGAATCACAAAATAAGCCCTCAGATCCCTTTTGCAAGTCGGGGATAAATTTATAGGAGGATTTCCCTTATGTGGTTCCTCGTAGTGACCCTAAGACAAGAAACGATGATGATCTTGTATTCATAAACATCAAGAGGTCTCATATTCACTCCATTGTAGCAAGGACCCAAATAATGTCTTTATCAAAAGTAATGGAGTGGATTATTTCACATACTGATGTAAAGCATAGAACAATAATTAATGATGAGGGAATATGTATTTGTTCCTACCAAGCTTCAAAGTTGGAGAACTATTATAGACTTCATCTACCAAAAAAGAATAGGATTACAGGATTTAAGGAACAATTCCATAAGGAACATGATATCAAGAATATCCTCACCATTTCATGGGTCATAGACAAATGATTCTTTGGGAAGATAGATGGAGTTTATGCTATGACCAATTTGAGACACCCCTACATATACACAATGGATCTGATAGCTAGACCATATGGAAAGAAAAACTACATCCATTTCAAGGATGCATGGGTGCAATTAACATACATTATGATAATCACTAGAGGTGTATTCAATTGGGATACCATATTGTCTCATTCCCTTAATAGATCCATAGATAGGGCACCAAAAGCCAAAGAAAAAGAAGGGTTTGTATCCACATTTTATATGGCTTCATATCTAGTGGATGTGATATGTGCTACTAATATTTTTTCTGGAATTAAATGGAGTTGGAACATGTCAAAACCACTTGCGCATGTGTATTGTCAAATGATATGAAAAAAAAAATACAAGAAAAATTATTCTTTATTGTATGACTTCCTCCTTCCACCCTTATATAGATTAATATTTTTCAAGGAATGACCCAAGTTGATAAGGGAAGCTATGAGATTGATAAAAAAATATTGGAAACCGGTATCTTCAGGAGGACTATACCTATTTAATAATTTATGGGGTAACTTCTTCTCCACATCTCCTACCTAAATATGTCCCAAATAGGATAACATTGATAGATTTTTCCTATCAAACCATTCCACAAGGATTCAATTCATCACTAGCGAAGGATGCAAGAAAAAATAATTTTATACCATACAACATATACCTTGGTCATTATGGGTTATTTAATTACAAGAAAGAAAGACAAGAAGCTAATGTTATTATTGAGTATAGATTCCCAAAGGGTCAATTCAGGATGCATGGCCCTTTTGTTATGGTTGTAAAAAATAATGAAATGGTTTCCATTACCTATCCATATACACAAAAGCAATGGGATAATGAAATTCCTTATGAAAATGTTGTAGACTAGGATGAACTACAACTCGGACTAAAATCTAAATATTTTTCTTCTTTCCATAATTTATCATCTGATGATAAAATGGAAAGAATAAAGAAACAATTATTAGAATTTGAAAGAACGATCAAATCGGAGGAGAAAGATAAGATTGAAGTAACATAAAGAGAAACGATGGAGGAAGAAGAAAAAAAGAAGTAAGAACAAGATACACTCCAAAAAGAAAAAACAAATCTAAGCAAAGAATAGGAAAAGCCTTCAAACAATGTAGAAAAGACACAAGAGAAGCAACATTTTGGTCAAATTGAATAATAACTAGCTCAACAAACTACACCTCTTTCTAGTAGTTTCAATAATTTGACAATGGAAGATGCAGTAATTCCAAATTCAGGTGTAGAAAAAGGTAAAGAGGTGGCTATGGAGTAGGTTATTACCCCTGGCAGTATGGAGAACACATTATCATGGGGTGATTACAATATTCCTGACCCATTTGAAGAAGTATCCAATCTTGAGTTAGTTGCATACAATACAAGGAAACACACTATTGTGAAACAAACTCAAAAGAAGAAAAAGATTGACCTGAACACTACAATTTTGTGTATTATAGAAGATCATGTCATTGACACTAAAAGAGTCGGGATGAGTGATATTTTGTTTGTTGTATTTTTTATCTCTCATGAAACAATAGATAAAGCCAGGTGAAAGGAAGTAGATATTCAAAATTTAGAAAAAAAAAGCATCATTGTTGGAAAACAAGGTAAAATACTATAAGACATCACAAGCATTAGTTTTAAATTTTGTAAAAAATGTTCTTGAAGAATATGAATAAATAAATTTTGT
Organism: Picea engelmannii; assembly: GCA_009831015.1. NCBI lineage: Eukaryota > Viridiplantae > Streptophyta > Pinopsida > Pinales > Pinaceae > Picea > Picea engelmannii. The sequence continues at coordinate 482,870 of ML792962.1, read as the reverse complement.
AAAAAATGTTCTTGAAGAATATGAATAAATATCCAGATTAAGATATATTTCATTTCAAAAGAATTCAAATTGTGAGAGTTGAGCATATAGTTAGCCATCCTATACAAAGGAAATAAGATATGGAAGAAACAACAATTCAAAATCAAAAAGATCAAAAAGATCAATTGAACATTATCAAGAAGAGGGAATGAGGATCATCATATTAGAATGCTAAACAAATCTATGTTATATGAAATGGAGTACATTATCAAACAGAGGGAATGAGGATCACCATATTAGAACGCTAAACAAAAATATGTTATATGAAATGGAGTAGGACGAAAACTATTAAGAAAAAATATCCCATGAGTCTCATAAAAAAATCCAAGAAGAATGGATAACCATCATTAAAATATGGAACTTCATTGAAAATACTACTTCACAGTGCAAAATACTTTTTTTTTTTTAATATTGAACTTCATTGAAAATACCACTTCACAGTGCAATTTTTTTTTTCGGGTTCTCTAGAAAGATTTTATCTGGTCACATTTTGACATTTTGAATAAATTTGAAAAAGAAACGCAAAAGCATGAACATGAACATGAGATCAAAAGTATATCAACTCTCTCTAAAAGTACGTGATAAATGAAGTTTGAAAAGTAACTAATTAAAGTATTCCTTTGAAATATGTTGAAAGGTTCACTACATAACTTCTCATTTCGAGAGCACCCCAAAAACACCATGCTTTTCCCATGTTAATTCATGTAATGAACTTTTTCTTAAGTGGGAGAAATATGTAGATAAATACTTAGCCCAAAGTTCACCTAAGGGTTAAGTTTAAAAATTAGTTTTAATAACCGATTTTTTAATGTTTAAATATTATAATGAAATGATATGTACAAGATTTTTGGCTTTAGAGAAATGGTTGATGATGATTGTATTTGAATTATTTCCTTTACCATCCTTATTTTAGAATCCATTCTTTTGCCAAAGATGGTTTTGCAAGACGAGATCAATTATACAACTCAATTTGTGGATTACTCTTGTTTAATTGCAATTTGTGGATTACTTTGTTGTTTAATTGTTTTCTCATATGTTTAGTTAGAATTTCCTAGTATTTTCTCAAGTTATCTTGATTCAATATTGAAATTCTTGGAAAATATTATTTTTTTTTTATGAATTTTTCTTTTTTCTCAAGTTATCTTGATTCAATATTGAAATTCTTGGAAAATATTCTTTTATGAATTTTTCTTTTTTATTTAATTTTTCTTTCTTGTTAATTTTTGTTTTAGAAATTATGTTATTTATTTCATTATTTTTAGTAAAATTACTTATGTAGATCTTAAGAGTTAAATATTTATCTTTCCATTAATTTTTTTATTAGATTTTTCTTTTAATGTTAATTATAAATTATTTTCTTGAAAAGTTTAACTGCTAATTTTTTTTTCCTATAGAATTAGTTCTAGGATAAAATGAATTACAATCAACTTTTCATTTGTTGTTTTGAAAGTTAACTTTCATGATAATTTCATTTTTCTCCCTCATTAAGTATTAGTTTCACTTTTTTCTCATTAAATTACATATTTACAAAAAAATCTAAAAATCTAAAATCTAAAAGAAAAATCAAACCTTACATTAATTCTCATCAAAAGGTTATTGGACCATAATTTTGGAAGATTATTCTAGGTTAAACAGGAAAGAGTCTAATTGGGCCTCTTCCTTGAGTTTAATCCTTAATGTTGAGTATTGGGAATCCAACCTTCTCAATAGAAAAATTGGTGCTAGGAGGAGGAAATCTTGTATGTGAAGTCATACCAACAAGCCACATTCAAAAAGTGATTTTCCGAACCCTAAAACTTATTTTAAAAATCCTTCACCTCAAGATTTGGAAAACCTTATATAAGACACTGAAACAGATATACCTTACGCAGTATCTAACGAAGAACCAAATGCTTTCAGACATATCACCCATGCATACACCAGACAAATTGGTGCTCTACCTATGGCTCCTTTACTTCTTCAAATAAAAAACACCACACAGATAGTGAAAAGCTATGGAATATACTTTAGTTCACACTATGGAGGACTTGTTTGAATTAACACTTCAAGAAAATTCACAACCTACTAACCTAATTCCTCCAATCCCTATTCCCGCAACATAATTGCAAGAAAATGAGAAATCTAAAAGTCAATCATAATATGAATCTGAATTAAATAACTCAACTACTAATTCAAACTTCTTAGATATGGAAAATAACCCGAAAAAAAATACCAATCAACCTTCGTTGGACTGAGATGCTTTTTCATTGCCTGGGAAAATCCACAACCTTCCAAAACATCCTAAACAATTTCTACCAAAGTATGATCTTGATCTTTCCAGTCCATTAGAGGATCATATTAAAAAGTTCATTATAGCCATCAAGTTGAAGAATGTGCAACATGAATATGTGGTGTGTAGACTTTTGCCCCGTACTTTTGAAAAAAAAGCCTCCACTTGGTACTTCAAGCTACCAGTCGGGATGATTTCATATAAGTTCATGGAAGAAACTACTACGGGAGCTTTGATTATTGAACTCTTCCCATTGGTCATAGGTCCTAAAGAACGAGTGAAATAATTCAACCAGAGATTCACCATTGTCATCAACGGGGTTAGGCCAAAAACCAAACCTACGTAAGAATAACAAATTGAAGTTTATGATAACGCTTTACCAACACCTATGTCCATGTTTGTCAAGTGAGCAAGGAAAAATACCCTAGCATTAAACTTTAAAGAATCCAAAAATGTAGACTTCAAGATGTTGGGTTGTAAAGAGAGACAAGATGCATTTGTAAAAAGAATATCATATTTCCTAGACCACAACCTAAAAAAACTATAGAGGGTGTTAGCACTCTGTAAATTTTGTTCGTCTCATAGACAAATGACAAAGGTAACTATTTCAACCTACTTTAGAGTTGGGCACTAGCTTGCTCAACTTAGAGAGGGATCTCTCGTGTCACTTTATATTTTTTGGGAATCAATGGCTAGATTTGGTTTGTTTGGGGGTTTTATACAGTTGTTGGCGAAGGGAAGGCGGTGACATTTGGGGCTATGGAGTCGAAAATGAATAAATCAGAGGAAGGCCATTATAACTATCTAGAGGAGAAAGGCTAAATGAGGCAATGAGTCTGAATTTTTAAAACTGAAATATGCATGGTGAAAGAGGAAAAGTGTAATATCCCCAGGTAGAATCCCAACTGTAAATGTAACAATGTACTTAAGCTGGTGAGTTATTTGATATATTTTTGGCTTTCATTTTCCATGGTGTAGTGCATGAATGTACTGCACAGTAAAATGATGCACATCCCAGGATACCGCATGCAACAACTTGAGTGCGCATGATTGTGAGGCCAATGAGCCTTTGTGTATATGCTATGTTTTATAGGCTGGTCAGCCAGTGGTTATAAGCTATGATGCTTATATTTTGATTAGGCCGGAGAGCCTAGATGTAAAGACCAATGCGCCTGTTTTTGTACATGTCTCATAATTAATATAAATGCATAGCTGCGCTCAAATCGACCACGATAAAAGAGATCGGGGACTAAACTCCACTAGTTAGGGAAAGGGAGGGACAAAATTTAGGAAAAGGGGCTAATCTAGGGAGATTGAACCAAAAAGGAATATTATATTCATATTTCTTAAAGTATAAAAGTATGGATAATTATTTTATCCTAAGTTTCAAAGTTGGGGACACGTGGGCCAAAGTAGCTCCCAACATGACATGTGTCACGTTGGGGACATGCATACATATTGTTGTGACTTAGTTCTTTAGGGGACACTCTTCCATCATCTTTTCCTGCATTCAAACCATTGATTCCTTCGATCATTCAACCATGATGCCATGACCATTTTTCACTCACGCAGTTAGTTATCCTCCATACTTTCTGTCATTGTACTTGAACCTATTTCCATAGCCATTTTTTCCTGTTGGTGCACTTGGTTAACTTTGGAGTGGGATTGAAGAAGCGGGTTGTCAGGCTCGTGGGATATTGAAGAGGTGGGTTGTCAGGCCCGTGAGCAATTCTCTGAGTGAGAAAATTCCTGGGGATCGATTTCCTGAAGGTGCTAAACTGCAGCTACAGTGCTCCGAGACTTCCGGTCCAGCCTGTTGCTGAAGCCCTGGAAGGGAAGTGGGGTAGACGAAGGACTATTGAGCAGAGAAGGGGCACACTTCCTTGGGTGGGACAAGGATGTGGGGAATGAGAGGTTTTAGGCTGTTAGTTGAGTGAGCACATGAGATAGAGTTTTTCTTGTTTTCCATGAGCCATTAGCCTGGTTAGGAACCCTTTACCCGAGTGGAGTTTAGTCCCAGCTCGGGGGTGACTCACTGTTGAGAGTGATGAACAATTTAGTCTAAGGCTGGGAGGTTCATGGAAGGTCTGCACATAGTTGGGGACATTCTTACCAAGATAAGTGCCAATTGTGTGATAAATTTACATGCTGCATTGTTATTTTATGGATTTATCCTGTGTATGATTTATAATTGTGTTTATATTTATGGGTATTTCCTGTACATGTTGTATGTATGCGTTTACTGTTATTCAATATGAATCTGTGAATTTACAGATGTATTTGACTGTTTACGTTATATATAAATGCTTTCGCAAGAATTTTGTATGTATATATTGTTATTGCATGAAGATAGAAAATTGTATGTGGCATAGCTCAATTGGATATTGGGTATGTTACATTATGTTCTGCAGAGAGAACGCAAGAGTTCTATAGCGTAGCGTGTCCTAGCATGGATAGTCGAGAACGTTACAAAATGGTTTTCAGAGTTAAGTTAAGTGGTCTCAGTAGTGGCATTGCCTGACCTGTTGGTGGTCGGGGACGTTACAATATGGTATCAGAGCTTCAGTTTTCAACACTGAGCCTGGATGGGCCGAGCAATTTAAGTTGAAGCGAAATTTCACAGAGGATTTATTTTGAAGAGGCCATATTTCGAATTATGGAACATCCATGGTAAAAAGTAACAACAATTGTGTGGAATTAGGAAAAATCCCCAATTTCTATTGTTAAATTCATGGGAAAATTGGGAAATTCGTCCATGTGGTGAGATATTATCGATTTAATATATGTTCTAGCAAATTCATACCTGGAATTGGTCGAATTTGAAGCCATGTTAGTTGGAGCGAGTTTTGTAATTAAAATTCCCAATTCGTGAATTGATTTTGGGTGAATTCATTCCAGAAATGTCAACCCACAACGATTTTTTGTTGCAGAGGTTGAATTTGTATTATCAGGGTGAAATTGAACGAATTTCATGGTTGCAGAATGTCTATGGTAAATTGGGGAAAAAGTTAGGAAAAAGCCCCAATTTTTGTAGCGGAATTCATGAGGAATCGATGCGCATAAAGGTAAATGTGCACAGGTGGGAAAGCTACAAATGTAGGAGTGTAGTAAAAGGATTATGATATGTAAAAATTGGGTACCGCGCGGACAAATGTTGGCGTGCTGGTACGTGCACTAAATTTGGCATCGCGCGGAAAAATGTTAGTGTGCGGGTGTGCGCGCTAAATTTGGCATTGTGCAGTGTGCATACGCATAAGAAGTGTGCACGATGTGGACATTCATAATAATGGCACGCGTGGTGTGCGCAGTATTGGCATAGCCTAGAGGAGTTTGGTTTGTGCGCACGCAATATGAGTATAATATTGTCATGCGACAACTTAGTTAATGGTGCGCACAGAGTATTGGTGCACGATGGGGGCGTACTAAACTCTGGCATGGTGTAGTGCGTAGAGTAAACTGTGTGTGGAATATCATTGCGTGATACAAAAACTACGTGCAACAGGTATTAGTAAAAAAACCAAAATTGCGCAGTGGATTTTGGCGCATGACACAAAAGTAGTGCGCGCAAGTTATTGGCAGGACAAAGAAGTGATACACAATGGTTTTAAAGTGTGTGAAGCACGATTTACCTTGTGTTGTTGTTGTGCATGGTGAATATGGGTTCATTGGTTGATATATGTGCGCATGAATTTGTTTGAAGGGAAAATAGCAACAGAAAACCAATGATTTTCTGTGATGTTTTATATCATTTGAACGTCATCTTTTACAACGCGTTTTTAAAGGCCTTAAGAGCGTTTTAAGAAACTCAAAAACCACGAGACAGAGGTGCACCAAAGGTACACTTTGTCTTTGTAGCTCAAATAAAATAGCTTGGAGAGAGATTTCTAATGGTGTAAACTGTTCGTCAAATGAAGCTTTTATGAGAATGTTACACCACAAATAGTGAAGGGTAAATATTAAGACCCATCTAACGTCAAAGAGCCATAACTCTCTGCTCCAAAATCAGATTGAGGCACAGGAGTAGTCAATGGAAATATATTGAAACATAGAATACATTCCAAGAGATGAATTAAATTTATGGGTATGTTAAAAGTGTTTAATATGGAAAATAAGGTACCTGTAGCATATCAATTACAGTATGGTACTTTGGCCTAGAACTTCAGCGGGTTGTAACTAGCAGCCTAGAACCCAAAATGAAGTGAAAATTAGATAGAGTGTCCATAAAATGTATATTAAGAAACCAAATTGAGCTCCCACAAAAATTCCAAAGGAGTAGGTGAAAAAATACATATTACAGCGCAAACTTGCGCAAGTTGAAGAATGAACAAAAAAAAAAAAAGTTATTGGACAATTTTCAATCAGCCATAACTTTCTTCTCAAGACTCAGAATTGAGCATGGGAGTAGGCATTGGAAAGGTCTTGAACAGTGGAATCTAAATATCCACCCAAAAAAATTGATCAAGGAATAAAAATTTCCAGGAAATCAGAAGAAATATTTCTGATATGTATTATTGAACCAAAATGGTTCATATTTTCATAAAATTGTTGAGTCAGTTAAACTGACAAAGTTTAGTTAAAATTAAGCAGAGGTACTCAGGGAAAGAGTGCTATGAAAAAATATTTTAGAAGATGATTATAAGACAAGTCTACAAAAGGTTAAGGTATGAATCTTGGCGTAGCCATACAGTCTTTGGAAGCCACTACAGGAAGTCCTCTCATGTTAGTCAAGTATTCAATGGAATCTGGGCAGATGAATAGATCATGTAGTGAATGAATTAGTGAACACTCCCAAATAAATCAATATACAAGTTAAGAAATGAATTGGAGTCAGATCTATTATAAAAGGAATTGACTATCAGAATGATAGTAATCAGATAAAGAAAGAGGCTTAATACATATATGGATAAAGAGTGCATCGTATCCATGGTTAGTTATGAAATTATAGAGTAATTCTTTCCTTATGTTTACCAAAGTGCACGGTGGAAGCATGGGATGGAGGGTATCATTATGGCATGATAGAAGTGGATTGTGCAAGGCAGGTTAAAATCAGAATGGTCAAGACAAGGAAACGTAATAGTCAACAAGCAAATCCAAGTGCTGATATGATTAGATAAGGAAAGGGAAAATCAAGTACCTAAAGAAGGAAGTTGATGTTAACTATCCAAGGTTACTCAGAAAACATGACTGGAAATATAATTGGGTCATGTAGGAGTTGGTTCATGGGGATCCGAATAATAGTGGGATGCTGAAAATTAATATTAGCATAATATGTAGTTGCAAGTCCATGAACATCCTAGAATAATGGAAGAACAATTCATGGGGTAGATATCGAGCAAATGGGAATGCATGAAAACACTCCAAGAGGGAAAGCAAGAATAGTAGTAGAGATTATTGATGCATTCCAAAAGTATTGAAAATATTTCCACAATAACATGAAGATGTCAAAGCCAAGGAAGACTTAAAGGTGAAATGAATCTCTGTAGAGAGTCAGTAAAGAACCATGAAGAAGAAAATGGTTCTATGCATGGTTTTGGATGCAAAAGAGATGGTGCCTGAGAAGAATCCATCTCAAATGGCATGGAGCCATGAGTGACATTTCCAGGGGGTGAAAGTACCACTTGAAATTATGTTAGTAAATTAAAAGCAACATTAAGTGCTTTTACTTAATTCTATGTAGCCAGGGAAGGAGGCAACTGCGCATCCATAGAGCATGCTAAGAGAATTGGCTATGCAAGCCAAGTTTGAGGCTAGTTGGAAAGGAGTAGAGAAGAATGCAAGAAAACTCAAATATTAAATTATTCATTCAAGGAAGAGTTGAATTAGTTCAGTCCGAAAAATAAATGGATGTTGAATATCCAAAGTCTATAAGACAACATTATGGAAATTATAATTCATCCAAGTATGAGTTGGGTTAGATGGATCCATGAAGTAAATAAAAGCTGAAGGTTAATATTAGTTTAGTATTTGGATGGAAAAGCAAAGGAAGCCAAGAGTGTTTTGGCTAGAAAGTGCTCAGATCATAAATATTCATGCACGGTAATTACAGTGAAGAGCACTTGAAGTTTCAGGAATACAGAAGAATGGAAGACTTCCAGGATAAACAAGGAAACATGATATAGGAAGAAAGAAGTTGTTGCAATTACTGTAGCAACAAGTATTTTATGGCTGGTTGGGACAGCCATAAAGTAAGAGTACTTGCATGTTTGCAAGTGTTGTTGATAATGTTGCTGCACATGGAAGGAAACAACAGAAAGTTGGAATGTTGAATTATAAGGCTGATAAAGAGGCATAATAGCTTCTATCGTCATCAACTAATCAGGTAGCATTAAAATTGTTTAATGCTAGCCATGCAGGTAAGTATTTCTTTTTGAAGTTATATTGCATAATTGTCGAAGGGAAATTTAGGGAAGGATTTCCCCAAATTGAAGTTTATAATACACTGTATGGTATTGTTTAAGTGCATTGATAGGATTAAGTTACCAGTAAGTGTGGTAAAGGCTAGAGGCTTGTTATATTTATCAAAGATTTTATCTTTTGAATGCACACACTGACATAGTAGCATGTCATGTTAATTTGGTTTTGAGGCAATAACCAGAGAAAATAAAAGATAATAACTTGTTATAGGAATGATGCTAAGAAAGCTAGTCATGTATGAGACCAGGACATGGCTGGATATGGCAAGGTATGGTTATAAAAAGGTTATGTGCCACAAAAATACCCAATGAGATTCCTACCTTTAAATAAAACTTGGTCTGCAACCTTTTTGCTAACACTAATAAACACTACAAAATTGTATTCTTGGTGTAGTGTTTAGGTCGAAAAGGAAGGCATCCAAGTAATTGTGAAGACAATGGGAAGTGTGTGGAGATGTGTCAAGACATTGGCCAGATTTCCAATTTATGGATGGTGAGATGCATGAATTAGATAAAGCTCATTCTGAAAATCAATGCAAGGGTGCATTGAATAAATAAGCATTGAGAGTTGCACTCATGCCTGGTAAGTGGCAGAGTTGCACTCATACATGATGGAATTGTATACTTAAATTCATTTTGCTGAATGCATTTTGTGAGTGCATGCATATATGTTTTTATATGGAAATAATTATACTAATGGTTGAAATGTTGCTAACTCATGAAGTTGAGAACATTTCAGGAACTGATAAACATTGCAACAGGAAAGTTGCAAGTGAGGTGGTAACAGGAATAGTGACTATAGAAAATTTCTGTTCAGAAAATTGAAGAAATGAAATTATTGTTATTAGTTGTGAATATGCATATGAATGGAATGACGAGTCATTTTACTTGGTTGAATTGTTTGGTAATTGTGATTGAATTGCTAGGTGTAGGAAATTATAAGAAGATTGCATAAGGTGATGTACATGTTGAATTATGATGTACATAAAATACTAACAATTTGTTGTTTGTATGCAATATATAATCATTGTAGGAAAAATGGTATTTAGCATGGTGCTTGCTAAAATCCATAAGGAAAAGTACATCCTATTATTGCAACAACAATGAAAAATTATGAAATAGAATTTCATATTTTGGGAAAAGTCAAAATTCATTATGAAATTAATTTGATTTCTAAAATGGAATTTTTATAATGCTCTCTCATGATAACTGCATGTGTGTGATGCAGATGAGATGATATTGATTAAAATTGGAACTCCTAGAGCCACGGTGCTCTAATACTTCCTGTCTGGCTTGTACTGGAGCCCTGGAAGGGAAGTTGAGTAGGCGATGAACGATTGGACAATGAAGGTGCATACTACCTTGGGTTGTATAGACATGTGGGGAAGAGAGACCGTTGGTTGGAGTGTTGTTGAGGGATGATATGCTGCTGAGAGTTTATCAACAATGAGATATAAGGCTAGGTGGAATGCCATGGATCTACAACCAGTTGTTGCTTCAATGAAGTATAATTGAAGCATGTAATAAAGAATAATTAGCTGAATTATTTCCTGAACTATGTCTATGGAATAGAGCAATTGAATTCAAGTTGCAGTATAAGTACCAGAACTGGTGCTAGAAAGTAGAGCACTAGATGGGTAACAAGCTTTCAATAGCTAAAGCTTGGAGATTTTAAATAATTTAAATGGTACATGGTATATAATGCACTGATGATTTTTGGAAATTTTGTTGTATGTGAATACATGATGCACTGAGGAAAGTGCATAAATAAGGGGAGGGGATTGCAATATCCCCAGGAAGAATCCCAACTGTAAATGTAACAATGTACTTAAGATGGTGATTTGTTTGATATATTTTTGGCTTGCATTTTCCATGGTGTAGTGCGCGCATGTATTGCGCAGTAAAATGATGCATATCCCAAGATACCGCACGCAACAACTTGAGTGTGCACAATTGTGAGGCCAACGAGTCTTTGTGTATATGCTATGTTTTATAGGCTGGTGAGCCAGTGGTTATAAGCTATGATGCTTATATTTTTATTAGACCTTAGAGCCTAAATGTTAAAGGCCAATGAGCCTATTTTTGTACATGTCTCATAATTAATATAAATACATCATTGCGCGCATAAAAACCACGATAAAAGAGATGGGGGACTAAAATCCACTAGTTAGGGAAAGGGAGGGCCAAAATTTAGGAAAGGGGCTAAGCTAGGGAGCTTGAACCAAAAAGGAATATTATATTAATATTTCCTAAAGTATAAAAGTATGGATAATTATTTTATCCTAAGTTTCAACGTTGGGGACAAGTGGGCCAAAGTAGCTCCCAACATGACAAGTGTCACATTGGGGACATGCATACATATTGTTGTGACTCAGTTCTTTAGGGGACACTCTTCCATCATCTTTTCCTGCATTCAGACCATTGATTCCTTCGATCATTCAACCATGATTCCATGACCATTTTTCACTCATGCAGTTAGTTATCCTCCATACTTTCTGTCATTGTACCTGAACCTATTTCAATAGCCATTTTTTCCTGTTGGTGCACTTGGTTAACTTTGGAGAGGGATTGAAGAAGCAGGTTTTTAGGCTTGTGGGATATTGAAGAGGCGGGTTGTCAGGCCCATGATAAATTCACTAAGAGAGATAATTATTGGGGATCGATTTCCTGAAGGTGCTAAACTGCAGCTAGAGTGCTCTGAGATTTCCGTTTCGGCATGTTGCTGAAGCCCTGGAAGGGAAATGGGGCAGCTGAAGGACTGTTGAGTAGAGAAGGGGCACACTTCCTTGGGTGGGACAGGCATGTGGGGAACGAGAGGCTGTAGGCTATTAGCTGAGTGAGCACCTGAGACAGAGTCTTTCCTATTTTCCATGAGCCATTAGCCTGGTTAGGAACCCTTTACCCGGGTGGAGTTTAGTCCCAGCTCGAGGGTGACTCACTGTTGAGAGTGATGACCAGTGTAGTCTAAGGTTGGGAGGTTCGTGGAAGGTCTACACGCAGTTGGGGACATTCTTACCAAGATAAGTGTCAATTGTGTGATAAAGTTATATGCTGCATTGTTATTTTATGGATTTATCCTGTGTATGATTTATAATTGTGTTTATAGTTATGGGTATTTCCTGTATATGATGTATGTATGTGTTTACTGTTATTCAATATGAATCTGTGCATTTACAATGTATTTGACTGTTTACATTATATATAAATGCTTCTGCAAGAATTCTGTATGTATATATTGTTATTTCATGCAGATAGAAAATTGTATGTGGCATAGCTTAGTTGGATTGGGTATGTTACATTATGTTATGCAAAGAGAATGTAAGAGTTCTCTGGCGTAGCGTGTCCTGGCATGGATATTCAGGAATGTTACAAAATGGTTTTCAGAGATAATTTAAGTGGTCTGAGTAGTGGCATTGCCCGACCTGTTGGTGGCCAGGGACATTACAAAAAGGAAAACAAATAACTGCATCATAACATATTGAAATGAATTCTGAATTAGTTAAGAAGAGGATTACATAATTTAAATTGCTAAGTCGAGAGCATCATAAGACGAATTCCAGACTCTTAACTCTCCAATTTAAAAAGAGTAAAATGTAAATGGGATTTCAAAGACACAAGAAATACACACTATGAGAGAAAACATAACTCATATCACAACCATTAGAATATTTTCATAAACAGTTCAAAATTCTTTTGCATTGTATATTCACTTTATCTCCATGGATTTACAAAGTCTTCCTGCTCTTTGTTCTGTCAAACCATTTATTTATCTTTGTAATAGTATATATAGGTAGATTACATCCGGGATTCAGAATGAATCATCTTCCCCAAAGTTCCAAAAATAGCCTTCAGTTACAAAAGAGTAACGTACAACAACCGAACTCCTATTTTCTAGGGGACGTTATAAACAAAACTGACATATTTTTTGGTTTTTTTTGCCTTGTAGGCCACTTGTCAATATTATTACAAAATTCTCTGACACACACTAAACTTATCCTGCAATCTATTTCATCTTGGCAATTTCTTCTTTTAACATATCAAGCCATGCAGGTTGGTTTTCCCCAACGCTTTCGACCACCTCATATTTTACCTTTGTCTTTTGACGCTTTCTCCATTTTCTCTTAAAAACTCATGTATGGTGTTCGCCTGCGTATCCGTTGATGATTAAATCCTTCATGATGGGATTTAATTTAACCTCTTTGTCCGCTCCTAGCTCTCCCAAAGGCTTTGTATAAAATTCTGTTGCTAAGATTCGAGAAACCAGTTTCTCTCTTTTCTTCAATGATGAATTTGTCATATTAGTTGAAAATCCTAGTTCACTGGAGGCCACTTGGTTTGTCGTATCCATTTTCCCTGGTTTTGTAGAAAGCATGAACTTATCTTCCTTAGCTGAATGATTCGACCTGTGATTACCCTGTTTTGAAATAGAACGTTAATTGCCCAAAACAGATTAATGTAACCCATGTTTTGAATGATAAACGTCATTGAGTGTCAATCATGAACTATTGACAAGAGTACTTGCAGGTACATCGGTTTATCGTGTTTGGCCAATCTATTTCGAATGATGAGCCTTCTATTTGGTTATCTAGCGGCGCTCACCTGGCATTTGCACAGACGAAAAGTACTTGAACAAGTGGCGTGAGATGATTTGACCGGTCGTCACTTTCCCCTCTCCACATGCGATATTTAGATTTGACATATTTAATGATATTAGAACACGTGACATCGAGACGTGGTTGAGCAGTTTCACGCTCACCCGTTTTTCTCCCCAATATGCTTCTGGAGGTTCCATGTGCCTATGGGTTGAAACCACGGTATTTTCTCCAGCCCGCTCTCTAGTGCTTAACCTCCATGTTATTTCCTCACTCGATATGTCTCCTGACCATTGATCTCGGCTGCTCAAGATCCATGGACCACTGGGTCCCATCACTCTTACGTCTCCGCCAATTTTAACCCTGTCTGCCAGAGATGACCCCACCTGCTAATCTAACACTCCTCTATACTATTTTAGTGTTTTGCCAAATCTCAAGACTTGGATTCCAAGAAATTATTATAGTGATAACATAGGCTCCAACTGGGGATTTTACCCTCCTTGTGAGGTAGCAAAGAACTTGTAGAAAAGGTGTCAGATCCATTAGGATGCTCCCAAAACACATGTGTGTATCGTGCTCCAACCTGTCACCAGTGTCAGCTGATAACCAAACTATGCACACTACTATCCACTGGCTACTGAATATACCGCTAGAAATATGATTGTAAACACTACTGGAAATCCAAAAAATGTTTGACGAACAAGCTTATTTGCACTTAACTACCCTAAAAATGCTGAAATGAATACTCAATCAAGTGATGATAAAGTGCCAATGTAGCCAATCAAGCAATTGGATTCTCGATTTTTCTTTTCTCACATCTTTCTTAAGTAGGCAAACAAATGTAAAAGATGGTAGCTGAAAGAAAAAATTGAATCCAAAACCTGATCTTATGAATGAAATAAACTCCGCCTTCACTGAAGACTATAATAGGATGGCCATAGGATCTTGAAAATCATGAAAAATAATTTCTTCTTGATGAGAAAAAACAGAAAGACAAGCCTCTTTCATAAGTGTTTGTTGCTCTTGCTCTATTTCTTCAGTTCTGGGAACACTTTCAAATGAAATTCCAACAATAGGTTTGTCTAATATTCCATGCATGCCAACAAAAAAATTCATACATCCTTGAACATCTTTAAATATGAAAACCATACTATGTGCATTAGGGTTATCCTCTTGTTAATCAAATGGTTCTGATTTGGTTTTATTAATCTTCTGGAAATTTGCTTGAGTATTGTCATTTTGAATTTCAAATGAATGAATGGAAATAAGTTTCTGCTCATAATCTTCTTGCAAATGTGAAAAGCGAACATCATGTACTATTTCATAGTCCAGAGTTCCCATGGATGCATTTTCAAAACCATGATTTTTAAATGAATCAAATAAAACCATTGCCTCTTCATTATCTCTCTGTATTTTTGATTGAAAAGTGGCACACATAGTTTTGTTTCTTTCCTGAAGCTCTATGTTGTTCTTTTTTTCACTCCTTAGAGTTTCCATAGATGCAGTTTCAGAATCCTCATCCATGTCTAGGCTACTTAGAAATTGGACCACCACGTCATTTTCAGGGGAAGGAAGACAACTTTGAAAAACTTTGTCTTGATGGAAGTCGTGTTGCATATCTATATTAGTTTCAGGGGGAGGAAAATAACCTTTAACAACAATTTCTTGATCGACTTCATCTTCCTTTTCAGGTTGGTAGTTGAGCATATGCTTCAATTTTGAACTGAAATAACCTCTCATGTAATCAACCACATGATCATTTAACACACGTGAAGGTTGTGGATCTTCCTCATCAACAACCATCTTCTTATGTAAAGCAATGTTGTTGCAGTCAGACCTTCCTTATTCCTTTTTCACCTCATGATTTGCTTTCAATAGATCAAAGGAAGAAAAACATAATGGAAGATGTTTTTTACCTGTAAATATGTTGTACCTAGGATATTCAAAATCATGCCTGGAGGATGTCCGATTTGAAACATTATAAACATTTTTCTTCAACGTTTTGAAGGAAGGAAAACATAGTGGCAAGGTTCCTTCACCTAATTCAAAACCTTCTTCATTTTCTTCATTGCTGTCATAGACACATTTTTCAATCTCTTTAGATTGCTGAACACACTCATTTTCAGATTCATCTTCGACCAATGGCTGCAATTTTTTACTGACAAGACCTTCCACATAACAAGTAACAAGGTCATCAAACACATGAGAAGACTGTTGCAATTTCTGGTCAATTTTTATTTGTGACTCAGTGTGATTTGGCATCAACACACATTCCTTTACTTCAATGATGATCTTAGAATTTTGTTTCAACAATTTAAATGAAGAAAAACATAAAGGTAAAGAAATCCCTTTAGCTGATTCAATATTTTCTTCTTTGTAAATGTGATATGCAGGTTGATTGCTCTCATTACACTGCTGAAAAGGAGCATTTTCTGATAGAGAACATACAACTAGTTTTTCTAGGAAATCAACATCGCAATCACCATCATACTCATCATATATAGGCAAATCAGAAACATATGAAATATCATATAACAATAACAAATTTGGAACATCAACCTTTTCTTCAACAAATTGATTTGCAAACTAATCTTCTTGAATGTCTACAAATGAATACATAAAATAGTCAGCACATTGCTTATCATGGGATGGATCAACACCTCCTCCTTCAACAAGTGGAACATAATCTTTTGCAAAATTATTGGCATTTAAAACTTCGAGAGGGCTTATGGCATCATCAATATTATGCTCAAGATTCCAGTAAAATGTTCTCTATTCACATTTAGCCTTATATCTTGGAACACCCAATTTTCCACTTTGAATTTGTTCACATGCCAGGATATTGTGTTGAACCTCCTGAGCATCATTAAACATTTGTTTTAAGGACTTAGTTTTTCTTTCCATCACGAGGAAAGAAAAATATGGATGAAGAGTTGTTGTATAATGGAGCATGGAAACAACTTCAGTGGGTTGAATTTATTTGGGAAAATTGTAACAAATACTGGAAAACCTCCTACTTAATATAGAAATAGTTTCATGGGTCTACCTTTTTAAGGCATAGAACTTTGTAAGTTGTATATCCAAAGATTTCTTCTTGCCCCAAAACTTAAAAAAAACATTCTTCAATTCCTCCCATGAGCTAATTGTCTCTGGTTTCAAATGTTTAAGCCATTCTTTGGTGTCCCCTTTCAAGGATTGGGAGAAGACCCTCATACAAACATCATCATGGTCAATCTAAAACAAATCTATAAAATGCTCAAACCCTTGGATGTGTTTTTCAGCTGAGATAACATCGGGTTCCCCATAAAACATAGGTAGGTACTCATAGCACTTTGGAGGAAAGTCATGAAGGATGTGAGGTAATTTTAAGGGTTTGTATCTATGCTGAGTCTTGGAGGGTGTTGGATCAAGTACAAGAGGTGAAATATCAACCTTGGGTTCATGAGGCTCATGAAAGTGGTCATGGTTATCATATGGCTCAGGTGGGAGATTTTGATTGGAGATAGTAATAAACTGAGGAGATATTTGTATAATATTACGAAGAGGATATGCCATTTCAGGATTATCATGATCATTATTTGCATGCAGTAGGTGAAGAAAAATTTGTCTAGCGTGTTCAAGGAAGGACCAAAGGAAACTTATAACAAACAATAAAATGACTTGGAAAAATCCAATTTTAAGTACTTGTTTCATTCCATAATGCCTCTTCATACCTCTGTCAAGGGATCCCATCTTCCAGTGGAGTCTTTGCATTACATTTGAAGATTGAGTGGAGTCGCCAATAATGTTTTGGAAGCTGGATTTTGCACTGAAAGTGGAGTCTCCATTGAAAATTTAAATTTCCGGATTCTTCTACCAGTGGAATCACCTTCAAACTGATTTTTCATGTGTGGAGTCACCAGAGTAGGAATACAGCGAATGTATGCCTAAGTGTCTACTGCTCTCAGACCTTATAACTCAACCATGTCATTCTTTCCCAGGGAAATGTTTTCAATTTCATCCCCGACAACGATGCCATAATGTTAGCACTCTGTAAATTTTGTCTGACTGATAGACAAGCGACAGAGGTAACTATTTCAACCTACTTTAGAGCTGGGCACTAGCCTGCTCAACTCAAAGAGGGCTCTCTCATGTCACTTGATATTTTTTGGGAATCAATGGCTAGATTTGGTTTGTTTGGGGGTTTTATACAGTTGTTGGCAAAGGAAAGGGGGTGATATTTGGGGCTATGGAGTCAAAAATGAATAAAGCAGCGGCAGGCCATTAGAACTATCTAGAGGAGAAAGGCTAAATGAGGCAATGAGTTTGAGTTTTTAAAACTAAAATATGCATGGTGAAAGAGGAAAATGAAAGCAAATAACTGCATCAGAGCATATTGAAATGAATTTTGAATTAGTTAAGAAGAGTATTACATAATTTAAATTGATAAGTCGAGAGCATCATAAGACAAATTTCAGACTCTTAACTCTCCAATTTAAAAAGAGGAAAATGTAAATGGGATTTCAAAGACACAAGAAATACACACTATGAGAGAAAAGAAAACTCATATCACAACCATTAGAATCTTTTCATACATAGTTCAAAATGCTTTTGCATTGTATATTCACTTTAGCTCCATGGATTTAAAAATTCTTCCTGTTATGAGGGCAGGCCCCTCTTCGGTCTGTCCAACCATTTATTTATCAATGTAATAGTATATATAGGTAGATTACATCCAGGATTCAGAACGAATCATCTTCCCCAAAGTTCCAAAAATAGTTGTTGGTTACAAAAGAGTAACGTACAACAACCAAACTCTTATTTTCTAGGGGACGTTATAAACAAAACTGACATATTTGAGGTTTTTTTGCCTTGAATTCCACTTGTCAATATTATTACAAAATTATCTGACACACATTAAACTTAGCCTGCAATCTATTTCATCTTGGCAATTTCTTCTTTTAACGTATCAAGCCATGCAGGTTGGTTTTCCCCAACACTTTCGACCACCTCAGCTTTTACCTCTGTCTTCTTACGTTTGCTCCATTTTCTCTTGATAGCTCGTGTATGGTGTTCGCCTGCGTATCCGTTGATGATTAAATCCTTCATGATGGGATTTAATCTTACCTCTTCATCCGCTCTTGGCTCTCCCGAAGGCTTTGTATAAAATTTCGTTGCTAAGATTCGAGCAACCAATTTCTCTCGTTTCTTCAATGATGAATTTGTCATATTAATTGAAAATCCTAGTTCACTAGAGGCCACTTGGTCTGTTGTATCCATTTTCCATGGTTTTGTAGAAAGCATGAACTTATCTTCCTTAGCTGAATGATTCGACTTGTGACTACCCCATTCTAGAATAGAACGCTAATTGCCCAAAACATAGTAATGTAACCCATGTTTTGAATGATAATTATCATTGAGTGCCAATCATGAACTATTGACAAGAGTACTTGCATGTACGTCAGTTTATCATGTTTGGACAATATAATTCGAATGATGATCCTTCGAGTTGGTTATTTGGTGTTTTTCACCTGACATTTTCACGGACGAAAAGTACTCGAACAAGTGACGTGAGATGATTTGACTGGTCATCACCTTCCCCTCTCCACATGAAACCTTTAGATTTGAAATATTTAATGATATTAGAAAACATGACATCATGGTGTGGTTGAGTGGTTTCACGCTCAATCGTTTTTCTCCCCGATATTCTTCTGGAGGTGCCATGTGTATATGCATTGAAACCGCAGTATTTTCCCTAGCCCACTCTCTAGTTCTTAACCTCCACATTATTTCCTCACCCAATATGTCTCCTGACCATCGATATGGGTTGCTCAAGATCCATAGCCCGTCGGGTCCCATCACTCCTATGTCTCCACCAATTTTAACCCTGTCCTCCAGATATGACCCCACCTGCTAATCTAACACTCCTCTATACTGATTTAGCATTCCGCCAAAACTCAAGACTTGGATTCCAAGAAATTATTATAGTGATAACATAGGGTAAGGAAAACAATACAATGGACATGGATAGTTTAAAAATAATGATAAAATTCTTAACAAATGGAATAATTTACATTAAAAGGAATATTGGAGAACATACCTAAAATTAGAGAGCATACAAACCTTTGTTTAGAAGGCTTATTCTTCATAAACCCATTAAACCCCCATTTGTAAACTTGAATATTGATTTAGAGGGAGTGGACATGGATACTTTTTGTTGGAAATATTGTTTTCATTGATGCCAAAGACAGGGGGAGACTACACATGTCCAAGATAAATATTGCAAGATGGAGATTATTAAAAATATTGTTTTTGTATTTTTTATGCTTAGTTTGAATACCCTATATGTGAAGTAAGTTTTCCTCAAAATACCTAGCTCAAATGAAAGCATAGGTTATATGGTTGGAAATATTATTTTGATACCTTTCAAACAGTATATGGCACTCCCTCTAACTCCTTAGGAATGAGGAGATATGAATTTTTTTGTCAGACAACCCAACCATAAAGTTTAGGTCGGCCTAGCCAGTATTTATAGGCCAGCCCTAAAATTGAGAAAATAAATGCTATAAATACATGATAGATGTGTGTATTTGATGAGAATCCAAGAAGGAATATCAAGTCTAAGGTGAAGAAAAGAGATTTGAGGTGTGAAAGAGAATTTGGAGAATATTCTTTGGATCTAAATGTGTGCAAGAGGAGTTTTCTTGAAGTTTTAAGGGTGCGTTATGAAGGACTAAGGTCTATGATGTTGCAAAGTGATTTTTTTTGAGGTTGTGATGCTACAATCTAGGATTATATTCTGGGAATGATGGTATGAGGTTAGTTAGGGAATGAAAGCTAAATATGACTAGGGTTTGAATCTATGTCTAGGATATGAAGCAAAGATAGGAATTGGTGTAATATTCTAGATATAAAAAAAGTATGTAGTACAAAAATAAAATGCTATAAATGGAAGATGAACAACAATATAACCATAAAAACACCACAATAATACCAAAATGATACCAGAATAACAACAGAAAGATCACTTTGATTACTGATAGAAATGTTCACTTGCCTCTTCAAGGGGGCAACCTCCAGCAGAGCAGAGCTCTATTACAATAATATCCAACATAAAAGTTCTCATACCCTTGACTCCTATTTATACTAAATATGTCTATCAAAAGAACCATCTAGAGGAAGATCCTTCAAGAAGCGGAAGCTTCTATTAGGTATTCGTACATTGGAATTATTCTTCCTTATTGCTAGGCCTTATTAATATTGACCTTTATTACATCGGAATATATTATTCTACCTATGTGAGGGGTTAGGTCCCTAACATGTCCTCTGTTGGATCATGTTGTCATTGATGCCAATGGTTTGAATAATTGGTAATTGGTGTTGACATCAATGTTGGTATTGACATCAATGGCAAAGGGCCATTCTCATCTTGGGGCTGCTCCCCTTGCTTGAACTCTCCTTGGGGCCGCTCCCCCTGTCTAAATGCCTTTGATATTCCTCTGAATAATCTCTCCCCTTTTGAACAAGGGATATCACTCTAATGTAATGCTGAAGATACATCGAACATACTCCCCCTGTGACCATTGCCCCCCCTGAAATTATGCTCTTGTGCTCTTTCTTCAAGTATAGGGCTCTTTTCTAGGTATGCATCTGATAAATATCTCCTCCTAGAATCATGGGAAGAAGAATGAATCCCCCTATGGGTATGTCTCCCCTATATTTTCTGCAAGATGAACATTGTGCTACCATATAACGATCCTTGGACCTGTTCATGCATCAAACTCATGCCATACCAAGCATCATGAAGCAAAAGATATGTCATCAATGAAATAGAGAATCATGAACAATATATCCACCAAGTACATCATGTACCAAAATGTGCCCACCATGCACAATAACCATGTACATCAACAATGTGCCAAAAGATATCATCCATGAAATGTATCCACCATATGCCAACATGTGCATCTACCAATATGCCAACATGTGCATCTACCAATTATGCCAATCATGTGCATCCACCAATATGCCAACCATGTGCATCTACCAACATGGCAAACAATGTATCATATCACTCATGATATGTCTCCATCATAAACCAAGTGCCACAATCATGTGCATCCACCAATATGCCACCAAGTACATCATGAACCATGTGGACACACCTACCACACTTAGAGGGGGGGGTGAATGAGTGTGGGGATCTTTTTCCCAAAACTTCCCTCTTACTCAAAAACTCCTTAGTTAACATTCAAAATTTTCTCATTACTCATTGTTGTCATTTATAATCAGTTAGATGTGAATACATATCAGCAACATATCATCAAAAAATCATCTCCACAAGGAACACAAAGAACACAAGTTGTATGTACAATTTTTCCTTTTATTATGGACTTCAATCCGGGGGTTTTTCAGCAACAACTGAATATAGTACAACTCTACAAGAGCACCAACTCTATATGCAAGAATCATCTTACATTCTCAGCACCAACTGGGATGAGGAAACAATCCTCAACATATATCAATCTTTCAACATAAACAAGTGCATCAACCTGTGCCAAACAACCTGTAATCAACCTGTACCATAAACAAGTGCATCCAACCATGTACCAAGTATATACCAATAATGTGTAAAATATTCATCAAAAATGAATCATCAATATGTACCAACATAATCAACTATACACCTCATGTATGTGCCAACTCATCAACTGCTTGTCTCAACCATGATTAGTTTTGGATTAGTCAACAACCCCAACTTGAAATAATCATAACTTTGTACCTGTAATGAATAAAGATCTAAAACTGATACACAATGTTATTCAATGTTTTTTATTCAATTCCTCCAGGTGGAACTACTAGGAACCTCTCATAAAAGGCGTTATAGCAAAAATGGCATACCTTTCTAAATTCTGTCTTATTATAGAGAGCGACCTTGTAGAGCATGGCCCGCACAAAATATTCATTGAATTGATCTAAAAATATTACAAAACATACTAAATCCTATACCCTAACCAACATATTTTGTCTCACTAAATTTGGATCTGTTATGAATAAGGCATGACGTTTTTACCCAAAACACCTTTTTTTGACTAGTTTCAGGACTAGCCACAAACCCTATTTTCCACGGCGTGTAAATCCCAAAATACAACGACCCACAGGATGAATTTTTTACCAAAGATACTTGGATATGTTTTCTCAATGGCATAGAAATTTCAAGGTCTGCATCATTATAGAAAACAATTTATAGCGAAAATGGTGAGATGACCTGTAAATAACATATCTTAGAAAGCACCATCAAAATAATTCATCCTTCCTTGCATTTTAGCCTTCTTTTCTTCACCTTCCTTCTGAAATTCGGCTTAGATATCCTTGGTTACCTCAGTCACCTATAGATATTCAATATGATCAATTTTTCCACACCAAAAATGCTCAAGAAGCTCTCACAAGAAGCTCTCCATCAATACTCCAAAAGATATTCTCACAAGAAGCTCTCCATTGATCCACAAAAAGGATGATGTACAAGAGACCATTGATATCTTATTTATACTTTCATCATATAGGTCACTTAACCCATTTTTAGGTCACTTAACCCATTTCTAGGTCACTTAACCTATTTTTTTCCTTATTTTAGGGTTAACCACTTTCCATAAATAGAAAGTTCTCCAATACTTTATCATTTAAATATTCCTTCTTGATTTTGTCATCTTACTTTATCATTTCTTGATTTTGTCACTTCTCTTGATTATTTAAATAATCCACCTTGAATTTTTCACCTTACTTATCATTTAAATAATGATTTCTTCTTTTAGGTCACTTAACCCATTTCTAGGTCACTTAACCTATTTTCCTTATTTTTAGGGTTAACCACTTTCCATAAATATTCCTTCTTGATTTTGTCACCTTACTTTATCATTTATTGATTTTGTCACTTCTCTTTATGATCCAGGTGGATATCGGAGTCCACCCACCTTTTCCAGCTGGCTCAAAACAACTTTCTAGCAATTTTGATAATTTACTATTTTTAGCAGTTTTTCGAAACCTGAACTTCTGGAGCTGTTTTGAGGCCCTAAACGACGTTTTTTTGGGGTATGTTGCGGTTGAAAATTTTCATTGTGAAATTTTTTGCAACTGTTGTAGTCCTTATATAGATCTTTTCAATGGGCTATCATACGCCTAAAACAAAGATCGTATGCAAAAGTTACGACCCCAGGAAGTTGATGTACTGACTTACCCAAACGGGGCACACATGACTTTTGGTGCTTCATCTCCTAGGGTTAGGTTTTTGGATGTTTAGGGTTTTTGAAACTCTTGTTTATTGTAAAAATTCCTTGAGAGACTCATTGTAATCATCTTCTTGCGAATGAGCGCAACCGTCACATCTCTTCTCAGAGATAAGCCGCCACTATTCCAGCAATCTTGTTTTTCGCTGCATTTTACAGTTTCAGGTTATTTTCTTATTGAATAGAAAACCAGTTTTATTGTATCTCTGTTATTCTGTTTTAAGCATCTGGTAATAATTTGTAGTCATTTCGTTCTGCTCACAAAATCCGGATTAGTGGTATCAGAGCGGTCTACTCTTTGTCGTCTTAATGCATGTCCCTGTCGTCTTAATGCATATCCCCAACGAGGTCAGAGTACAAAGATTTGGGTCTCGAGCTTGTTTTTCTTGAGGACAAAATCTCTCACACACCCAAGCGATCTCTCATGGAAGGAGAAAAGAAAGATGATGGGACAAGAGATCCTTTCAAACTGTTGATTGAGGAATCCCTCACACAACAGAGGAACGAGATGATGGATAATTTTGTGCAAATACTTCGGCGACTACCAACAGGTGACGCATCTTCTTCGAGCGGAGGCACCGCCCCCTTCAAGGTACAAACAAACTTCGATATTCCTATATTTGAAGGTCAGATAGATGCAGATGCTATAGAAAAGTGGTTGAATATACTAGAAGGGTATTTCTCTGTCCATAACTTTTCGAATAGAGAAAAGATTACTTTTGCGCTCCTCAAAGTCGTTCCCCATGTCAAAGATTGGTGGGAAACTTTCTGTGAGCAAAAGGAAATAGAGGAACCCTCATTATTTATAGTCATAGCCACCTGGGAATCCTTCAGGGATGCTATTAAGGATCAATACTACTCTGTTGGAAGTTATGCCAACTTGTATACCAAATGGGCCACACTGCGGCAAGAAAGAGACCAAGTAGTGCCAGATTTCACAAATATCTTCCATACCTTGTGCACCAAGATGGGTATCAAAGATTCAGAGAGACATATGGTGCTCAAGTATCACGGTGCTCTTCATAGATACATCCATACCGAAATGGAATTTCTGGACATCTCATCCTTGGGCGTGACCTATCGATATGTTGTCAAAATCGAGCATAAGCTCAAACAAAAGACGTGACAGTTTGGGCTGAGGAACCCCTCACAACAAAAGCCAAGAAAGGGAGGCCCCAACCCACAGAACAAAGGATAAAGAAAAGATGTAAAGTATCAGGACAACCAATCCAAGCTGCAAGCAAAGAAGGACACCGGAAAGACAAAGAAAGATACTAGGAAGTGGTGTGACTTCCATAGGAGCCCTTGGCATAACACTGTTGACTGCCGCTCAAAGCAGACGCTGGTGGCCGAAGTGAAAGCCTCTGAATCAGATGCTAGTTTTGACTCTGAGTCAGAACCAGAAAGGGGAAGACAGATCATTGACGCAGAACCCAGTTCCAGCGTTGCTACCACCAAGCTCCAGCATGGTGAACGAGATGAGCCAGAAGAAGGAGAGCGCCTCTTCCATTCACAGATGTGGGTAAAAGGCACCCTACTACACTTCATCGTTGATAGTGGTAGCTAGAAGAAACTCATCTCAGCAGAGGTCATCAAGTGGTTTGCCCTGCCGACAATGCCACACCCACAACCCTACACCGTTGGATGGCTCCACCAAGGAAGCGATCTTCGCGTCAGCCAAAAGTGTCAATTGTCGTACGACATAAAGCCCTTCAAAGACGAGGTATTGTGTGATGTTACTCCTCTCGAAGTTTGTGATGTGATTTTGGGCCAACCTTATTTATGGAAATGTCATGTTGTATATGAGTCTAGGCCTCATAGTGTTATTATTGCTTTGAACAGGAAATTGTACAGGATACGCAAGGCTGTCCCACCTAGTGTTATTTCCTTGAACTCTGCTAAGCAATGCAGGAAGGTCATCTCTCAGACAGGGAATTTTGTCTTCTTCATGATTCTATCTCAGAATGAGAGAAAAATCACAGCCACATCCAGGGTCTCTGCAGCCGACCTCTCCACACAGCAGAAGCAAGTAGATAAGGTCATGGAAGAATACTCGGATATCTTCTCCTCACCTACCGGGGTACCTCTGCACTGTTAGGTCAAGCACCCCATTGATCTGACCCCCGACGCATCGCTACCCAATGGGCCATTCTATTTCCACTCTCTGTTAGAGAATGAGGAGATCAAACGATAGATCCAAGAATTTCTCGACAAGGGGCACATCCATCCTAGTTCATCACCTTGCAGGAGCCCAATCGTGTTGGTATAGAAGAAAGATGGAACCTGGTGAATTTGCATTGATTATCGGGCTCTGAATAAAATCATAGTCAGAAACCGATACATGATTCCTCGAATAGACGACCTCCTTGATCAACTCATGGGGGCCAAATAATTCAGTAAGATTGATCTGGAGTCTGGCTACCACCAGGTCCCTATAGAACAAACAGATGTATGGAAGACCACCTTCAAATCAAAGGAAGGCCTTTTTGAATGGTTGGTCATGCCCTTTGGTCTGACAACTGCTCCAGCCCCTTTCATGAGGTTGATGGACGATATCCTATGACCATTCACCAATAATTTTGTAGTGGTGTCTCTTGATGACATTCTCATTTATAGAAAGACTTGGGCCGAACACTTGCAACATATTCAGCAAGTTCTGCACACCTTGCAGCAGCACAAGCTATACTCCAACTTGGAAAAATTCTCCTTCGGCATGGACAGGGTCCATTACTTAGGGTACATCACTGATCAACATGGTGTACATGTGGATCCAAGCAAGATCCAAGTCACCAGTGACCGTCCAGCCCCAACCACACTCACTGAGCTTCGGAGCTTCTTGGGCCTTGCCAATTTCTACTGCAGGTTTGTGTTGGGATTCTCCCATATTGCATGGGCCCTCAGCCAAATAACCAGGGGTGGTGGTAAGGAAAAATTTGCATGGGGTCGGCCCCAACAACAAGCGTTCGATGATTTGAAGCAGCACTTATGCTCAGCCCCAGTACTTTCACTACTAGACCTGTAGAAACCCTTTGAGATTGATACTGATGCTTCAGACTATGTTGTGGGTGGCGTTCTCACACAACACAACCACCCCGTGGCCTATCATAGTGCGACACTATCAGATGTTGTCAGTAATTAACCTACTTACGACAAAGAAATGTACTCCATTGTGCAAGCCTTCTACCAGTGGAGACATTACATTCTTGGGAGGGAGACAATCATCCACACTGATCATAAGCCACTGCAGTTCATGCAGACATAAGGAAAATTGCAGAATGACCACCATCAAAAGTGGTCCACATACATGCAGCAATTCCACCTCAACATCAAGTATAAAACATGAAGCACCAACCGCGTCACTGATTGCCTCAGTAGACCACCAGTTGCGGCACTCACCATAGTGCTAGACTCCTGCAGCCATGAGACCTCTGGATGGCTCCAACTCTATGATCCAGACCCAGACTTTGCCACTACCTACCAAATGTTGGGGGAAAAGGCAATTGTCGATAATTTCCATCTTCAGGATGGGTTGTTTTGTTGTCTGGGCCATATATGTGTTCGATCAAGTGAGCGAGTGAATATTATCTGGGAAGCCCACTACAGCCAGGTGGCAGGACACTTCAGCCTCAAAAATAATGTGGCCATGCTATAAAAACATTTCTACTTGCCAAAACTTCGACAGGAGGTCAACAAGTATATCAGGTCTTGCACTGCCTGTGCTATTGCCAAACCAACCACTAAGAAACAAGGTCTGTACACCCCTCTTCCTACTCCTGACAGACCATGGGAATACATGTCAATGGACTACATGTCGGGCCTCCCATCCACCAAGCGGGGAAATGATTGTGTTTTTGTGCTTGTCGATCGCTTTTCTAAGATGGTGATTTTGGTTGCTTGCAAGAAGAGCATCACATCAGAAGCCACTACTAAGCTCTTCTTTGAACGAGTCTGGGTACATTTTGGAATCCCAAAAACCATTGTCTCAGATTGGGACAGTCAATTTCTCAGCCCATTTTGGTCGAGCCTCTGGCCACTGTTGGACACCAAGCTCACCAAATCCACAACCTTCCACCCCCAGACAGATGGCCAAAATAAGGTCGTAAATCGAATGATCGTGCATATCCTGTGCATGCATAGTTCCAAGCACCCTCTCACATGGGATGAGAGTCTTCCCTATGTCCATCATAGCTACAACCAAGCCCTGCATAGCTCAACCAGCCATCGCCCCTTTCAAGTGGGGTTGGGATTCCAACCATTGGGTCCCATAGATGTTGCACTTCCCCTTGCGGTCACCTCGACCGACTCCTCTCCTGCTCCAACTGAGGCTGACAAAGCCACCTAGTTCATTGAGAGGATCCAACACATATACCAACAGGTTCAGGATATTCTACAGAAGTCCAATGACAAGTACAAGCAGTGCCATGATCAACATCGGGTTCCACATAAGTTTCAGGTGGGCGAGAAAGTTTGGTTGCACTTCCAGAAATAACACCTTACAGGACCCCATTGAAAGCTTCTCCCACTCCTTTATGGGCCATACACCATCGCCAAGGCTGTGGGGGATAATGATTTTGTGCTCAACATTCCTCCTTTCCTTGGCCTGCACCCAATGTTCAACGTGGACCTCCTTTGGCCTTATTTCCCACCATTATTGGACACCTTAGACGTAGCAGAACAACTGACACCAACAGAGCTCAACCCCAATTGCATACAACATGCATCTAGTGATAATATTGTGGACACACAGATCAAGGGAAATTGACAACAAAGGATCCAACTTTATTGAGTCGTCAAAGCAGGGCAGCTCCTGCACCAAGGCAAGTGGCTCACCCGGGGCCAAATTCAGCAGAAATTTCCTCATCTAATGGGGGAACTCAATGCAATGGAGACCGTTGATTCCTAGGGATGGAGGATTGATCCAGGTGGATATCGGTGTCCACCCACCTTTTCCAGCTGGCTCAAAACAACTTTCTAGCAAATTTGATAATTTACTATTTTTAGCAGTTTTTCGGGTCCTGAACTTTTGGAGTCGTTTTTAGGCCCTAAACGACGTTTTTTGGGGTATGTTGGGAAAATTTTCATCATGAAAATTTGTGCAATTGTTGTAGTCCTCGGACATATATTTCCAATGGGCTATCATACGCCTAAAACAGAGATCATATGCAAAAGTTACGACCCCAGGAAGTTGATGTATTGACTTACCCAAACGGGGCCCACATGACTTTTGGCGCTTCATCTCCTAGGGTTAGGTTTTTGGATGTTTAGGGTTTTTGAAAATCCTGTTTATTGTAAAAATTCCTTGAGAGCCTCATTTTAATCATCTTCTTGTGAATGAGCACAACCGTCACATCTCTTCTCAGAGATAAGCCGCCACCATTCCAACAAGCTTGTTTTTTGCTGCATTTTACAGTTTTAGCTTATTTCCTTATTGAATAGAAAACCAGTTTTACTGTATCTCTGTTATTCTGTGTTAAGAATATAGTAATAATCTTTAGTCATTTCGTTCTACTCATAAAATCTGGATCAGTGGTATCAAATCGGTCGTCTCCTTGTCATCTTAATGCATGTCCCCAACGAGGTCGGAGTACAAAGATTTGGGTCTTGAGCTTGTTTCTGTTGAGGACAAAAGATTTTTCACACCCAAGTGACCTCTCATGGAAGGAGAAAAGAAAGATGATGGGATACGAGATCCTTTCAAACTGTTGATTGAGGAATCCCTCATGCAACAGAGGAATGAGATGATGGATAATTTCACGCAAATCCTTCGACGACTACCAACAGGCAATGCGTCTTCTTCGAGTGGAGGCACCGCCCTCTTCAAGTTACAAATAAACTTCGATATTCCTATATTTGAAGGTCAGATAGACATAGATGTTGTATACAAGTGGTTGAATCTACTAGAAATCATTTCTCTATCCATAACTTTTCGAATAGAGAAAAGATTACTTTTGCACTCCTCAAAGACGTTCCCCATGTCAAATATTGGTGGGAAACTTTTTGTGAGCAAAAGGAAATAGAGGAACCCTCATTATTTACAATCACGACCACCTGGGAATCCTTCAGGGATGCTATTAAGGATCAATACTACCCTTTCAAAAGTTATGATGAATTGTATACCAAATGGACCACACTGCGGCAAGAAAGAGACCAAGCAGTGCCAGATTTCACAAATATCTTCCATACTTTGCGCACCAAGCTGGATATCAAAGATTCAGAGAGACATCTGGTGCTCAAGTATCATCGTGCTCTTCATAGATACATCCAGACCGAAATGGAATTTCTAGACATCTCATCCTTGGGCGTGGCCTACTGATATGCCATCAAAATCGAGAAGAAGCTCAAACAAAAGATGCGGCAATTTGGGCTGGGGAACCCCTCACAACAAAATCCAGGAAAGGGCAGCCCCAACCCATAGAACAAAGGACAGAGAAAAGATGGATAGTATCAGGACAACTAGTCCAAGCCACAAGAAAAGAAGGACACCGGAAAGACAAAGAAAGATACCAGGAAGTGGTGTGACTTCCATAAGAGCCCTTGGCATAACACTGCTGACTGTCGCTCAAAGCAGATGCTAGTGGCTGAAGTGAAAGCCTCTAAATCAGATGTGGGTTCTGACTCTGAGTCAGAACTATAAAGGAGAAGAGAGATCATTGACGTGGAACCTAGTGCCACCGTTGCTACCACCAAGCTCCAACATGGTGAACCAGACGAGCCAGAAGAAGGGGAGCGCCTCTTCCATTCACAGATGTGGGTAAAAGGCACCCTAATGCACTTCATCGTTGATAGTGTTAGCCAGAAGAACCTCATCTTAGCAGAGGTCATCAAGCAGCTGGCCCTGCCAACAACGCCACACCCACAACCCTATACCATTGGATGGATCCTCCAAGGAAGAGATCCCCGCGTCAGCCAAAAGCGTTTACTGTCGTATGGAATTAAGCCCTTCAAAGACGAGGTATTGTGTGATGTTTCTCCTCTCAAAGTTTGTAATGTTGTTTTGGGCCAACCTTATTTATGGAAATGTCATGCTGTATATGAGTCTAGGTCTCGTAGTGTTATTATTACTTTGAACAGGAAATTGTACAGGATACCCAAGGTTGTCCCACCTAGTGCTATTTCCTTGATCTCTGCTAAGCAATGTAGGAAGGTCATCTCTCAGACGGGGAATTTTGTCTTCTTCGTGATTCATTCTCAGAATGAGAGAAAAATCACAGCCACATCCAGGGTCTCTGTGGCTGACCTATCCACACAGTAGAAGCAAGTAGATAAGGTCATGGAAGAATACTCAAATATCTACTCCTCACCTACCGGGGTACCTCTACACTGTTAGGTCAAGCACCCCATCGATCTGACCCCTGGCGCATTGCTGCCCAATGGGCTAATTTATCGCCACTCTCTGTTAGAGAATGAGGAGATTAAGCGACAGATCAAAGAATTTCTCCACAAGGGGCACATCCATCCTAGCTCATCACCTTACGGGATCCCAATCATGCTGGTACAGAAGAAATATGGAACCTAGCGACTTTACATTGATTATCAGGCTCTGAATAAAATCACTGTCAGAAACCGGTACCTAATTCCCTGAATCAACGACCTCCTTGATCAACTCATGGGGGCCAAATACTTCAGTAAGATTGATCTGGAGTTTGGCTACCACCAGGTCCTATAGAACCGACAGATGTATGGAAGACCACCTTCAAATCAAAAGAAGGCCTTTTTGAATGGTTGGTCATTCCCTTTGGTCTGAAAAACGCTCCAACCACTTTCATGAGGATGATGGAAAGATATATTGTGACCATTCACCAATAGTTTTGTAGTGGTGTATCTTGATGACATTCTCATTTACAACAATACTTGGGCCGAACACTTACAACATATTCAACAGGTTCTGCATACCCTGCGGTAGCACAAGCTATACACCAACTTGGAAAAATTCTCCTTCGGCATGGACATGGTCCATTACCTAGGCTACATCATTGATCAACATGGCGTACATGTGGATCCAACCAAGATCCAAGTAATCTGTGACTGGCTAGCCCCAACCACAGTCACCAATCTTCGAAGCTTCTTGGGCCTTGCTAATTTCTACCGCAGGTTTGTGTTGGGATTCTGCTATATTGCATGGGCCCTCAGCCAAATAACCAGGGGTGGTGGTAAGGATAAACTTGCATGGGGTCAACCCCAACATCAAGCATTCGATGATTTGAAGCAGTGCTTGTGCTCAGCCCCAATACTTTCACTACTAGACCTGTAGCAACCCTTTGAGATTGAGACTGATGCTTCAGACTATGCAGTGGGTGTCATTCTCACGCAGCACAGCCACCCCGTGGCCTATCATAGTGAGACACTATCAGATGTTGTCTATAAGTACCCTACTTACGGCAAAGAAATGTAATCCATTGTGCAAGCCCACTGCTAGGGGAGACATTACATTCTTGGGAGGGAGATAGTCATCCACACTGATCATAAGCCACTGCAGTTCATGCAGACACAAGGAAAATTGCAGAATGACCGCCATCAAAAGTGGTCGACATACTTGCAACAATTCCACCTCAACATCAAGTATAAAACAGGAAGCACCAACTACATCGCTGATTGCCTCAACAGATCACCAGTCACGACACTCACCACAGTGCTAGACTCCTGCGGTCGTGGGACCTCTAGATGGCCCCAACTCTATGATACAGACTCAGACTTCACCACCACCTACCAAATGTTGGGTGCAAAGGTAGTTGTCGATAATTTACATCTTCAGGATGGTTTTTTGTGTCGTCTGGACTATATATGTGTTTGCTCAAGTGAGCAAGCGAAGCTGATCTGGGAAGCCCACTACAACTAGGTGGCAGGACACTTCAGTGTTGAAAATAAAGTGGCGATGCTACAAAAACATTTCTACTGGCTGAAACTTCGACAGGAGGTCAACAAGTATATCAGATCTTGCACTTCCTACGCTATTGCCAAACCAACCACTAAGAAACAGTGCCTATACACCCCTCTTCCTACTGTTGATAGACCATGGGAATCCATCTCAATGGACTACATGTCAAGCCTCCAGTCCACCAAGCGGGGAAATGACCGTGTTTTTGTGGTTGTCGATCGCTTTTCTAAGATGACAATTTTGGTTGCTTGCAAGAAGAGCATCACAGCAGAAGCCACTGCCAAGATCTTCTTTGAACAAGTCTGGGTACATTTTGGAATCCCACAAACCATTGTCTTAGATCAGGACAGTCGATTTCTCAACACATTCTAGTTGAGCCTCTGGTCACTGTTGGATACCAAGCTCACCAAATCCATGACCTTCCACCCCCAGACAGATGGTCGAACTGAGGTCGTAAATCAAATGATAGTGCATATCCTGCACATGTATAATTCCAAGCACCCTTGCACATCGGATGAGAGTGTTCCCTATGTCCAACATAGCTACAAATGAGCCCTGCATATCTCAACCGGCCACAACCCCTTTCAGGTGGGGTTGGGATTCCAACCATTGGGTCCCATAGATGTTTCACTTCCCCTTGCGGTCACCTCGACCGACTCCTCTCCTGCTCCAACTGAGGTTGACAAAGCCACCTAGTTCATTGAGAGGATCTAGCACATCTGCCAACAGGTTTAGGATATCTTACATAAGTCCAATGACAAGTACAAGCAGCGCCATGATCAACATCGGGTTCCACATAAGTTTCAGGTGGGCAACAAAGTTTGGTTGCACTTGCAGAAAGAACGCCTTACAGGACCCCATCAGAAGCTTCACCCACTCCATTATGAGCCATACACCATCACCAAGGCTGTGGGGGGTAATTCGTTTGTGCTCAACATTCCTCCTTTCCTTGGCCTGCACCCAGTGTTCAACGTGGACCTCCTTTGGCCATATTTCCCACCATTATTGGACACCTCATACGTAGAAAAAAAACTGACACCAACAGAGCTCAACCCCGACTGCATACAACAGGCATCCAATGATAAGATTGTGGACACACAGATCAAGGTCACTCAACAACAAAGGATCCAACTTTATCAAGTCATCAAGGCAGGGCAACTCCTGCACCAAGGAAAGTGGCTCACCAGGGGCCAAATTCAGCAGAAATTTCCTCATCTAATGGGGGAACTCAATGCAATGGAGATCATTGATTCCTAAGGATGGAGGATTGATCTAGGTGGATATCGGTGTCCACCCACCTTTTCCAGCTGGCTCAAAACATCTTTCTAGCAATTTTGATAATTTACTATTTTTAGCAGTTTTTCGAGTCCTGAACTTCCGAAGATGGTTTGAGGCCCTAAACGACGTTTTTTGGGGTATGTTGCGGTTGCAAAATATCATGAAATTTTGTGCAATTGTTGTAGTCCTTGGACAAATCTTTCTAATGGGCTATCATATGCCTAAAACAAAGATCGTATGCAAAAGTTACGACCACGAGAAGTTGATGTACTGACTTACCCAAACGGGGCCCACATGACTTTTGGCGCTTCATCTCCTAGGGTTAGGTTTTTGGATATTTTGGGTTTTTGAAACTCTTGTTTATTGTAAAAAGGCTTTGAGAGCCTCATTGTAATCATCTTCTTGCGAATGAGCACAACCGTCACATCTCTTCTCAGAGATAAGCCGCCACCATTCTAGCAAGCTTGTTTTCCGCTGCATTTTACAGTTTCAACTTATTTCCTTATTGAATAGAAAACCAGTTTTACTGTATCTTTGTTATTCTATGTTAAGCATATGGTAATAATCTGTAGTCATTTCGTTCTACTCATAAAATCTGAATCACTTTATTATTTAAATAATCCACCTTGACTTTGTCACTTTACTTTATCATTTAAATAATGATTTCTTCTTTTAGGTCACGTTGACTTCTTTGACCTTGGGGGCTTCAAGCCTTCATGTGGGGGTCCTTCATCTTTGTAAGGCCATAACTCTCAAACCATGAGGAGTTATGTGACATTCCACATACCACCGAAAATGGAATGACAAGCACCATCCATCTAGGATATTTTCACCAACAATTTCCTTGATCTTCATCTCATTATTCCACATACAAGCATGGGTCCTCCAACCATTCTTCTAGGATAACTCAATCCACAAAGCATCTTCCCATGAGGGATTTCACCATAAGGGGAACACTTTGGAGCTCATCCATTTGTGAACCTTATCAATCATGATAAGACAATAATGAGAGCATGGGTCCTCCAACCATTCTTCTAGGATAACTCAATCCGCAAAGCGTCTTCCCGTGAGGGCTTTCACCATAAGGGGACCACTTTGGAGTTAATCCATTTGTGCACCTTATCAATAATGATAATACAATAATGAGTCATCTATACATTTTTCCAACAATGCATCATATACCAATGAAACCACATCAATCCATCTTCATCATGTATCAATGACAACTCATTGATCCATCTTCATCATATCAATGGCAACTCATTGATCCATCTTCTTCTATACATTCTCATCAAAGAAAATACATATTATATTACATCAATCATCAATCAATCAATCCTTTGACATCAATCAATCACTTGACATCAATCAATCAAACCATTGGCATCAATGACAACATGATCCAACATCCTACCCCTTAAAAACAATCTTGTCCTCAAGGCTTTGTTGGATTACTGAGAGGGGCATTGAATCAGTAATAGCGTAATTATAATCCTTTTTCTTCAAATGTTATATTAATGTAGAATTATTATCCAATAATGAGCAGTAAGAAAGAAACAATCACACACATACACAGTACACCAGTGTTTTACGTGGAAACCCAAATTGGGAGAAAACCATGGAATGCTTTTTCTTATATGTCTTGAAGAATTACATTCATTGGAAGCACCAACTTCCTTTGTTTTCCAGCTGCAACTGAAAGGAGGCTCCAACCCCCTAGTTTCTCAGGCTACAACCTGAGGGAAGCTCCAACTCCCCAATTCTCTGGCTACAACTAGAAGGAGGCTACAACCCCCTATGTTCTCCGGCTACAACTGGAAGGTCACTACAACCACCTGTCCTTGCCCCATCCTGCCACCCTGAAGTAGAAGTAGAATGATGGAACCATTGCCATGCTATCACCGTGAGATATACCACTGTAAACCTGTACCAATAAATCTGAACCATGCATCAACCTGTACCTCAACCTGTAATCAACCTGTACCATAAACAAGTGCATCAACCATGCACCAACCTGTATCAAACAACCTGTAATCAACCTGTACCATACACAAGTGCATACAACCATGTACCAATTATGTACCAATCATGTGTCAACTACTCATCAACTATGACTCATCAATATGTACCAAGATCATCAACTATACACCTCATGTATGTGCCAACTCATCAACTACTTGTCTCAACCATGTACACAACATGTACCTCAACCAAAAGACATCATCAATTTCATCATCCAAATCTGATTTGTAGCTCTATAATATACCTTGTGTATGTGATCACATTCCTGCAAACCTTCCTTAACTTTAACAATAAGAGACTAGCATTTTCATCAAACTTTTCTTTAGTCTCACATGCCTAGTTTTGGATTAGTCAACAACCCTAACTTGAAGTAATCATAACTTTGAACCTGTAATGT
>ML792962.1:398749-421953 GCA_009831015.1 Picea engelmannii | reverse complement strand
GTGCAACTCATTAATGAAAGGTGCAACACATCAAAGGTGGACTGGACTCTAAAGCTCCAAAACACATTCAAATTTGAAGATTAATTCAACTTAAGAATCATGATTTATTGTAACTTGCAAATAGTCATTTGGTAAGTTTACTTCTGTTTATAAATCAAGTGAATTTGAATTTGTAATTGGTTGCATTCTCAGTTGAGCCCGACACCCAAGATTCATTGTAATTTTGAGTCGAAATTGACAAGGTTGAGTACTTTAACTCAAATTGTTGTAAACATCACTACTTTGGGATGCATTTTCGGTGGTAACCGACATCCTCAACTTCCTGGAAGCAAGTTCAAGCAAGGCAAGTTCAAGTGAGCGTGAAGTTCAAGCTAGCAATTCAAGTGAGAGAGTTGCAAATAAGCCTTCTTCTGTCAAGTCAAAATTGTAATAAGGATCTAGCTGCACAAGGAGACCTTTTTGTTTGTTTGTTTTTGAAATGGCTCGCAATCTAGAATTATTAGAAATAATGAACACTCTAATAAACACCATTGAAGGAAACAAAGTGATATTGAACAAATCAACTCTTCAATCAGTGCTAACTTGTTTGCAAGTGACACAAGCTAAAGTTAGACTTGTTCAATCTCTATCCCAACTATTGAATGATGAGTTGACTGATATAAAAAATAAACAACCAGTGAAGTGTTCTGAACTAGTTTTTGTTCAGCACAATCCTCTCTATGATGATGATGATGATGTTTTTGATCAATAGTCAGTGAAGGAACAACACAGTGATACAACTTCAGAATCAGTTTCAGACGAAGTTGAATATATTCATGAACCTACATTTCAAGAGTTTTCTTTTGATTTCAGTGAAGAAAACCTTTCAATGATACATCAACATGCAGTAAATCTGCTTCCACGGATTTCAAAGAAACAGGTTCATAATACTCTTTCCAAACCCATCATCAGACCTTGGGAAGAAATCATCTACAACAAGAATAGAACCTAACTTGTATATGAAAAGGAAGTTACCTTTCATATTCCTGATTATTCCAGACCAATCAAGTTCCAAAGTGTTGGATTCCTTCAAGAAGATTCACTTTCACCTGTTCAAGTTCAGCATCAGAATGATAAGTGTCAACATTGTAATCGAGTTGATCACAAGGATAATCAATGTTTTGATCTCCATCCTTGCCATCATTGTGGAAAGCATAACCATTATTCAAACAGATGTTCAACGCTGAAGAAACCTGCAAGATTGAAGATTCACTATGAGTGGATTGATCCTTGGAAATGGTCATCAACAACCAAGTGATTATATAATTCTTACCGTAGAATTCAATCTCGAGTAAATACCAATATTGTATCACATAACATTTTTGTACCTCACATAAGTGGTCCCCTTATGGCGTAGCTTTCGAGCATGGCCCTCACGGGATGAGATAACATGTGGTTTTTTCTGCATGCCCACTTTGTGTTGTATTCAAATGGAACAAGTATGGTACTCTCTTGAGCCTAGAAGGGGGGAGTACAATGATGTAAGTCTCATGCACCTTAAGGGGGGGAGTTCAAAATTCTAGTGAATATGGTTCATGAAACCCCTTATGGTCTCTGCTTTCAGCTGAAAAAAGGGGGGAATTGATGATGGAATTGAAGATGGTTGTCAGACATAAAGTTTAGACAACAACAAACATCAAGTATGCCCGATGGGCATGAAATTTGCCAAATGGGAAACTGTGGTCTGTAGATGATAGACTTTGGCAGAATTATGGTTCAATAAGTTTAAGTTGAATCATATAGATTTTGATTTTGAGAGAAATGATGTGAACATTTGGTTCACATAGATGGTCATTTGACCTAGCAGAGGACAAGAGGATCCTTATGCATTGCAGCTTGGCATTTGATTGAGTTGTCGGGCATTTTTGCAGGGATGTGTCAGACTAGAAGCTGATTCACTTCTCTTGGTTCGCTCTCATTAGATTGGAGTTTACATTAAGTAAACAATTTGCATGCCTCTTGGCTCACATGATTACATAGTGAGATTTTCCAGAGATGGCAGGCTTTGACATGATTATGGTTCAATGACTTGCAATTGAATCAGACACATTATACATTGGGATGTTGTTGGACACCTAAAAGTGTCAAGATTGGTTAGTGGTTATCCAAAAACCATCAGATACATGGTATCAATTGGGCCAAACCACAGATTCAGAGAGCACTTTCAGTGATACACTGACAGTAGAGTGGTGATACTACATGTTCACCAATTAGCAGAAGACATTAGATTCTTCTAGCTACAATACTTGGCAAAATGATCAAATTGTCAAGCAATCAGGGAATGTTCAGATATTGCAGTTGTTCACTTCCATATCTCAGCTCTCTTCCATTTCATTTCAAATGAACATGTTCAGCATCCAGATTGGCGATTTTTCAGGCAGTTCTTCATTGAGTCTCAGCACAAGAGTTTTAGTATGAAGACTTGGAATTGATACCAATTTATGCTTTATTGCTGGTATTATTGATCGGACTTGTGATTAAGGGGGGGATTGTTAGCCTATGGATTACCTTTACCAATCACTAAGTCTAAATTGTCACCTCTATTTGTATTATTCATTTAGGATATTAGTAATATATCCTCAAGTGATGACTAATGATTTAGTTAATATTGC
The DNA here is from genome assembly GCA_009831015.1 of Picea engelmannii. Lineage (NCBI taxonomy): Eukaryota > Viridiplantae > Streptophyta > Pinopsida > Pinales > Pinaceae > Picea > Picea engelmannii. The sequence goes on along the minus strand of ML792962.1, from coordinate 419,302 downwards.
CTAGCCTAGTCATCATGCATGATTTTAGGATCTAGAGAAAATATCTCTATGAGGTGGCATCACCCATTGTACTATAAATATGTAACATTGGAGTGAATAATTAAGAGTTGGCTAGTGAGACTTTTCCACCATGTTGTTATTCTTGTCTATATTTTATCACTCTGTTGAGGTTCTTTAGGAGGGAATGCCATTCTGCAATTTTTGGCCATGTGTCCAAAATTGTTACATTTTTAACATTCCACTTCAGTGCTCAGAGATTCAAACCTGTTGTAACTTTGTCTCTGTGTTTCACTAGGTCTTATTGAATAACCCCTTTGTGTATGGCTCTAAAAGTAGTTATTGTTCCTGTTGTTAGCTCTGCAGTTTACAACTTTATGTCCAAAATTATTACATGCATAACATAAACAAAAAAATATAGTTTGATGCCTGGTAGTTGAAGATCTTCTGAAAGGAGGTGCTCTTATGAATCCTTCTTCTTCTTGAGGCCTGTCTATCTGTTGTTGATTCTGAAATCTGAATCTTCTCGATGGAGGAGTGTCCCTATAATCTTCCTTGTATATCTTTTTATCCCCTTTGATTGTTTTCGCATAGCTTTTTGGATTTGTTTCTTGCTCTGTTGTTTTGGAGATTGATCCCTTTTCTGTCTGATTGTATCCAAGTCCGGACTTGTCAAGATGAGATTTTTTACTGCTGATAATGTCATCTAGAATTTTTGAGCTATTTTGCATATTTCTCTTTTGAATATCCTTTCTTAGTGTGACAATCTCTGCTTCCAAGTTTCCAATGATCCTGTCCTTTCCTTCTAGCTGTTCTTTGAGTGCTTCTTCAATTCTTTTATCTACTTCTATTTGAACCTTCAATTTTGTGATAATTTGTTCTAGTTCTTGAGTGTCTTTTTTTTTATCTAGTTCTGCTTGTAGTTTCTTGTTTTTCTTCTTTTCTCTTCTGATAACTTCTATGACACTCATTAATTCTTCTTGGAAGTCAACTTCTGCCTCTTCAATTTCTTTTTCATATGCTTCTTCATATTCTTCTTCGGAGTCTTCTTTATCAGAGTCTTCTACTGCCATGAATAGAACTCTCCCTGTTTCACTGTCACTGACTTCATCTTCATCTGATGATGAGATGTCTTTTTTGGTGCAAAAGATTTTCTTGAAAAATTTCTTTGTAGTTCTTTTACCTTTATATGTTTGTCTTCCTTTTGATTAACCTTCATCATTTCTCTTTTTCTTATGAGGACATTTGTTATAAAAATGACCAATACCATCACAATTAAAACAAATTAAAGGAAGATTACCTCTATACCTACTGTTGGTTCCCTTGTTTAGTCTTTTGACAAAGTTAGCCACTTCTTCATCATCTTCCAATACGCCATTCCTGCTGCTATATTCTTCTTGTTCCTTTTTCTTTTTCTTTGATCTTTTGGATGCTTTGAAGGCTGCTTCTTTTACATATGGATTTTCCTGTTCAGTTCTCATCTCATATGTTGTGAAGATTCCATGCAGTTCATCCATGCTTATTGAGCTTAGATCTGATCTTTCTTCTAGTGCTAATATCTTAGTGTTGAATCTCATGGGAATAGATCTTAGTAAATTTTGAACAATTACAGATTCTTTGATTTCTTCTCCCAATCCTATGATTGCATTCACTGTTTCATCGACTCGTAAGAAGTAGGTTGTGATATCTTCATATTCCTTCATTTTTAGTTGTTTGAATTGACCTCTGTAAGTTTGAAGCTTTGTTGCTTTGACTTTTGAATCTCCTTCATAAACATTTTGAAGCTTGTCCCAAATCTCTTTAGCATATTTACAATGTGTAACTTTGGTGAATATCGTATCACTGAGACCATTCAAAAGTGCATTTTTGGCTTTGGAATTATTCTCACCGAGTTTCACTGCTTTTTCATTTGTTGGTGGAACTGCTAGTGTTGTGTATCCATCTACAATTGATTTCCAAACTTGAAATCCCTGTGCCTGTATATATGTCTTCATCCTTATGCTCCAAAAAACATACTTCTATCCATCAAACTGTGGTATTCCATTTTCATATGATTTGGTACTCTTCATGATCTACCTTTCAGTGGTTAAATTGATTTATGAAGGAACCTGCTCTGATACCAATTGTTGGATTACTGAGAGGGGGGGTGAATCAATAATAGCGTAATTACAATATCTTTTCTTCAAATGTTATATCAATGCATAATTATTATCCAATAATGAGCAGTAAGAAACAAAAAATCACACACATACACAATACATCAGTGTTTTACGTGGAAACCCAAATCGGGAGAAAACCATAGAATTTTTTTTATTATATGTCTTGAAGAATTACATTCATTGGAAGCACCAACTTCCTTTGTTTTTCAGCTGCAACTGGAAGGAGGCTCCAACCCCCTAGTTTCTCAGGATACAACCTAAGGGAAGCTCCAATTCCCCAATTCTCTGTCTATAACCGGAAGGAGGATACAACCCCATATGTTCTCAACCGAAACATGGCTACAACCACCTGTCCTTGCCCCGTCCTGCCACCCTGAAGTAAAAGTAGAATGATGGAATCACTGCCACACTATCACTCTGAGATATACCACTGTAAACTTGTACCAATAAATATGAACCATGCATCAATCATGCATTAACCTGTACATCAACATGTAATCAACATGTACCATAAATAAGTGCATCAACCATGCACCAACCTGTATCAAACAACCTGTAATCAACCTGTACCATAAACACGTGTATCCAAACATGTACCAAGTATGTACCGATCATGTGTCAACTACTCATCAACTATGACTCATCAATATGTACCAACATCATCAACTGTACACCTCATGTATGTGCCAACTCATCAACTACTTGTCTCGACCATGTACTCAACATGTACCTCAACCAAAAGCCCTCATCAATTTCATCATCCAAATCTGATTTGTAGCTCTGTAATATACCTGGTGTATATGATCACATTCCTACAAAAATTCCTTAACTTTAACAACAAGAGACTAGCATTTTCATCAAACTTTTCTTTAGTCTCACGTGCCTAGTTTTGGATTAGTCAACAATCCTAACTTGAAGTAATCATAACTTTGAACCTGTAATGTATAAAGATCTGAAACTGATGAAAAATGTTCTTTAGTTTGTTTTATGCAATTCCTCTAGGTTTCACTACTTGTAACCTCTCATAAAAGGAGTTATAACAAAAATGGCATATGTTGCTGAATTCTGGCTTATTCTAGAGAGAGACCTTGTAGAGCGTGCCCTGAAGAAATATTCGTTGAATTGATCTAAAAATGTTACAAAGAATACTAAAGACTATACCCTAACCAACACATTTAGTCTCACTGAATGTGGATCTGTTATGAAGAAGTTATGACGTTTTTACCCGAAACACATTTTTTTGACTAGTTTCAGGACTAGCCACAAACCCTATTTTCCACGGAGTGTAACTCCCAAAATACAACGACCCACAAGATGAATTTTTTACCATAGATACTTGGGTATGTTTTATCAATGGAATAGAAATTGCACAGTCTGAATAATTATATAAAAACATTTATAGCGAAAATGGTGAGATGACCTGTAAATAACATACCTTAGAAAGCACCATCAAAAGAATTTATCCTTCCTTGCATTTCAGCCTTCTTTTCTTCACCTTAACTCCAAAATTTGGCTTAGATATCCTTGGTTACCTCAGACACCTATATATATTCAATATTCTCAAGTGTAATCAAAATGAGAGAGCCTTGCCTCTTATTTATACTCTCCAAGTAGCTTCCTTAAAAACATCTTCTAGGTCACTTGGGCCACTTTCCTTACTTTAGGGTTAACCCACTTCTAATTTCTCCATTAAATTTATTATTGAAACAATTTATTTTGTATTCACTTTGAATTATAATACACTCATCACTTCACTTTATTATTTACCTTTTAAAATCTCTTAAACCACTTTGACTACTTTGACCTTTTGGGGCTTCTAGATGACATATGAGGGTCCTCCAACTTCATAAGGCCATAACTCTCAAACCGTGAGGAGTTATGTGACATTCCACATACCACCAGAAATGTAATGACATGTACTATCCATATAGAATAATATTACCTTCAAATATAGAAAAAATCATACTATTATCCATCAAACAAACTTGGGTCCATTACCCAAACCTGGGTTCTCCAACTTCACATGGTCATAACTCTCTAACTGTGAAGAGTTATGTGACGTTCTACATACCACTAGAAATGGCATGACAAGTACTATCCATCTAAGATAGTTTCCCTGACAAATTCAATGTCCTTCATCTTATTATTCCACAATTAATCATGGGTTCTCTTACTACGCAAAGCGTCTTCCCGTGAGGGCTTTCACCATAAGGGGACCACTTTGGAGTTCATCCATATTTACTTCTTATCAACCATGAAAAAACAATAATGAGTCATATTTACATCAATAAGGGTTGACATCAGTGACAACCAACCTTAATCAATAGGCTTGAGATTTGGAAATTGCTGCAGAATGGTAGTTGATTCCCAAGTGGCATCTGTTGGAGTTGTATATTTCCACTGGACTAGCACTTCCTTGATGGTTCATTGACGCAGATGACGCTCATGCTAGTCCAAAATTCTTGTGGTTGTAGCCAAGTGGAGCCTTCTTTGTCCAACTCTGGAATATCGGTTTGAGTTTGGCACTTAGTTCCAATCACCTTCTTTAAGTACGAAACATGAAAAACATGATGGAGCTTAGAATGACTCGGAAAATATAACTGATAGGCCACCTTTCCCACACGCTTGAGAATGGTATAAGGACCATAAAATTTGGGTACCAGTTTCTGAAAATGGTCAGCCTTGAGGGAATTTTTCTTGTAAGGTTGTAGTCAAAGAAACACCTAATCCCCTTTTGCAAATTGACGTTTAGAGCGACCTTGATCTGCTTGTTTCTTCATGTGATTCTGGGCCATGACCAAATTCTCTTTGAGGGTATGGATAATATCCTCTCGAACTATAAGTGTTTTGTCAATCGCCTGGACCTTCGAGACACCTGAAAAATATGAGAGAACTGAAGGTGGCTTTTGTCCATATACCTCTTCAAAAGGAGTCATGCAGGTAGTTGTATGGTATGAAGTATTGTACCACCATTCAACTAGTTGTTTTTTATTAATTGGGTTGGTTTTCATTGATGTCAACCCTTAAAGAAAGTCTGCTAGTGAATTCTCATAGTACAAAGGTTTGGGTAATGGACCCAAGTGTTTTTGATGTATAATTGTATGAGTTTTGATATATTTGTAGGTAATATTATTTTAGATGGATTGTACATGTCATTCTGTTTCCAGTGGTATGTGGAACGTCATATAACTCCTCACGGTTAGAGAGTTATGGCCATGTGAAGTTGGAGAACCCTCATGAGTCATCTAGAAGCCCCAAAAAGTCAAAGTGTTTGCAAAAGAAATTATTTAAATAATAAATTTAATGGAGAAATCCATAAAATAAGGAAAGTGGGATGCTACATGAAAGTATAAATAAGAGGAAAGGATCTCTCATTTAATCACACTTGAACCTATTGAATATCTTTGAATATCTATTCTGTGAAAGGTTATTTGGGTAGGTATTATTGATAGAGAAAAGTGCGGCAGGAAAGTTGCGGAAGAAAAAGTGTGGCAGGAAAAGTGCAGCATAAAACGTGCAGCAGAAAAAGTGCGGCAGAAAAATTGTGACAGAAAAATCACGACAGAACAATCGCGGTAGAAAAAGTGCGGCAAAAAAATCACTGCAGAAAAATTGCAATAGAAATCATGGCATAAAAAGTGCGGTAGAAAAATCATGGCAACAACATGGTTGGGGTCTATTTATGGGGTTGTGTCCTCCTTATGGTTGTAGCCAGAGAATTAGGGAGTTGGAGCTTCGCTCAGGTTGTAGCATGAGAAACTAGGGGGTTGGAGCCTCCTTCCAGTTGCAGCTGGAAAAAAAAGGAAGTTGGTGCTTCCAATGCATGTAAATCTTAAAGACATATAAGAAAAAGTATTCTGTGGTTTTCTCCCACTTTGGGTTTCCACGTAAAACACTGGTGTACTATGTATATGTACAATTTCTCATTTGTTCATTGTTTATATACTATGCAACTATTGGATGATAATGCTACATTGACATAACACTTGCATTTTGTGGTTGAAAAGGATTGGATTGATCTATTACTAATTCACCCCCCCTCTTAGTAATACAACATTGGTAACCATTGAGCACACTGATTTTGATTTTATTTGGAAAAACACCTCAAATATGTTTCCAAACACTTGTTGACAACTTCAGTTTGACCATCAGTCTGGGGATGATAAGTTGTGCTAATATGTAATTGGGTGCCTTGTAGCTTGAACAATTATTGCCAAAAATTGTTGGTGAAAGTTGGGTCATGATCAGAAACAATAGAATGTGGCATGCCATGAAGCTTGAAGACATGATACATGAAAATTTGAGCTATAGTGGATGTTGTAAATAGGTTTTGAAGAGCATAGAAATGAGCATACTTGGAAAGACGATCAACTACCACCATTATGATTGATTTATTGCCCGATTTAGGTAAGCCTACAATAAAATCCATAGAGATATCCTGCCAAATAGCAGGTGGAATCGGAAGTGATTGTAGTGTGCCAGGAGATTTGACTGTTTTGCCCCTGTTGCATTGAAACACATCACATTCATCCACAAAATAAAAAAACATCCTGTTTCATACCATCCCAGAAAAAAGAACGTTTGACCCTATCATAGGTTTTGGTAAACCCAGAGTGCCCAACTATGGGTGTAGCATGAAGCTTAGAAAGTACTATGGATTTAATTTTTGATTGTTTACTTAAATACAAATGGCCTTTGTATCGAAGCTCATCATGGAGCCAAGAGTACCCTGGAGAAAATGGAGAATTGGACTACAATTGTTGTATCAGATGCAAATTTTTGGGATCGTGTAGCCATTCCTGGCGAACATCTTGGAGCCAATATAGTACAATGAAGGAGAGAGGGAAAATGGACCCTTCATCTTCATATTTTTGAGAAAGTGCATCTGCAACCACATTGCCTTTGTCTTTCTTGTAAATGATCTCATAATCACATCCAAAGAGCTTAGTCACCCATTTATTTTTCTCTGGGGAGGAAATGCGTTGTTCCAGAAAATACTTGAGGCTTTGATGATCTGTCTTAATTTGGAAGTGTTTCCCCAATAGATAAGGGCGCCAAAGATCAGTGGCATCCAGAATAGACAACATTTCCTTTTCACATATTGATTTGCCCAAATTTCGCTCAGACAGTTGTTTGTTGGTAAAGGCCAAAGGCCAACCCTCTTGCATAAGGACATTGCCAATTCCTTTCCCTGAAGCATCACATTCCAGGACAAAGGTCTTTGTGAAATCAGGAAGGGCCAGGACTAGAGTGGTGCACATGGCCATGTTCAAAGTTTGAAAATCCTGAGCAGTTTATGGAGTCCAAGTGAAAGAATTATTTTTAAGGAGTGCAGTGAGAGGTGCCACAATCTTTCCATAATTCTTAACAAACTTGCGATAATAAACTGTTAAGCCCAAAAATCCATACAATCTTTTGAGAGTCTTTGGGTGAGGCCATTCTTGCATAGCTTCAATCATTTTAGGATCCACCCTAATGTCGGACTTGCCAACAACATGACCCAAGTACTCGACTTCTGAGGTGCCAAAAGAACATTTAAATTGTTTCAGGAAAAGTTGGTGCTGAGAGAGTAGATGGAGAACTCGATCCACATGAGCAAGATGGCTTGTCCATGTTTTTCTATAGATGAGGATATCATCAATGAAAACTAAGACAAAATGAAGGAGAAAAGTATGGAAGACATGATTTATCAGGCCTTGGATAGTGGAGGGAGCATTACACAAGCCAAAGGGCATGACCAAAAACTCATAGTGGCCCTCATGAGTTCTAAAGGAGGTCGTAGGAATGTCGGCCTCTTTCATATGGATCTGGTGGTAGCCAGAACAAATATTAATTTTAGTAAAGAACTGGGTGCCACTCAATTCATCCAAGAGGTCATCAATGACAGGAATGGGAAATTTGTCTTTAATGGTGAGTTTGTTGAGGGCGCGGAAGTCAGGACACATGCTCCAAGAACCATTTTTCTTAAGGACCATGACCACCGGAGAAGAGTAGGGGCTCGTACTAGGGCGGATAACACCTGTGTTGAGAAGTTCTTGGACCATTTTCTTAATTTCATTTTTTTTGGAAAAGGGTTGACGATAGGGAAGGATATTGGGAGGAAGGCTTCCTGGGACAAGGGGAATGGAATGATCATGAACACCATGGGAAGGAGGGAGTCCCCAGGGAGTGGAAAAAACCACTTTATGTTTAGAGAGGATGGATTGGAGGTCCTGCGGCACAAAGGGTGTCTCAGTTGCTTGTATGGAATGGAGTTGGGAAATAACACCATAATGACCTTTTTTTAGAATATTTTACATGTGATGGGAACTAATGATCTCAGGGGAACTGACGGTGATGCTTTGGAACTTAAAATCCATGGTCAATTCCTTAAAATCCATGAGAATGGGCACCAAAGTCCTTAGCCAGTCTGCACCCAACACAATTTCACAACCGCCCATGTCGATAGAAAACATATGATATTTCAGGTGGTAGTCACCAATTTGGAGACACACATTTTCACAACGCCCTCCACATTTCATGGACCCACCATTGGAAATCATGATTTGGAAATTATTGACTGCACGGATATAGAAATTAGTTTCTTGGGCAATGTGGCGATGAATAAATTTATGGGTGCTTCCACTATCAACAAGAATGATGACCTTCCTATGCTTGATGTAACCAATTATCTTGAGATTTTGGGGAGAAAAGAAGCCAGTGAGAACATTTAGGGAAATGACCGGTTCTACTTCGGGAGGGTTTGAGGGAGCGGTTATGTTAGTGGGTTCAAGTGACACATACACAAGGGGATCTTCAACATCCTCCGAGATTGCCATAAAAAGATTTTGATCCTTACACTTGTGTCATAGAAAATATTTTTCATCATAGTTATAGCAAAGGCCTTTGAGTTGGCGTTCAACCATTTCGGCCCTGGTCAATTTTTGGATCTTTAGTGGAGTAGAAGGAGGAGTGGGATTTACTGGTTTAGTGCGAGGAATAGAGGGTTTCGGTTTTGAGGAGAGACAACTCATTGTGATTCCTTAGCTCTTTTAGTATCCTCCACCCAACTCTGCAGCCGATCCATGAGGACATGGGCACGAATCTCATCCTTGAGGCCACTGATAAAACATTCTCGGAAAAAAGCATCAGAAATGCCCTCTGTACGAAAATCTAGTCGCTCAAAAGTAGCTATAAAGTCTTCCATTGTGCCAGATTGTTTCAACTTTTTCAAACGAACTAAGTGGTTGGTGTCAGTGTCAAAGAGTTCATAAATCTCTTCCACAAAGTGTTTCCAAGCAAAATACCCTTGGCGGGCAGTTTTTCTCCATTGCCACTATTATCACTGAAATTTCGTCCACAAATGGTTACAAGAATCCAACATCTCCAAACACCTATTAGTTCGTTCATAGCCCCAAAAATGCATTTCCAAAGGGAAAAAACTATACAACTGGTTCAAAAATTAACATGTGTAGAAGCACTGCAAGAAGCGCGCACACATGCCTAGGTTAGAAACGTTAGAAAAGAGCACATGCGCCCGACACGCCACTGTGTACGCAGAAATTCGCGCACACCTGAGAACAACACATTTATGGTTCTTTTCACCCCCTCACCCACTTTTGGTTCAACTCCCAAGTCGATTTGACCCTCAATTCTGAGTTGAATCCGAGTGGGGTGCTGGTCAAAGACCTATGGGTACCGTAAAGGGCCCCTTGTTCACACTAAAGACCGGTTGGATAATGCCTCAAATATTTGCTATAAAAAGAGGCCATGGGTGCACTATGAATTCAAGAATCTCATTGTATTGCTATAATGCCTCTATTCTCCTACAAGGAACCTCTTTCCTTCTTGGAGGATACTAGCATCATCTCATTAAGCTATTCACCTCACCTCTTGAGGGAATAAGCTTGGATTTCTTCACCATTTTCATTCTAGTTTTCTATTTGTAAGAAGAGCTCTCACATAGGGGACTCAAGAACCCTCCCTTGGAAGAAGAGGGGATCCATAATTCCCCCTTTTTCTTTGGTGTTTCCCCACTAATATAAACTCTCCATTGGTGGCATGAATATTGGTCAATTGTTTGATTAATTTTGGTTCTAACTTCCTTATGCATTGTAGTTTTGTTTCTTTAGTTGTTTATTTATTTCTTGTGCTTGATGTGTCTAATTATTTCACTAACTTCTGTCCTATTTAGTTGACCCAACTGGACTTGCAAGTGTCCCTCTTTTACTCATTCAAGTGGTGAAAAAGATACAACATATTGGCTAGTATAAAACAACTGCAATAGTTGCAAAGTAAGACCCCTGATATTTGTTGACCCATCAATTCCTGTGAGTCACCGACACTTCTTACAGGTGTCATTGCCTCTTTTCAGAGTATGTTCACCATCAGAATTGTCATCCACCATTATCAAACCACCCCGAAGGGTGCTGCAGTTCTCTACATCAACATACAACTTTAGTTACTGCCTTACATATTTGAGTTACATGACACGATCATGGGGCATGTCTGCCTCGTTTGTATACAATTTTTATTTTTTTCCACACCTAGAGAAAGGTTTGGGTCCCACAGTTTCCCCTCTCTCTCCACCAGATCTCTCTTGCATTTCCTATCAACACTCTTTCTTACAATGGTACTCTCAATAGAAGAAACATTGATGTATTTCGGCTATACATATGCTCCTAACCTCACATAGCAGGGGGCATATGTTATCACTAAAATTTCGTTCACAAATGGTTACAGGAATCCAACATCTCCAAACACCTATTAGTTCATTCATAGCCCCAAAACTGCATTTCCAAAGGGAACAAACTATACAACTAGTTAAAAAATTAACATGCCCAAAAGCACTACAAGAAGCAAGTGCACATGCGCAGGTCAGAAACGTCAGAAAAGCGCACATGCACTCGATGCATGACTGTGTATGCAAAAATCAATGCACACCTGAGAACGACACATTTATGGTTCTTATCGACCCCTCACCCACTTCTGGTTCAAGTCCCAAGTCAATTTGACCCTCAAATCCGAGCTGAATATGAGTGGGGGGTTGGTCAAAGACCTAAGGGTGCCCTAAAGGGCCCCTTGTCCACACTAAAGACCGGTTGGATAATGCCTCAAATATTTTCTATAAAAAGAGGCCATGGGTGCACTATTAATTCAAGAATCTCATTGTATTGTTATGCTTCCTCTATTCTCCTACAAGTAGTCTCTTTCCTTATTGGAGCATACTAGCATCATCTCATTAAGCTATTCACCTCACCTCTTGAGGGAATAAGTTCGGATTTCTTCAACATTTCCCTTCTAGTTTTCTATTTGTAAGAAGATCTCTCACATAGGGGACTCAAGAGCCCTCCCCTGGAAGAAGAGGGGATCCATAATTCCCCCTTTTTCTTTGGTGTTTTCCCACTAATATAAACTCTTCATTGGTGGCATGAATATTGGTCAATTGTTTGATTAATTTTGGTTCTAATTTCCTTATGCATTGTAGTTTTGTTTCTTTAGTTGTTATTAGCATAGTTGTTTATTTATTTCTTGTGTTTGATGTGTTTAATTCTTGCACTAACTTCTGTCATGTTCATCTGACCCAACTAGACTTGCAAGTGTCCCTCTTTTTCTCATTCAAGTGGTGAAAAGGATACAACAACCACCATTGCCAACGTTCTTGATCTAGATGGAGAACACCATACCGAAGTTTGGCCAACTCATCTGTAATTCTGTACAAAGAGAAATAATTTTCCATTTGAGTTACCCATCCAGTGGGATCTGAGCCATCAAATTTGGTCACATCCACATGTGGAAGGCATAGGTCATGCTGAAAGTGACGGGGCTCAAAATTATGGGAATGAGAGGAAGTTTCAGCTTCAGTATGCAAAGGTGGGTCAGATAAGGGAGGATCTATAGGGATATGCAGCTTGGTGCAGATCATCATAGAGACAGATTCAGGATGGGTAGTAATGTCTTGTTTGAGGTCTTATTTGAGTTCCCTGATTGAGGCGATGATGGAGGAATGAATGTTTTTATTGATGGTGGCAATATTGGAACTGAGTTGTCTCACTTCTTGTTGGGTCTTAGTGAATTTAGATTGCAAGGTATTGAAGCGAGCTTCCAAGTCTTAGCTATGGGTATGGGCCATGATAATGAGGGAACTGAAAAGGGGTGGGTGGGGTCAAAACATTTGCTAAAAAATGATAGGTATGAATGTGATAAGGGAAAAAAGAGAAATCCAATAGAATAGATCTCAAATAATGGTGCAACATGATCCATTTTTTTTTTTTTTTTTACACCTGTGGAGTTATACTCTGATCTGAAGAATATTGCAGTGATGAAATGCCCAGATGCTTAATGATGGGTGTTATATATGCACTAAAAACACAGTAAAAACCCTTAATTAAATTGTCAACCCAGGGTAAGTAAACTTAGAGTTGTAGCAAAATATATGCCAAAGACAGAAGGGCCTGTAGGAGTATAGTCTAACTAATGAAGGTAGCTATCTCAGGATAATCTACTCAAGCAAAACTATCTAATGAGAAAACCCTAATAAGCAACTTGAAACTAGGTAACCTAAGTACTTTTGGGCCAAGGATCAATGGATAGTTCTAAGAAATCAAGTAAAAACCCTATTTGAAGCAAACTAGTTCATAACAATAAGCAAAAGCAACTATCTAAGCATATCAATAAGCAAATGAAAAAATAAAACTATTTTGACTTGCCAACCTATATTCAATGAGTAACTACCTTATGAAAGAAAATAAATAAACAAGCAAGCAAAGACACCTAACTAACCTACGAAAGCAAGTAAACAAGCAAGCAAAAACAACTAACTAACCTATTAAAGCAAATAGACAACTAAGCAAAACAACTAGCTAACCTATTAAAGAAAATAGACAACTAAGCAAAAGACAACTAAGTACTCTAAGACAACTTCTACTGCAAATAATCAAATGAAAAATTCTCATTGAACAACTATCAATCCTAAGAGGCAAGTGGACTAGATTCTTAATTCAAAACTATTTCTAATTCATGAAAGGAAATCTATTTAATTGAAAGAAAGAAGGACTAACAACTAATATTGAACCTATGATAAGCAAAATACTATCTGATCTATCAAAGCAAAGACTATCTACCCTACAACAACAATAAAACTATCTTCTAAACTATAAAAGAAAGAAACTATATCTTCTAATCTACAAAAACAAGAAACTATCTTTTAACCTATGAGAAAAATCAAATATAATGTTGGTGGTTGTGTGAGTGTCTTCGGTGTCTTATAATATCTCGATGGCACTTGACAACAAAATATAACTCAAGTGGTATAAGCTTAACAATGATCTCAATAACAAAGTGAAAGGTATGGATTAAACAATCCAAGGAGAGTTTAGCCATGACAAAAGCAATGTTAAATACCCTGCATATTCATGTATAAACCATCAACAACATAACGAGATCAACATTATACTTCTATACTACATAAGAAAAATTCATACTTAAACTCAATCATTAACTAAGAAATACAATTGCAATTTAACTCTAGGAAAGAAATAAAATGAAATGAAACTATGCTAGATCTATTCTAACAATTCAAACTACAATAAGAAAGTGCTTAAGCATGGAAATTAAAATTTGACATTAAAAGTAAGCTGAAAACTACATTAATCAACAACTAATTAAACAAGATATATATATAAATGAGATAAGCAAGCTATAATGAAAAACTGGAATTAAATCTATCCATCCATCAAATCCTTGTCGAAGAGAACCCAAATAAAAACTATGTTCTATTCTAATTAAAACTTTGTTTTAAACTTGACTATAAAATCATAAAAGAAAGCATAATCTAATATCTAATTGTGTATGGGGTTAGTCCAGGGATTTGCAAATCCATTCCTAACTACAATATCAATGCATGCTAACACAATCCATCATACTAACCTGCAAAAGAGAGTCAAAGCAATTAAACTACTACAACAAACTAATTAACACAATAAAAATGCATGTATAGGAAATAAAGAGAACAACTAAACTATAAAATGAATAAACAACACAAAGAATAGTTACCAGACTGTTGGTGGCCCCCCCAACAAGTCATGGTCACTTTCTAAAAACACACCATGAACTCAGCAATTTGAATTCGCCATGAAAACTCAAAAATGCAATTCTTGTATAATCTGGCAATGTAAAATAGCAAAACAGAGTAAAATCATGTTTCTATCTATCACACTGATGTTTCTACTTCTTAACAACTATCTAACCATCCTAGTGGTATTTATAAGCTTACAGACCAAGTGGTCGACCACAGGATGGTCGAACCACTTCTAAATTCGAAAAATTACAATAAATGATGCCCTAACTGCTAAAACAGAGCGAGCCAATAATCGCTCAGCTGAAAAACCAAAACCGAGTTGTTAGGAGATCAATGGATGGAGGGGGAAAGCATAAACAAAACCCACGTTCCCGATTCTCCCATCACTGGCCGCCAATACCATAACCACCAAGTCGCCCTCTGTTTTTGTGTAATATGCAGTGCTGGTCAGAGTGTTGGATTGGGTACCGGAACGAGTGCTGGAAGGAGTGCCAGATCAAGTGACGGAAGCAAAAACATGGTGTGTTTTCTCCCCGTAACATCAAAAATATGAATCAGATCCTTGGAAATGTAAAGACATGATGAATTATACTTGATACAATCATTAAACATGAATCATACATACCTTATGTCGATCATACCGTTTTAATCATAAAATTCTTCAAAAAGCTCCTTCAAAAGATGAAAAACACATATGTACATGCGGTAAAAGTGTATAATAACTGTCATAAAAGTGATCATATATCGGGCCCAACATTACCCCCACACTCACGATTTTGCAGGTCCCACTGCAAACAAAAATAATTTACCCCTCGTGACTAGGCTTGCTGTGGAGGGTCGGCTTTAGAAGCCTCTCCGTCTTGCTGTGAAGACTTTGCCTTGTGCCTCTTATATTGCTTTAATTGTGCTCTAAGGATGTTGTTGGATTTGGTCATCTCATCAACCAATTGTTGAAGAGAGTTAACTTTTGTTTGAAGGACTGCATTGTCATGATGAAGGTGTGTATCTATTGTCTTCCTTTCCTCCAACTATTGGAGAAGTTGATGGTTTTCCTTTTGTAGCTCCTCTATGGTTGGGGCAGAACTGATGATCTCTGAGGAAGGCTTAGATCCTTTGAGGTATGTGTAAAATCTATCAGTTTTAGGATCTAGAGTAGGCATGGGTGAAGTAGGAGTGATGGGAGATCGGTAAGGTGAGGTAGGTTCTCATTTTGTTTACCTTAGTGGATCTAATCCATCCACAAAAACTTCCCTAGGTTTCTTGTGAGGGCTCTCAAGGTCGGAGGACACTTGGATAGGGTCCAAAGCAGGTGGAGGTTTTGCATAAGGCTTGGTTCTTGTGCTCCAGGTACTCTTCTGAAAGGGTCCTTTACCAAATTGATTGACTCCCCTCTTGTTTGTGGGAATGATGGGAAAGTCTTGTTGCATTACTTCTTGGAGATTTTTAGGTGTAGGATCAAGAGAGAGTGAAGGCATTGGGGGCTTAACAATAGGCTTCTTTTGGTCTTTTCTCTTGGTCTTTTTACTCGATGAATAAGTAGGGATATCAACAAGCTTTTGGTATTGTTATGGAAAAGAGAGGGTTTGTGCAAGAGTATTTGGATTTCTTGGAGAGCGAGGCTTGGATGGAGAGATATTTTTTAGTCCAAGTGGCTTTTTGTCAGTCTTAACTGTCAAGTGAGGGTTTGCAAATTGGTAGATAAAGGCATCCCAATTTTTCCCTTGTTTCTCTAGTTCGACAAGAACGAGGAGTTTGATCAAGCCATGGTTGAAGAGACTATCGTGGGGGTTAGTCACATTCTTCCTCACTTGAGAGGACATCTTCTCCAAGCTTTTGAGAAAATATAAGGGGAAGTTCAAAGGTTTGTTGAACATAAAATGAGACAACAATATGAAATGACAAGCTTTGAAGGTGGAGTATCTACCTTCACATGCAATTAACCTTGTGATGACGATGAGGGGATTAATCAATTCCACCTTTATCCACTCCTTAGCATACCCTTTTTCTCCTAAAATGCTCTCGAATTCGGGCTTAAACACTCTGTTATAACTTGAGCGCGGAAATTGGTGGTTTTTGAACCATCTATCTCCCATCCTTGGGAGCTTTGTAGTTGTAGCAATGGACTCTTCTGAAACTTCAAAGGTAAGAGACCCTACATGTGTTGTTTTACCATTGAAACCAACTGCAAATTGCATGGAGAGGCCGTCATTGTGGCCCTGCAAGCTAGAAAAAATGCCCCCCAAGTTGTGCGCAAAAACACTTCTCTGCACTGTGAAAATTCGGGAATGGAAAACAAGTCTTCATAGTTGGAAGGTTTGTATCTCCTGGGCATTGTGATAGAGGTGAAATTAACCAAGCAAGGGCGTGAATAGGCCAAGAGATGGCACAAATTGGGCATGTTCTGAGCGTGATTTGAACAAGGGACGAATTGACAGAGGTTGGGCGCGATTCCTTAATGCAAGGTAAAGAAAATGGCAAGGGAAAATGGAGATAATGGTTGCCCAACTCAATTTTGAATGCGCTTATGGTGGAGTACATTGCACACATGTGCGCGCGAGCTGCCATATGTGGGAATTTTGAATTCGATGGCTCGTTTTGGGGCAATGTAATGATGCATGGTTAGATCAATGTCTAAGTCTTTTGACTTGGACATTTGATCATAAACATATGGAGCATCTACAATCAATGTCTGCAACTAATTCAATTGAATGTAATTGAGTTTTGGTTACCTGGAATCTAGGACAGTTATTGGTGTGTAATTCACATGGCACTTGGTTTGTCACCTCATATGACATTTCTTATGGCACCTCATATGGTACTTCATCCAGTACCTTTGTGTTAAATACATTTTCACTTCCTGTAATGGATAGCTTTGAAGTGTTTTTGATGATCACAGTGGTTTGATGAGCAGAGGCAGAATGCTCCATTATGGTTGATTTTTCCACCATGCTCACTCAATCCTTTTGCATATGACATATAATGTCAAAACCTACAATGAACGGGTTATAGCAAGCATAGAACATGTATTGTCAATCCTACAATAGGCATCTTGTAAAAACCGATAAAGAGTGGTTTGTTAAGTATATGTTCAGTAATTTATAGCACACAAGAGTTTAGCACTTTAGAAATAAAATGACTATTAATGTAATAACCTATATCATGGTAATAATACAAAAAATCTTGCAAAGACTTATTTTTCTAGGCAATGATCATTTATCAGCTCACGAACCCCTCCCCCACACCTAAGTGTTATGACACCTCACAATAAAAAGTATAGGAAACCAGTCAGTATCCCCCAATAGCTGAAGATTTATAGTATGTCAAGTGTAAAGATAAAATTTCACATATTGGTTTGTCGAGATGGTTATAAGATGGCCCCACCTATTGTTGGTCATTTTTCATAAGTTGTTGCATAGGTTTTGTCATTAATGTCAAAATTTTTGCTGAGAGTTCCTTCGGAATTCGGGAATTCAGAAATTTCAAGTTGAGATATTCGAGAATTCGGAGATTACAAGTTGAGAGAATGGAGGCATGCTTCTTGATATACTGAAATGTGAATTTGTGATTCAATCCAGACCATTGGATCATGGAGGGTCAAGGACCGTCGATCCAAATATAAGCAGAAATTGGATATCGGGAAACAAAGAAAGGAGGAGCTCCAACCTTTGACATCGCGATACGTGAAATCGCGAAATGCAAAGTCCCGAAAGGCTGTGAGCCGTCGATCAGAGCATAACGTTCCAATGAGATCAGGACTGTCTAATCACAAAATACTGAAAGGGACACACGTCAAATGATCTACGGTTTCGAGAGTTTTTGTTGGATGTCATGAAGACCTGATGGCCAAAGTACCGAAACCCAGACAACCATCCATCTCGATGAATAATTAAGTCATGTCCATTGGATTAATCATTGGAGGGGTAATATAAGAGTTGTATATGACCATTGATCTGTCCCCGAGAAGTTAACGAGAACTGTCCAATATATATCCACTAGATCAATTGTGAAGTCGTCGGATCATTTCAGGCATTGTGATTTGGAGTGTCGAAACACTGCATCACTGAAACGCTGAAATGCGAAATGTCGAAATGACGAAATGCAGAGTACACGTGGAAAGAGGTCAACGTTTCACTGACTAGAAAGTAAAGAGAGGAGTTCTCTATTTTCTGAAATCATGATAAGATGAGGACCGTTGGATGTGAAGGACATGTGGCTAGCGATTATCATTTCGCTCACTGACAGTCAAAGGAAGAAAATTACCCAACCTTCTAACTCCTAAACTGGGAAACGTGAAAACACATTTTTGGCATAGGTTGTGGTTACCACCGGTGGTCGTATGAGAGGGAGGAGCTAGCACGAAGCTAAGCCCCATTTCGGGGATCGCAACATGAAGAGGCGAGATGTCTTCACCTCAACATTGCCAATATGCGAATCGTGAAAGTGCCTTTTTGATTAAGCCCATGTTCACAACGAATGGGCATATGGCTTAGGACAAATGTCTTGCCAAAGCGCTCGAGGCTTGTTTCTGTTGAAAAGTCAAAAATCAACGTATGCTCATTGAACAACGCTGATTAAATGATGAAACATATCGAACGGTTACTGTTCTTGTTGATGCCTTAGCCAATAATAATTTATGTAAGGTAGTTGTTTAGTTATTGTAACTAATTCTTCAAAGCATGAGGATTCTAATGTACACTTTGATCGTCAAAGAAATATTTTGAGAGATTATGGGTGACGAGTGGGGAATAATGGTGGAGTCAAAGCTCTGAAATAGTGAGAAGAAATGATGAAAACAGAGAAAAGATTAAGGAGAGAATATATATGCGCAGATTGATAAATTTATGAGGTTTGGTCAAGGATGGATTCCGATATGAATATATAAACAAAGAGGACTTAAATGTCTAATATTTGACAGATAAGATAAAGAGTTGGTTTGCAGGTTCTTAGTGACGGAGAAGGATTCCAGGGTGGTAGGGAGGAGCAAGGGGAGACTGTAAAAGTCTCCTGTACAAGTTGGTGCTTGTACATATGGGAGTTGTAGTTTCCATTCAGTAGGTGCTGAAGAAATAGAGGTAGCAACCTCATCTTGGTTGTAGCTTAGATAAAATAAGAATGTAAAGAGAAGTTGGAGCTTGCCTTTCATTCATAAGAAGAAGAGGTTTTTCCCTTTTGGGTTTCCTTATGAAAAATCATTGTGTCACTATTTTATTTATGTGATTGTCTATTTATTGATTAATAAGTAATCTACTTATTAAATGAAAGAAATTTTATACAACTGATTCACCCCCCCTCTCAGTTGACTTATCATGTTCAACAATTGGTATCAGAGAAGGTTACTTCAAGATTCAGTTTAATCATTGGAAGTTTGATCTTTAATAATGGATAAAAAATCTGATTTTACTAAACATGGATTACCTCTGTTTGATGGACATAATTATGCTTTTTGGAGTATCATGATGAAGTTGTTTTTGCAGTCTTAAGGAGTAGATGTTTGACAAGATGTGTTGAATGAATATAAGGCTCCAACAACAGTTCCAACATATGTTGTAGGGAAGAAACTCTATGAGAGTAATTCCAAAGCTATGTATGCAATACTTGGAGGATTGGCAGGTTCAAAATTCATTAAAGTAATGCATTGTGAGTAAGCAAAAGAGCTATGGGACAAACTGAAGAATGTATATGAAGGAGATACTAAGGTAAAGAATGCTAAATTACAATCATATAGAATTCAATTTGAAATTTGAAATATGGAAGAATCTGAAGATATAGCTACCTATTTCTTACGTATTGACGAAGTAGTCAATACTATGAGAGGTTTAGGAGAAACAGTTGGAAATGGTATTATTGTGCAAAAAGTGCTTAGATCTTTACCTGCAAGATTTGATCCCAAAATATCTTCTTTAGAAGAAAGAACTGATATTGCTACATTACTAATGGATGAGTTGCAAGGAATACTAATAGCATATGAGATGAGGACATCTAATGAGAATCCTTCCAATAAAGAAGCATCTTTCAAGGCAGCAAAGAAAGACAAGAAAAAGGTTGAAACAGAAACCAGTAATCATGAGGATTCAAAAGAAGACATGGAAGAAGCTAACTTTGTCAAAAATCTAAAAAGAGGTACTGGAAAATACAAAGGTAAACTTCCTCTCAAGTGCTTTGATTGTGGTAGAATAGGGAATTTTGCTTCTAAGTGTCCTTTCAATAAACATTCTGATGGAGAAGAAGAAAGTAACATCAAAAACAAAAAATATAAGAAAATGTATAAGAAGCCATTTCAAAGAAATTCTTATAAAAAGAAAAGTCTATTCATAAAAAATAATAGTGAGTCCTCAGATA
>ML792962.1:382920-397943 GCA_009831015.1 Picea engelmannii | reverse complement strand
TCTTTGATTCTTTAGATGAAAGAAAAGAAGGTTCAGTCACATTTGGTAATGATCAATCAACTCGAATAGTTGGAAGAGGCATTGTTTGTTTGAACAAAGACATAATGGATGAAAATGTTTTACTGGTTGAAAATATGGAACATGACTTGTTGAGTGTAAGTCAAACATGTGATAAAGGGCATCTTATTATGATATTTGATTCTAAACAATGTCAAATCAGGGATGTTAAAACAAAATAGTTAGTTGGAACAGCTACAAGGACATCAAATAACATATACATTTTAGATGAGAAGGATGAAAATTGCTATCTTGGACATGAAGATGAAAGATGGTTGCGGCATAAAAGACTCGGGTATATTAACTTTGACAATCTGATTCAGTTAAATAAAAAGGAGGCAATAAGTAACTTACCTGTCATAAAGAATCTTTCCAACTCTATTTGTAAACAATGTCAACATGGTAAACAAACTAGAGTCAAGTTTAAAACAAAGGAATATTCTACAACAAAACCTTTGGAAATAATACATGTTGATGTATGTGGACCTATGAGGACAACAGGTCTAAATGGTGAAATATACTTTCTGTTATTTGTGGATGATTTTACTCGAATGACTTGGTTGTTTTTATTGAAAAAGAAGTCTAAAACTTTTAGTTGCTTTCAAGTTTTCAAAGAATTGACTGAAAATGAAATTGATATGAAGATTAAGTGCTTAAGGTCAAACAATGGAGGAGAGTTTGTGTCAAAAGAATTTAACAATTACTATGTTGAAAATGGAATTAAAAGGCATTTCTCTGTTACAGAAACACCTCAGCAAAATGGTGTTGTTGAAAGAAAAAACAGAACTGTTATGGAAATGACAAGAACAATGTTAAATGAGTCCAAATTGAATAGAAGTTTGCTAAGAAATAATATTGATAAGACACCTTATCAATTATGGAAAGGAAGACCAACAAACATAAAACATTTTAGAATTTTTGGGAGTAAGTGTTACATCAAAAGAATTAACAAAGATCTGGGAATATTAGACTCTAGAACTGATGAAGGCCTATTAGTTGGATATTCATGTTCAAGAAAGGCTTATAAATGCTATAATTTCAGATTAAGAAAGATTGTTGAATTTATAGATGTAAGGTTTGATGAGTCCTCATTTTTGAAATCAAAATTTAAACAAAAGGATCAACATGAAATATATGACAAACATAAGATGGATGAAGAAGTAAGTGAAACAAAAGAAACTAAGGTTGTTGACAGTGAACAATTAAATCCTACTTTGATACAGGGTACAACTCCATCCAAAAGCATGACTCCATCAAAGACTCCAAGCAAGAGAATACAAAAAAATCACCCTAAAGAACAGATAATTGGTGACTTAAATGCAGGTGTTGGAACAAGAAGCAGAAGGCAAGAATCCATGTCAACTCATGAACATGTATCTTTACTTTCTCTAATTGAACCCAAAAGTATTGAAGAAGCAATTAAAGATGAATACTAGATGAAAGAAATGAATGAAGAACTTAGTCAAATAGAAAAGAATAAAACATGGGAATTGGTTCCTAGACCATTGAATAAGAATGTCATAGGGGCTAAATGGATTTTTAGAAATAAGATGGATGAAGCAGGTAAAATAACTAGAAATAAGGCTAGATTGGTTTGTAAAGGGTATGCACAGGTAGAATGAATAGATTATGGAGAAATTTTTTCTCCTGTTGCAAGAATGGAATCCATTAGACTGATTCTAGCTTATGCTAGTTCTAAACACATTAAATTTTATCAAATGGATGTAAAGTCTGCATTTTTGAATGGTGATTTAGAGGAAGAAGTATATATGGAACAACCAGATGGTTTTCAGGTACAAGAAGCAGAACAATATGTTTACAGTTTGAAAAAGGAATTGTATGGGCTGAAGAAAGCACCAAGGGATTGGTATTCCAGACTTGACAATTACTTGAGGCAACAAGGATTCAGGAAAGGTAACACTGATAGTAATCTATATATTAAAGAATAAAGTGATAGCCTGATCATTGTTGAGATATATGTACATGATATCATTTTTGGTAGTGATGATAATAGGCTCAGTAAACAGTTTGATGAAAGTATGCAAAAAGAGTTTGAGATGTCCATGCTAGGAGAAATGAATTTTTTCTTAGGCTTGCAAATTACTCAATCTGATAAAGGTATTTCTATTTCTCAAACCAAGTATATCAATTAAATTCTTAAGACATTTCATATGGAAGATTCTAAACTAGTTGGCACTCCCATGGTTACTGGCTGTAAATTAAGTAAGTTTGATGATACTAAAGATGTTGATCAGAAAGTATACAGATCTATGATTGGTAGTCTTCTTTATGTTACAACTACAAGACCTGATATTATGCATGTAGTTTGTCAAGTTGGCAAGTTTCAGGCTTCACCAAAAACTTCTCATCTACTTGCAGTCAAAAGAATTTTCAAATATCTTAAGGGAACAACAAAATATGGTTTGTGGTATCCTACAGGTAATCAACTTGAGTTATATGCTTTCATTGATGCTAATTGGGCAGGTTGTGTTGATGACAGGAAGAGTACTAGTGGAGCAACATTTTTTCTTGGAGGATGTCTTATAAGTTGGTCAAGTAAAAAACAATCAGCAGTGTCTCTGTCTACTGCTGAAGCAAAATACACAACAGCTGCAGATTGTTGCACTCAGGTTCTATGGATGAAACAGATGCTGGAAGATATACATATTCATTACGATGAACCTATAACTATCTTCTGTGATATCACCAGTGCAATTAGTATTTCTAAAAATCCTGTTATGCATTCAAAAACAAAACACATTCCCATTAGATTTCATTTTCTAAGAGAGCAGGTTGTGTCTAAAGTCATTAAAATGGAATATGTTGGCACAAAAGATCAGATTGCAGATGTATTTACTAAACCTTCACCTAAAATGAAATTTGAAAGTCTCAGGGATCAGTTGGGGGTTTACCCTCTGTAATTTCATTTCATTCTCAAGATTGCAAGGGCTTCATTATAAAATCAGACTACACAGGTTTATTGACTATTATTGATAGGGGGAGTTGTTGTTGAAATGATACATCTTTGCAAGTGGTTTTTCTTTGCTCAAAGGGCGTATGGTTGATTCCTTTGCCATAGATGTCAAAAGGGGGAGAAGAGATTTAAATTTTTCCATCAATGCCAAAGGGGAAGTTTGTTGGTTAGTTTGCACAGGTTGTTGCACAGGTTTTGTCATTAATGTCAAACTTTTCGCTGAGATTTCCTTCGGAATTCGAGAATTCAAAAATTGCAAGTTGAGAGATTCGGGAATTTGGAGATTACAAGTTGAGAGAACGGAGGAATGCTTCTCGATATACCGAAACGTGAATTCACGATTCAATCCAGACCATTGGATCATGGAGGGTCAAGGACCATCGATCCAAATATAAGAAAAAATCGGATATCGGGAAACAAAGAAAGGAGGAGCTCCAACCTTTGACATCGCGATACGCGAAATCGCGAAACACAAAGTCCCGAAAGGCTATAAGCCATCGATCGGAGTGAAAAGTTCCGATGAGATCATGATCGTCTGATCATGAAATACTGAAAGGGACACATGTCACATGATATATGGTTTCGAGAGTTTTTGTTGGAGGTCGTGAAGACCTGATGGGAAAAGTACTGAAACCCCGACAGCCATCCATCTCGATGAATGATTAAGTCATGTCCGTTGGATTAATCATTGGAGGGGTAATATAAGAGTTGTATATGACCATTGATCTGTCCCCGAGAAGTTAACGATAACCGTTTGATCTATATCCACTAGATCAATTGTGAAGTCGTCAGATCATTTCGGGGATCATGATTTGGAGTGTCGAAACACTACATCATTGAAACGCCGAAATGCCGAAATGCAGAGTACACATGGAAAGAGATCAGCGTTTCACTGACTGGAAAGTCAAGAGAGGAGTGCTTTATCTTCTGAAATCATGATAAGATGAAGACCGTTGGATGCGAAGGACACATGGCCAGCGATTATCATTTCACTAACTAACAGTCAAAGGAAGAAACTTCCCCAACCTTCTAACTCCCGAAGTGCAAAATGCGAAAACACCTTTTTGGTGTAGGCTGTGGTTACCGTCGGTGGTCGTATGAGAGGGAGGAGCTAGCATGAAGCTAAGCCCCATTTCAGGGACCGCAACATGAAGAGGTGAGATGTCTTCACCTCAGCATTGCCAATATGAGAATCGCGAAAGCGCATTTTTGATTAATCATGTGGTCACGGCAAATGGGCATATGGTTTAGCACAAATGTCTTGCCGAAGTGCTCGAGGCTTGTTTTTGTTGAAAATTCAAAACTAAACGTATGCTCATTGAACGACGCTGATTAAATGATGAAACAGATCAAACAATTGTTGTTCTTGTTGATGCCTTAGCCAATAATAATTTATGTAAGGTAGTTGTTTAGTTATTGTAACTAATTCTTCGAAGCATGAGGATTCTAATGTGCAATCTGATTGTCAAAGAAATTGTTTGAGAGATTGTGGGTGATGAGTGGGGAATAATGGTGGAGCCAAAGCTCTGAAACAATGAGAAGAAATGATGAAAACAAAGCAAATATTAAGGAGAGAATATATATGCGTAGATTGATAAATTTATGAGGTTTGTTCATAGATGGATTCTGATATGAATATATAAATAGAGAGGAAATAAATGTCTAATATTTGACAGAGAAGATAAAGAGATGGTCTGCAGGTTCTTAGTGACATAGAAGGATTCCAGGGTGGTAGGGAGGAGCAAGGGGAGACTATAAAAGTATCTTGTACAAGTTGGTTCTTGTACATCTGGGAGTTGTAGCTTCCATTCAGTAGGTGCTGAAGAAACAGAGGTAGCAACCTCATCTTGTTTGTAGCTCAGATAAAATAAGAATGTAAAGAGGAGTTGGAGCTTGCCTTTCATTCATAAGAAGAAGAGGTTTTTCCCTTTTGGGTTTCCTCATGAAAAATCACCGTGTCACTGTTTTATTTATGTGATTGTCTATTTATTGATTAATACGTAATCTGCTTATCAAATGAAAGAAATTTTATACAACTGATTCACCCCCCCCCTCTCTCAGTTGACTTATCCTGTTCAACACCTATAGGATAAGAGATCCTATATATAGATAAGAAGAGATAGGCAAGAGAGTTTCAAGATTGTCTTAGAGTTATTTCCCAATGGAAAGTGTATGAGATTCATTAACCCTAGATTAACCACACATACTTCATGTCATCTTTGTTTGCAAGTAATGTCGTACATCAGGACAAGTTTAAATTTATTATTTATTTTTGTCAGGTTACCATCCTCACTAGGTAGAATGCCCTGCTGCCAGCAATCCTGTTCAATACTCTGACAGGTTTACCTAGTCATACCATAGGCTGGTACCCATTGCCAGCAGACCTGTTTAGTATCCCGACGAGTTAGTCTCTTAAACCCTTAGAGACTGGCCCTCCATATTTTAAGATTTTAGTATAAGATTGTTTTATGCAAGAAGATGGGGGAACAACTCTGAAAATAACTTTTTTATTTTTTATTTTTTAATTGGGATTGTATGATCCAGATGGATATCGGTGGCCACCCACCTTTTCCAACTGGCTCAAAACAGTTTTTTGACAATTTTGACAATTTACTATTTTTAGCAGTTTTAACTTCCGAGGCCATTTTGAGGGCCTAAATGAATGTTTTTCGGGATTGATATCCTCAATGATAGCCAAAGGCATGATTGAGAGCCAAAAATGAATCTCCTTGATGATACCTTTCCAACGGGCTATCACACGCCTAAAACGGAGATCGTATGCAAACGTTACGACCCCGAGAAGTTGATGTACTAACTTACCCAAACGGGGCCCACATGACTTTTGGCACTTCATCTCCTAGGGTTACGTTTTTGGATGTCTAGGGTTTTGGGAATTCTTTCTTATTGTAAAAATTCCTTCAGAGCCTCATTGTAACCTTCTTCTGGCGAATGCCCGCTGCTGTCACATCTCTTCTCAGAGATAAGCTGCCACCATTCCAACAAGCTTGTTTCTGTTGCATTTTACAGTTTTAGCTTATTTCGTTATTGAATAGAAAACCGGTTTTACTGTATCTCTGTTATTTTGTGTTAATAACTTGTTAATAATCTGTATTCATTTCATTCTACTCACAAAATCTGGATCAGTGGTATTAGAGCGGTTTTCTCCTTGTCGTCTTAATGCATGTCCCCAACGAGGTCGGAGTACAAAGAGCTGGGTCTCGAGATTGTTTCTCTTAAGGAAATAATCTCTCGCATGCCTAAGCGACCTCCCATGGCAGAAGAAAAGAAATATGACAGGAGATGAGATCCTTTTAAACTGTTGATTTAGGAATCTCTCACGCAACAGAGGAACGAGATGATGCATAGTTTCACGCAAATCCTTTGATGGCTACCAACAGGCGACACATCTTCTTCGAATGGAGGCGCTGCCCCCTTCAAGGTAAAAATAAACTTCGATATTCCTATATTTGAAGGTCAGATAGATGCAGATGGTGTAGACAAGTGGTTGAATCTATAAGAAGGGTAATTTTCTGTCCATAACTTTTCGAATAAAGAAAAGATTACTTTTGTGCTCCTCAAAGCCATTCCCCATGTCAAAGATTGGTGGGAAACTTTCTGTGAGAAAAAGGAAACATAGGAAACCTGATTATTTTCAGTCATGGCCACCTGGGAATCCTTTAGGGATGTTATTAAAGAACAATACTACCCTATTGGAAGTTATGACGACCTGTATACCAAATGGACCACACTACGGTAAGAAAGAGACCAAGCAGGGCCAGATTTCACAAATATCTTCCATACTTTGTGCACCAAGTTGGGTATCAAAGATTAGGAGTGACATATGGTGCTCAAGTATTGTGGTGATCTGCATAGATACATCTATACCGAAATGGAATTTCTGGACATCTCATCCTTGGGCGCGACCTACCAATATGTCCTCAAAATCAAACAGAAGCTCAAACAAAAGACGTGACAATTTGGGCCTGGGAATCCCTCACAACAAAAGCTAGGAAAGGGCGGCCCCAACCCACTGAACAAGGGACAGAGAAAATATGGATAGTATCAAGACAACCAGTCCAAGCTGCAAGCAAAGAAGGACACCAGAAAGACAAATAAAGATATCGGGAAGTGGTGCGACTTCCATAAGAGCCCTTGGCATAACACCGCTGACTGCTACTCAAAGTAGTCATTGGTGGCAAGAGTGAAAGCCTCTGAATCATATGCAGATTATGACTCTGAACCAGAACTAGAAAGGGGAAGATGGATCATTGTCGGGGAACCCAGTGCCACCATTTCTACCACCAGGCTCCAGCCTGGTGAACCAGACGATCCAGAAGAAGGAGAGCGCCTCTTCCATTCACAGATGTGGGTAAAAGGCACCCCGCTACACTTCATCGTCGATAGCGGTAGCCAAAAGAACCTCATGTCAGCAGAGGTAGTCAAGTGGCTGGCCCTACCAATAACGCCGCACCCAAAACCATACACTATTGGATGACTCTGCCAAGGAAGCAATCTCCACGTTGTCCAACAGTGCCGACTGTCGTACGACATCAAGCCCTTCAAAGATGAGGTATTGTGTGATGTTTCTCCTCTCAAAGTTTGTGATGTTCTTTTGGGCCAACCTTATTTATGGAAATGTCATGTTGTATATGAGTCTACCCCTCGTAGTGTTATTATTACTTTGAATAGAAAATTGTACAGGATACCCGAGGCAGTCCCACCTAGTGTTATTTCCTTGATCTCTGCTAAGCAATGTAGGAAGGTCATATCTCAGATGGGGAAGTTTGTCTTCTTCATGATTCACTCTCAGAATAAGCGAAAGATCATAGCCACATCCAGGGTCTCTGCGGCTGACCTCTCCACACAACATAAGAAAGTAGATAAGGTCGTGGAAGAATACTCAGATATCTTCTCCTCACCTACAGGGGTACCTCTGCACTGCCAGGTCAATCACCCCATTGATCTGACCCCTGGTGCACCGCTACCCAATGGGCCAGTCTATCATCTCTCTTTGTTAGAGAATGAGGAGATCAAGCGATAGATCTAAGAATTGCTCCACAAGGGGCACATCCGCCCCAACTCATCACCTTGCGGGAGCCCAATCATGCTGGTACAGAAGAAACATGGGACCTAGCAACTCTGTATTGATTACCAGGCTCTGAATAAAATAACAGTCAGAAATCGGTACCCGATTCCCTGAATCGATGACCTCCTTGATCAACTCACGGGGGCCAAATACTTTAGTAAGATTGATTTGAAGTCTGTCTACCACCATATCCCAATAGAACAGACAGATGTATGGAAAATCGCCTTCAAGTCAAAGGAAGGCCTTTTTGAATGGTTGGTCATGCCCTTTGGTTTGACAAATTCTCCAGCCACTTTCATGAGGATGATGGATGATATCCTATGACCATTCACCAATACTTTTGTAGTGGTGTATCTGGATGACATTCTAATTTACAACAAGACTTGGGCCGAACACTTGCAACATATTCAACAGGTTATGCACACCCTGCGACAACACAAGCTATACGCCAACTTGGAAAAATGCTCCTTCGACATGGACAGGGTCCATTAACTGGACTACATCATTGATCAGCATGGTGTACATGTGGATCTAGCCAAGATCCAAGTCATTCGTGACTGGCCAGCCCCAACAACACTCACTGAGCTTCAAAGCTTCTTAGGCCTTGCCAATTTATACTGCAGGTTCATGTTGGGTTTCTCCCATATTGCATGGGCCCTCAGCCAAATAAACATGGGTGGTGGTAAGGAAAAATTCATGTGGGGCCAGTCCCAACAACAAGTGTTTGATGATTTGAGGCAATGCTTGTGCTCAACCCCAATACTTTCACTACCAGACCTACAACATCCTTTTGAGATCGAGACAGATGCTTCAGACTATGTTGTGGGTGCTGTTCTCACTCAACATGGCCACCCCGTGGCCTATCATAGTGAGACAATGTCAGATATTGTCCGTAAGTACCCTACTTATGACAAATAAATGTACTCCATTGTGCAAGAATGCCGCCAGTGGAGATATTACATTCTTGGGAAGGAGACAATCATCCACACTAATCATAAGCCACTGCAGTTCATGCAGACACAGGGAAAATTGCAGAATGACCGCCATCAAAAGTGGTCCACATACTTGCAGCAATTCCACCTCAACATCAAGTATAAAACAAGAAGCACCAATCGCGTGCCTCAACAGACTGCCAGTCGCGACAATCACCACGATGCTAGACTCTTGCGGCCATGAGATATCTGGATGGCCCCAACTCTATGAGACATACCCTAACTTGGGCACCACCTACCAAATGTTGGGTGCAAACGCAGTTGTCAATAATTTCCATCCTTAGGATGGGTTGTTGCGTCATCTGGGCCATATCTCTGTTCCATCAAGAAAGGGAGTAAAGCTGATCTGGGAAGCCCACTACAGTCGGGTGGTAAGACACTTCGACATTGAAAAGACAGTGGTGATGCTATAGAAACATTTCTACTGGCCGAAACTTCAACAGGAGGTCAGCAAGTATATCAGGTCCTACACTGCCTGCGCTATTGCCAAACCAACCACTAAGAAACAGGGCCTGTATACTCCTCTTCCTACTCCTCACAGGCCATGGGAATCCATCTCAATGGACTACATGTCAGGCCTTTTGTCCACCAAGCGGGGAAATGAATTTGTTTTTGTGGTTGTTGATCGCTTTTCTAAGATGGAAATTTAGGTTGCCTGCAAGAAGAGCATCACAACAAAGGCCACTGCCAAGCTCTTCTTTGAACGAGTCTGGGTACATTTTGGAATTCCACAAACCATTGTCTCAGATCGAGATAGTCAATTTCTCAACACATTCTGGTCGAGCCTCTAGTCACTTTTGGACACCAATCTCACCAAATCCACGGCCTTCCACCCCCAGACAGATGGCCAAACCGAGGTTGTAAATCAAATTATTGTGCATATCCTTCGCATGTATAATTAAAAGCACCCTCGCACATGGGATGAGAGCATTCCCTATGTCCACCATAGCTACAACCGAGCCCTGCATATCTCAACCGACCACATCCCCTTTCAAGTGGGGTTGGGATTCCAACCATTGGGACCCATAGATGTTGCACTTCCCCTTGCGGTCACCTCGATCGACTTACGGTCACCTCGACCGACTCATCTCCTGCTCCAACTGAAGCTGAAAAATCCACCCGTTTCATTGAGCGAATCTAGCACATATGCCAACAGGTTCAGGATATCCTATAGAAGTCCAATGACAAGTACAAACAATGCCATGATCAACATCAGGTGCCACATAAGTTTCAGGTGGGCGACAAAGGACGGTTGCACTTGTAGAAAGAACACCTTACAAGACTCGATCGAAAGCTTCGCCCACTCCGTTATGGGTTGTACACTATCAACAAGGCCATGGTGGATAATTCTTTTGAGCTCAACATTTCTACTTTCCTTGGTCTACACCCAGTGTTCAATGTGGATCTCCTTCACCCTTATTTCCCACCATTATTGGACACCTCAGAAGTAGCAGAACAACTGACACCAACAGAGATCAACCCCGAATGCCTACAACATGCATCCAATGATCATATTATGGAAAGATAGATCAAGGGAACTCAACAACAAAGTATCCAGCTTTATCGATTCGTCAAAGTAGGGCAGCTCCTGCACCAAGGCAAGTGGCTCACCCGGGGTCAAATTCAATAGAAATTTCCTCATCTGATGGGGTATCTCAACACAATGGAGACCATTGCTTCCTAAGGAGGGAGGATTGATATAGATGGATATCAATGGCCACCCACCTTTTCCAACTAGCTCAAAACAATTTTCTGACTATTTTGGCAATTTACTATTTTTAGCAGTTTTAACTTCTGGGACCATTTTGAGGGCCTAAATGAAGTTTTTTCAATATCGAGCTCCTTAATGATAGCTAAAGGCATGATTGAGCCCCTAAAATGAATCTCCTCAACGATACCTTTCCAATGGGCTATCATACGCCTAAAACAGAGATCATATGCAAAAGTTACGACCCCGAGAAGTTGATGTACTAACTTACCCAAACGAGGCCCACATGACTTTTGGTGCTTCATTTCCTAGGGTTAGATTTTTGGATGTCTAGGGTTTTTTTCATTCTTGATTATTTTAAAAATGCCTTCAGAGCCTCATTGTAACCTTCTTCTGGCGAATGCACACTACCGTCACATCTCTTCTCAGAGATAAGCCGCCACCATTCCAACAAGCTTGTTTCCGCTGCATTTTACAGTTTCAGCTTATTTCGTTATTGAATAGAAAACCCGTTTTACTGTATCTCTGTTATTTTGTGTTAAGCACCTATTAATAATCTGTATTCATTTCGTTCTACTCATAAAATCCGGATCATGGTATTTATGTTAGAGGATGAATTTCCGTTATATTACTTAGTGATTTTCCTGATGTAAGGGGTACTTAAGCGGACGTGGCCTATCTAAAGATATGATATAATCAAGCTATTTAGTATGTAGTGGATGGTACCATTGAGAAAGAACAGAAAGGTATCTCTAGGCTCAACTTACTTTCTTCCTTTGTAGTTATTGTGATTTTTCCATGACTAACTGCTAATTAGACCTCCTTTTTACTTTTTGATAAAGACACTTGACTCACTTACTCAAGTTTCTTGGAAAAACTGTACGAGAGACCTCTAGGCTTAATAGTTATGGTATCACTTACTTATACATTGGTGAATATTTTCAAGAGAAACTGCTTTAGAATGCCTAGAAATGAGAATTCTTGTAAAAACATGGCTAATTATAGTAAGTCAATATTCATTTGATGCTTTAGCGGACACAAAATTCAAGCGTAACAATTTTTGAAGAAAGATCCTTGAAACTGTGTACTCCTAGTGAAATAAATACTTACAAAAATCTCTAGAGTTGCAAAATTCAAAAACTATTTACATATATACAGTAGGAAATTCAGAAAAAATTTCAAGAACAAGGGGGGACTTCCCCATCTACTAAGGTGAATGCCTTATCGGCTGACATGACCTATAGAAAGTCCTCTCTGGAAATGGGCTTATGATAAAATTTAAGTCGGTGTCCATTTACCACAAAGGAGACTTGTCTATCGTCAATTGTTTTAATTTTTATAGCTCCATTTTCATATACAATGTCTACCTTGTAAGGGCCCAACCACCGGGTGGTAAGTTTTCCTTTGAAGGTTTTGAATCAGGAATCAAACAAGAGAGCCCAATCACAAGGTTGGAAGTGTTTCTTCTTGATAAACTTGTCATGCCACTTGCTCCTCTGGTTTTGGACTAATATTATCTATTGGATGGCATCTTGCTTGATTTCATCCAACTCATTCAATTGTAGGGCTTGTTTCTTTTGAGCCTCATCCAGGTTCAATCCTAATTCTGTGGCAATACAGAAGGTCCTTACTTGGAATTCTATTGGTAAAAGTACTTGTTTCTCGTACACTAGATCATAAGGGGTATGCCAGTGGTATTTCTCCAGTTAGTATGGTATGCCCACAAAGCCTCTGGGAGCCTATCAGCCGAATCTCAGTGATGTAATTGAACAATATTGGTCAAGATGGCTTCTAGAACTTTGTTTGTGGATTCTACCTGACCATTGGCTTGTGGGTGGTATGGAGAAGATTTACAATGTTTAATCCCATATTTCTCCGTCATCTCTTTCATCAGCTTGGAAGTGAATTGAGTGCCTTGGTCGGTAACAATTTCACGAGGGACACTGAAGGGGGTAAAGATGTCTTCATAGATAAATTCGACAATAGATTTCTATGTAGCCTTGAATAGGCTTTTTCCTCTACCCATTTGGTGACATAGTCCGTACAAACCAAAATATAGTTCTTCCTATGGGGCATGGGTGAAATTGGTCCTACAAAGTCAAGGGCCCATTTTTCAAAGGGTTCTATCATAACTTGGGCACGCAAAGGCATTTCGTCAGCTGACGTAGGTCTTCCTATCCTTTGGAAACTATCACAACTTCTCACATACTTGGCAACATCTTTGAAAATGCTAGGCCAATAGTAACCCGAATGTAATACCTTATATGTTGTACATTTGTCAGAAAAATGACCACCACATGGTCCATCTTGACAACTTTGTAGTATTTCAGGTACCTTGTCCCCTCGGACACATCTACGAATAATCAAATCAGGACATGTGCAAAAAAGATCATGACCAACCCAAGAGTAATTAGCACTCTGTGTAATAATTGTCCACTTTTCATGAGGTGACAAATGGGATGGTAATTTCTTAGTGACCAGATAGTTTTCCATATTCGCAAACCATGGGGTATTGACAAAAAGGGAAAAGAGGTGGTCATCTGGGAAACTATCATCTAGCGGGATATCATAATCCTCATTTTTTATTCGGGAAATAAAGTCAACTTCTACATTATCCTTTCCAGGTCGGTCAAGCACAGTGATGTTAAATTCTTGCAATAACAAAAGCCACCTGGTCACCCGACCATTAGTTATAGGTTTATTCATGAGGAACCTGATGGTGGAATGATCGGTATGTACAAATACTTCATAACCTGTAATGTAATGATGAAACTTTTTAATAGCATGAACAACTGCCAAGAATCCTTTCTCGGTAACTATATAGTTTAACTCAGCAGGGGACAAGTTCTCACTTACAAAATAAATGGCATAGGACTGTTGGTCCTCTTTCTTCCCTAATACCCCTCCTATTGTAGTATCAAAGGCATCAGTGAATATATGAAATGGGAGAGTCCAATTGGGCCCTCTAAGAACTGGTGCCACAGATAGTTTAGCTTTCAGGGTTTCGAAGGCAGTTTGACACTGCTCAGTAAAAAAAAATCAACATCTTTTATCAGTAATCCAAACATAGGTGCAACAATCTTTGTAAAATTTTCAATAAACCGCCGGTAATATATGGCATGTCCAAGAAATATTCACACCTCTTTCTGAGTCTTGGGGGGTGGAATTCTGACAACGACCTCAATCTTTGCAGGATCAACTTTTATCCCTTCAGATGAAACATGATGTCCTAGAACCACTCCTTCAGTTAATAACATTTTTCATTTTTCACGACTTAGAGATAGGTTCATTTCCTGGCATCTGATGAGGACTTTTTCTAAGTTGTCTAAGGCTTCATGGTAAGTGTTAGCATAGACCATGAATTCATCCATGTATACCTCCACACAATCATGAATAAGATAGGCAAATATCCCTAATACTGCTCGTTGAAAAGTTGCAGGAGAATTACACAATTTGAATGGTAAGACCCTATAGGCATAGGTGCCCGAAGGACAAGTAAAGGTAGTCTTTTCCTGGTCCTCAGGTGTTATAAAAATATGATTGTACCCGTTGTAACCATCTAGAAAGGAGAAATACTTCTTTCCAGAGAAGGTATCTAGAACTTGGTCAATGAAAGGAAGAGGAAAATAGTCTTTCAGAGTGGCTTTGTTGAGTTCTTGAAAATCAACACAAATTCTCCATTTCTCGGTCACTTTCTTTGGAACCACTACAAGCGGGGATACCCACTTACTATCAGAGATGGGATAGATAAATCTGACATTTAACAACTTTTGGATCTCCTCCTTGACTATATCTTTAAGTGTTGGGTTAATCCTTCTCTAGGGTTGCCTAACATGTGTTACTTCCCCCTGGGTATATATGTGATGGATGCATGTGTGTTAAGTACCTAAACCAGATCTGCAAATATACTTCAGAAATAACCAAGAATAAACCATAAACCATTCACCATAACAATGAACACAAGAAATATCCAAAACCCTTGAGGTAGGGTAACACCATATATTAATCCTTATGGAAGGATAAAACTCCTCAACCAATCATTTCTTGTACAATCACAATATTCTTCACTATGTTTCATTACATTGCCTACACTTCTTTATATAGCTCTCCCTATCTCCTAGGAACCTTCTAGAGAGCCTTCTCATATTTATTACATCCAACTACCATAGTGGGCCTTTATTAATATAGTGGACCTAGTCCACCTTA
>ML792962.1:352584-367987 GCA_009831015.1 Picea engelmannii | reverse complement strand
GGACTCTGCTTCCTTCAAATGACAGAACTCAATGGGTTCCTCCCTCCTGTGCCATCTGCACACTTACTCAACGCCCTCCTGGCGGAGTCTCTTCTCCCACAGAACATTCAGTAGTTCTGGGTTCCTATGCACTCGTGCACTTCGCTCGATGCCCACTAGGCAGAGCTTCTCAGAATCTTCAGAGATTCTGGTCTTCCTGAACTCACAGTAGAGTTCTTCCTCAGCACCACTGTGCATACACTCAATGCCCACTTGGCATAGCTCCCACAGAATCTTCAGTGACTCTGTCTGTAATTGCGTCTCAACTACACAGCCTTGCCTCTTGAGGTGTTCAGTAACCTCAGAGATCTTCCTCCTGAGTTGTTGACTTCAGTCTATGCCTCAGCACGTCTCTGTCTGACTCCTCACGAGCTCAGAAGTGCATCCCCTGTGCACGGCTATCAGAACCTCAGCGTTCTGTCACACCCTCCTGGTATGAAGCCTCAAAGACCCTCAACCTGAAATCAAACCAACTCCCTGCAATGCATGACAACARCATACAATTACAGCATAAAGGAAAACACTCACAGACACACACATAAACAGAATATTGCAGGAAAAACTGCTCTGTACTCATATATTAACAATTGGCAAATGCCTGTATATTTTACAATGGTGTTCCTGAGCTCTCCCTAGCTCTTCAACTCGACCATTCTCTCCTCCAAAACGAGATCTCTCTATCTCTTTTACCTGAGGTGCTCTTAGCGCTTCCCTCCAGGATTTTACCTACCCTATTGATTTACAATCAATGGCTGTCTAGTCTGCTATCCAGAACTAGATCTCAGCAGATATACAATAAATGCCTATCTTATCTATAGCCTGCGCAAAAGCATGGCATTCATGGCTCACCAGCCTAAGGCATTAATTTACATTGAATTCAAATTCAAAATGAGGCTGCGCCTCCCTTTCATCCCTGCATGAGTGTGCGCTGACGTGGCTGACTGGCTGGCATGGAGAGATGCTCCTGCATCAATTCACCCATCACTGGCCGCCAACACCATAACCTCCAAGTCGCTTTCCATTTTTGTGCAATACGTAGTGCTGGACAGAGTGCCAGATCGAGTATCGGACCGAGTGCTAGAAGGAATGCCAGATCAAGTGTCGAAAGCAGAAACATGGCGCGTTTTCGCCTTGTAACATAAAAAACATGAATCAGATCCTTGGAAATGTAAAAACATGATGAATTATACTCGATACAATCATTAAACATGAATCATACGTACCTTATGTCGATGATACCATTTTAATCATAAAATTCTTCAAGAAGCTCCTTCAAAAGATGAAAAACACATATGTACATACGATAAATGTGTATAATAACCGTCATAAAAGTGATCATATCTCAGGCCCATCACTTAATCAAGAATAAATGTGTAGTGATTTGGAAACTCGAATGCAGGAGACAAAGTTGCACGGAAATAGATCTTGTCTGTTTTGTTTTTTGTTTCCGTCCCCAAAGGTTAGGTATTCAAGGGTTCTACAGACAAGGGTTTTCCATATGCTATAGCTCTCTGATATATGTGCGGGGTCCAACAATAGTACTCAGCCCAATATCTCAGGGCACCAACTAAGGAGGCTAGACTGTGCCCTTAGCCATACTACCCGACTACCCAAGTACTAGAGAGTATCTTCCCGAGTGTTGTTCTCGATGGCACTATAGCAGTCAGGTGACCGATCAGTTTATCTAAAGAGGGATTAAGGAAATCTAGTTCGATCCGTATACATGTGTTATCTGATGTGCTACCACTCGAAGGGTTACCAAAAGGGGTTACAAGGGTGGTCAACAGATGTGTGCTTAAGTACCACTTGTATTTCCTGCGTGTATGAATCCCCGACTGAGGGTTTATGTGCATAACGACAAATCTTTGAAGCTTAAAGACATCGTAATACGTCTCTACCCTGAAAAAAAATTAATCCACAATTTTCTGCCAAGGAAAGTGCTCTGATACCACTTGTAATATTCCAGATATAAAAAGTGTGTAGAATTGAAATAAAATGCTAGAAATGGCAGATGAACAACAATATAACCAGAACAACACCACAATAATACCAAAATGATACCAGAATAACACCAGAAATAACACTTTGATTACTGAGAGAAATGTTCACTTGCCTCTTCGAGGGGGAAACCTCCAACAGAGCAGAGCTCTATTACAATAATATCCAAGACAAAAGTTCTCATACCCTCGACTCCTATTTATACTAAATATGTCTATCAAAAGAACTGTCTAGAGGAATATCCTTCTAGAAGCGAAATCTTATATTAGGTCTTCTTACATTGGAATTATTCTTCCTTATTGCTAGGCCTTATTAATATTGACCTTTATTACATCAGAATATATTATTCTACCTATGTGAGGGGTTAGATCCCTAACAATTGGAGAATTAAAGTAAAGGGTATGATAATGCTATGAAATACATGAATTATGAAGCATGCAGGTGAATTCAAAAGTACCATGTGTATGAATATATTAAGTTGGTTCTAATACTAGTCTTACTGAGTTTGTGCTCATTTGAGGAGATTCGTGCCTACACAAGTCTTGTTGAGTCGGTGCTCAGTTTAGGATATTGGTGTCTCCAGTAGCTTGGTTCCTACACAATATATTTCTAAGTTGGTGCTCAGCTAAGAACATTGGTGTCTCCATTAGGTTGGTGGTATATACATTTATAAAGATAAGTTTTTATCATTTTCTCTCGCAAAGGTTTTCACATTAAAGTCTATGTATCATGATTTGAGTTTGCATGCATTTATTGTTTTAAAGTTAATGAATGATTGATGAATTATAAATTAAAGAAAAAACTATCTTATACTGATTCATCCTCCCCCTTTGAATATAATCATAAGTTTAACAATTGGTATGAGAGAAGGTTCCTTAAAAAATAGTCTAACCACTAAAAGGTATATTTCGGGAGAACACATGGTTGGTCAATAAGGTTTCCCCACAAATATGGATCCATTGTTTGATGGAACAAACTATGCATTCTAAAGAATAAGGATGTGAACATATCTAATGTCCCTTGGGTTTCATATTTGGAAATCAATCATGACTAGTTATACAACCCAAACAAATCCACTAACATATGTGGTTGAGAAGAGCCCTAGTGAAAATAATAAAAAAGCCATGATTGTTATCTTGTGTGGGATATTGATCCGGATTTTATGAGGATAATGAAATGAATAAAGATTATTATTATTATTAAAATAGAAACACAAGGAACAATAACAAAGATACAGTAAAAATGACTTCTATTCAATAAGGAAATATGTTGAAACTGTAAAATGCAGACTAAAAACAAGCTTGCTAGAATGGTGGCGGCTTATCTTTGAGAAGATATGTGATGGTTGCGCTCATTCACAAGAAGAGTGTTACAATGAGGCTCTCCAATCATTTTTACAATAAACAGGAATTAAAAAACCCTATACATACAAAAACCTAACCCTAGAAGATGAAGCGCCAAAAGTCACGTGGGCCCCGTTGGGGTAAGTTAGTACATCAACTTCTCAGGATTGTAACTTTTGCATACAATCTTTGTTTTAGGCGCACGATAGCCCATTGGAAATTTCTATCCGAGGACTGCACATGTTCCCATTGGAATTTGTCTTTGTATATAGTTTGATTGTGACGAGCCCTAAAAACGTTGTTTAGGGCCTCAAAACAACCTCGAAAGTTCGAGACCCAAAAACTAGAAAAAAACAACCAAACTGAAAAACTTCCAAAATGAGCTAGTTGGAATAGGTGGGAGGCTACCGAAATCCATATGGATCAATCCTCCCCCCTTGGGAAGCAATGGTATCCATTGTGTTGAGTCCCCCCATCAGATGAGGAAATTTATGTTGACTTTAGCCTCGAGTGATCCACTTGCCTTCATGCAGGAGTTGCTCTGCTTTGACAACTCGATGAAGTTGGATCCTTTGTTGGCGAGTACCTTTGATCTGTGTGTCCACAATCTGATCACTAATTCCTGTTGCATGCAGTTGGGGTTGTGCTCTGTTGGTTTCAATTGTTCTGTTATCTCTGAGGTGTCCAATAATGGTGGGAAATATGGACAAAGGAGAGCCACGTAGAACATTGGGTGCAGGCCAAGAAAAGAGGGAATGTTCAACTCAAAAGCATTGTCACCCACATCCTTGGTGATGGTGTAAGGTCCATAGCAGAGTGGGCGGAGTTTTCGATGGGCCCCTGTAAGGCCTTCTTTCTGCAAGTGCAACCAAACTTTATCTCCCACCTGAAACTTATGTGGCACTAGGTGTTGATCATGGCGTTGCTTTTACTTGGCATCAAAATTTTGTAAAATATCCTGAACGTGTTGG
Organism: Picea engelmannii; assembly: GCA_009831015.1. Lineage (NCBI taxonomy): Eukaryota > Viridiplantae > Streptophyta > Pinopsida > Pinales > Pinaceae > Picea > Picea engelmannii. The sequence goes on along the minus strand of ML792962.1, from coordinate 363,636 downwards.
CGGATGTGCTCATTCACAAGAAGATTTTTAGAATGAGGTTCTCCAAGAATTTTTACAATAAACAAGAATGAAAAAACCCTAGACATCCAAAAACCTAACCCTAGGAGATGAAGCGCCAAAAGTCATGTGGGCCTTGTTGGGGTCAGTTAGTACATCAACTTCCTGGAGTCATAGCTTTTGCATACGATCTTCGTTTTAGGCGCACGATATCTCGTTGGAAAGGTCTATTCGAGGAATACACATGCTGTCATCAGACTTTGACATCATCCATAATCTAAATTGTGGCGAGCCCTAAAAACGTTGTTTAGGGCCTCAAAACACCCCCGGAAGTTCGAGACTTGAAAACTAGAAAAAAACTGCCAAAATGAGCTAGTTGGAATAGGTGGGAGGCCACTGACATCCATCTGGATCAGATATCAAAATCATAATTTTTCAAGGTGATGCATTGTGAATCAACAAAAGATATTTGGGACAAACTTCAAAACATCTATGAAGGCGATGACAAGGTGAATAAGGAAAAGCTTCAAACTCATAGAAGACAGTTTGAGAGTTTGAAAATGAAAGATGAAGAAAATGTTGCATCTTGTTTCCTTCAAGTGGATGAGATTTTCAAAACCATCAGAGGACTTGGTGAGAAAGTTGAATAACCAATGATTGTGTAAAAGGTGTTAAGGTCTCTCCCCTTAATATTTGATGCCAAGGTCTCTGCCATTGAATAAATGAAGGATCTATAGAAAGTAACGATGGATGAGCTACATGGGATTCTCACTGCATATGAGACGAGGACAAAAAAAGAAAAGCGAGTACATAAGGAAGAAGATTTCAAGGCATAAAAGAAGACAAAAGGACATAAATTATGTGTTTGTTCTATCCATGAATCAGATACATAAGAAGCACACTTTGTGAGAAAGATAAAAAGAGGATTTAGAAAATACAAAGGTAAGCTACCCTTCAAATGTTTTAATTGTGGTAGAGTAAGACATTTTGCTGCTAAATTTCTATATGAAAAAAGGGAAGACGACGATGATGACGACGGTAATGATAAATAAGAACATAACAATAAAAGAAAACCTTATAGACACAAAAGGGGAAAATGTACTAAGAATAAGACTTTTTACTCTAGAGAGGACAATAGCTCGTACGAAGAAAGTGATGGATATGTTTATGATATTGACAAAGAAGAGTTTCTCTTTATAGACATGGATACAAATTCTATAGATGAAGAAAATGAATACAATCAGAAAGAAAAATCAGAAGAATAAGAAGAAGAATACATTAATGGGGATGCGAATCTTGAAGCATAACGCATTAGTGCCTTATAAGAAATATACATACTCAAGGGAAAGAATAAAAGGAAGAAAGAGCGATTGCAGAAATAAACAGACTCCAAGATGTAGTAATTCCAAATTCAGGTCTAGAAAAAGGTAAAGAGGTGGCTATGGAACAGGTTATTACCCCTGGTAGTATGGAGAACACATTATCATGGGGTGATTACAATATTCTTGACCCACTTGAAGAAGTATCCAATCTTGAGTTAGTTGCATACAAGACAAGGAAACAAACTATTGTGAAACAAACTCAAAAGAGGAAAAATATTGACTTGGACACTACAATTTTGTGTATTATAGAAGAACATGTCATCGACACTAAAAGAGCCAGGATGAGTGATATTTTTTTGTTGTATTTTTTATCTCTCATGACACAATAGATAAAGTCAAGTGAAATAAAGTAGAGATTCAAAATTTAGAGAAAAAAACATCATTGTTGAAAAACGAGGTAAAATACTATAAGACATCACAAGCACTAGTGTTAAATTTTGTAAAACAAGTTCTCGAAGAATATGAAATAAATATTCAGATTAAGATATATTTCATTACAAAAGAATTCAAATTATGGGCGCTGAGCATGCAGTTATCCATCCTATACAAGGAAAATCTGATATGGAAGAAGTAATACGGAAAAGTTCAAGATCAATTGAACTTTATCAAACAGAGGAAATGAAGAACATCATATTAGAATGCTAAACAAATCTAAGTTATATAAAATGGAGTAGGACATAAACTATCGGGGAAAAATTTCCCATGAGTCTCATAAGACAATCAAGGAGGAATGGATAGCCTTCATTAAAATATGAAACTTTATTGGAAATACCACCTCATAGTGCAAATTACCCTTTTTTTTTGGTCCTCTAGACAGAAAGAGATTTCTTTCATTTGATCACATTTTGAATAAATTTGAAGAAGAAACATAAAAGCATGAACAAGAAATCAAAAATATATCAACCTTAGAAAAAGGACATCTCTAGAAGTACTTGATAAATGAAGTTTGAAAAGTAACTCAATTAAAGTATTCCTTTTAAATATGTTAAAAGGTTCACTACATAACATATTCCTTTGAAATATGTTAAAAGGTTCACTACATAACTTCTCATTTTGAGACCACCCCAAAAACACCATGTTTTTCCCATGTTAATTTATGTAATGAAATTTTCTTAACTTTTTCTTAAGTGGGAGAAATATGATCAAAAGGTAGATAAAGACTTAACCCAAAGTTCACCTAAAGGTTAAGTTTAAAAAGTAGTTTTAATAACCTATAAATATTATAATGAAATGATATGTACAATATTTTTGGCTTTAGAGAAATGGTTGATGATGATTGTATTTGAATTATTTCATTTACCATCCTTAATTTATAATCCATTCTTTTGCGTTTTGCGAAGCGGAGATCAATGTAACAACTCAATTTGTGGATTACTCTGTTGTTTAATTGTTTTCTCATATGTCTAGTTAGAATTTCTTAGTATTTTCTAAGTTATCTTGATTCAATATTGAATTTTTTGAAAAATATTTCTTTTAGCTAAATTTTAATGATTTTTTTTTATTTTGGCTTAATTTTTCTTTCTGTTAATTTTTGTTCTAGAAAGCATGTTATTTGTTTCATTTTTTTTTTTAAAGTAGAATTACTTATGCGTATCTTAAAAGTCAAATAGTTATTTTTTCATTATTGCTTTAATTAGAATTAGAATTTTCTTTCAGTGTTAATTATAAATTATTTTCTTGAAAAGTTTAATTGTTAATATTTTTTTCCTGTAAAATTAGTTAGTGGATAAAATGAATTATAATCAACTTTTCATTTGTTGTTTTGAAAGTTAATTCTCATAGCAATTTCATTTTTCTCCCTCATTAAGTATTAATTTTACTTTTTTCTCATTTACCGATTCACAAAAAAATCTAAAAATCTAAAATCTAAAAGAAAAATCAAACCTTACATTAATTCTCATCAAAAGGATATTGGGCCATAAATTTAGACGATTATTCTACGTTAAATAGGAAAGAGTCTTATTGGGCCTCTTCCTTGGGTTTAATCCCTACTGTTGAGTATTGGGAATCCAACCCCCTCAATAGAAAAATTGGTGCTAGGAGGAGGAAAATCTTGTATGTCAAGTCATACCAACAAGCCACATTCAAAAAGTGATTTTTTGCACCCTGAAACTTCTTTTGAAAACAATTCGCCTTAAGATTTGGAAAACCTTAGACAAGATATTGAAACAGATATACCTTACACATTATCTAACGAAGAACCAAACGCTTTCAGACATATCACTCATGCATACACCAGACAAATTGGTGCTCTACCTATGGCTACTTTACTTCCTCAAATAAGAAACACCACATAGATAGTGAAAAAATAGGGAATATACTTTAGTTCACACTATGGAGGACTTATTTGAATTAACACTTAAAGAAATTTCACAACCTACTAACCTAATTCCTCCAACCCTTATTCCTGCAACATCATTGCAAGAAAATGAGCAATCTAAAATCCAATCATAATATGAATCTGAATTAAATAACTTAGCTACTAATTCAAACTTCTTAGATATGGAAAATAACCGACAAAAAAAAAATACCAATCAACCTTGGTTGGACTGAGATGCTTTGTCATTGCCTGGGAAAATCCACAACCTTCTAAAACATCCTAAATAATTTCTACCAAAAAGTATGATCTTGATCTTTCCAGTCCATTAGAGGATCATATTAAAAAGTTCATTATAGCCATCACATTGAAGAATGTGCAAAATGAAGATGTGGTGTGTAGGCTTTTTCCCCGTACTTTTGAAAACAAATCATCTTGGCACTTCAACTTACCAGTTGCGTCAATCACCAATTGGGATGATTTTCAAAAGGCATTTTCAGATAAGTTCAAGGAAGAAACTACTACACAAGCTTTGATGATTGAAATCTTCCCATTGGTCATGGGTCCTAAAGAACGAGTGAAATACTTCAACCAGAGATTCACCATTGTCATCTACGGGGTTAGGCCAAAAACCAAACCTACATAAGAACATCAAATTGAAGTTTATGATAACGCTTTACCAACACCTATCTCTATGTTTTCCAAGTGAGAAGGGAAAAATACCCTAGCATTAAACTTTGAAGAATATAAAAAAGTAGATTTCAAGATGTTGGGTTGTAAAGAGAGCCAAGATGCATTTGCAAAAAGGGAGGTTGTTCAACCCAAAAAGAATGTCATATTTCCTAGACCACAACCTAAAAAAATATAAAGGGTAAGGAAAAGGATACCATGGACATAGATAGTCTAAAAATAATGATGAAATTCTTAACAAATGGAATAATTTACAGTAAAAGGAATATTGGAGAACATATCTCAAATCAGAGACCATACAAACCTTTCTTTAGAAGGCCTATTCTTCATAAACCCATTAAACCCCATTTGTAAATTTGAATATTGATTTAGAGGGAGTGGTCATGGATAAGTTTTGTTGAAAATATTGTTTCCATTTATTTCAAAGACACTGGGGGACTACATATGTCTAAGATATATATTGCAAGATAGAGATTATTAGAAATATTGTTTTTATATTTTTTATGCTTAGTTTGGATATCTTATATTTGAAGTAATTTTTCCTCTAAATACCTATCTCAAATGGAAGCATAGATTATATGGTTGGAAATATTATTCTGAGACCTTTCAAGTGGTATATGACATTCCCTCTAACTCCTTAGGAATGAGGAGATATAAAAAAATTTGTTAGACAACCCAACCATAAAGTTTAGGTCGGCCTAGACAGTCTTTACAAGCCAACCCTAAAAGTGAGCAAAGAAACACTATAAATACATGATAGATGTGCATATTTGAAGAGAATCCAAGCAAGAATATCAAGTCTGAGATGCACACAAGATATTTGAGGTGTGCAAGAGAAGTTCTAGAGTATTCTTTGGATCTAAATATGCGCAAGAGGAGTTTTCTTGGAGTTTTAAGGGTGCGCTATGAAGGACTAAGGTCTATCATGTTGCAAAGTGAGTTGTTTTAAGGTTGTGATGCTACAATATAGGATTATATTCTAGGAATGATGCTACGAGGTTAGCTAGGGAAAGAAGGCTAAATATGACTAGGGTTTGAATCTATGTCTAGGATATGAAGCAAAGATAGGAATTGGAGAATGAAAGTTAATGGTATGGTGATCCTATGAAATTGATGAAGTATGAAGCATGCAGGGTAAGTCAAAAGTACCATTTGTATGAATATATTAAGTTGGTTCTTATACAAGTCTTACTTAGTTGGTGCTCAGTTGAGGAGATTAGTGCCTACACAAGTCTTTTTGAGTCAGTGCTCAATTGAGAATATTGGTGTCTCCAGTAGGTTGGTTCCTACACAATATCTTTCTAAGTTGGCACTCGGCTAAGGATATTGGTGTCTCCATTAGGCTAGTACCTACAAGCTTTGTAACAAAAGGTTGGTGCGTATATACATTTATAAAGATAATTTTTTATTATTTTCTCCTACAAAGGTTTCCACATTAAACTCTGTGTATCATGATTTGAGTTTACATGCATTTATTGTTTTAAAGTTAATGAATGATTGATGAATTATCAATTAAAGAAAAAATTATCTTATATTGATTCATCAACCCCCTCTGAATATAATCATAAGTTTAACAATTGGTATCAGAGCAGGTTCCTTAGCAAACAGTCTAACCACTAGAAGGTATATCTCAGGAGAACACATGGTTGGTCAATAAGGTTTCCCCACAAATAGGGATCCATTGTTTGATGGAACAAACTATGCATTCTAGAGCATAAGGATGCGAACGTATCTAATGGCCCTTGGGTTTCATATTTGTAAATTAATCATGATTGGTTATACAACCCGAACAAATCCACTAACAGATGTGGTCGGGAAGAAGCCTAGTGAAAATAATACAAAATCCATGAATGTTATCTTGTGTGGGATATCAGAATCAAAATTTGTCAAGGTGATGCATTGTGAATCAATAAAAGATATTTGGGACAAACTTTAAAACATGTATGAAGGCAATGACAAGGTGAAGAAGGAAAAACTCCAAACTCATAGAAGACAGTTTGAGAGTTTGAAAATGAAAGATGAATAAAATGTCGCATCATGTTTCCTTCAAGTGGATGAAATTGTCAGCACCATCAGAGGACATAGTGAGAAGGTTGAAGAACCAATTATTGTGTAAAAGGTGTTAAGGTCTCTCCCCTTAATATTCAATTCCAAGGTCTTTGCCATTGAATAAATGAAGGATCTGGATAAACTAATGATGAATGAGCTACATGGGTTTCTCACTACATATGAGATGAGCACAAAAAAATAAAAGAGAGTACATAAGGAAGACAATTTCAAAGCATAAAACAAGACAAAAGGACATAAATTTCATGTTTGTTCTAGCCATGAATCAAATACATAAGAAGCACAATTTGTTAGAAATCTTAAAAAAAGGATTTGGAAAATACAAAGGTAAGCTACCCCTCAAATGTTTTAATTGTGGTAGAGTAGGACATTTTGCTGCTAAATTTTCATATGAAAAAATGGAAGACGGTGATGATGACGACAGTAATGATAAAGAAGAACATAATTGTTATCACTAATTTTGGTAATGGTGTGTTTCCTCATGAACTTCCCTTCATTGGTGAAAAGGGAGGAAGAAATGGGTGAAAAACCCACTTGTGCTAAGTTTTGAGTGGGCACATTTTTTCTAAAGGGTGCTTAGATTTGGGTGGCCAGAATTTGCACGCCCAGATCTATGGTGCAGATCCCATTTCAGACACCACCCCATCGTTCTTCATTTAACGAGCGCGGGGGGGGTCCGGAATTAGTACTAAGGGGCGCTTAGATATGGGCGACCAGAATTTGCATGCCTAGATCTACGACGCAGATCCCATTTCGGACCCCCCCCCATCCCCGTCATTCTGCCTTTAACAAGGGGGAGGGGGGTCCGGAATTATCACTAAGGGGCACTTAGATCTGGGCGTCTAGAATTTGCACGCCCAGATCTATGGCACAGATCCCATTTCGGACCCCACCCCCCCCCCCACCGTTCTGCCTTTAATGGGGGGGGGGTCCAGAATGGAGTGGTTTTAAATGGGCCCCCCTCCTATCATGTCACCCTCCTATTGGTTGTCGGAACCCTCCCCCTAAACCACTTAACGCCTCTACTTTCCACTTCCATATGCCCACCACTCACCTCTTTCCATGTGTCTCGTGCTCCCTGTCACCCCCATTCTCCCAGGTGCCTTGTCCTCTTTCCTCTCGTCCCTCTCGCCTTCTAACACTTGTACCCCTTCATCCACCTCATCCTTCCCCACGCCTTCCACCTTTGACCTATATCAGTGTAGTACATGCACCTTCTGCCGCCGCACTCTCCCAGTCACCTTCCATCCATCATATATGTCCACATGGTCATCTCTCGTTTCACCTCCCTCGTCAGATACTCGTCCACGCTCATCGATGGGTTCTCTTATAGCAGTCCAATGAAGCAGCAGACAACCAACGACAGTCTGCCATGACTCCTAGCTGTAGATTTGACCAAGGCCTTTTAGATCCCGATGATGCAGTTAATGCAAATGTGGAAGGGAGGTGAGACATCATCTCCTTCCATAAATGTAAATCTAGGAAAAGACAAGCATAGAGGTGACTATTAGTCCTTTCTGTCAAAGATTGCGTTTGTCAGAAGACTGCATGGGTAGTCTGCCCAATGTCTGCATGTGCATCCTGACAGAGAAGCTCCTCAATGTCAAGCATTGAAATCCGGACGTGATTGTGTCTGAGACATCCAAGCCTGTCTGAGTATATGTAGGCATTTTTTCCATTTTTGTAGGGATCGATGGTTGATATATGCTCCTGAATTGTAAAGCTTTGATGAAATTTCTGGTTCTCTGGTTATGAGCTATATCTGAGACCTCCTGTTTAATGAAAGTCATCTTCTCTCCATCTCTTTGTAAGCTTTGTTTTAAGACACTCGAAATTGGCAGGTTGTTTGATCATGACAGTGTTTTCACCAGTTTTAAATCAATATCCTGTTTCTTTTTCTTCCTCTTACCCTGAGTAGCTCATTGAAATATTCAAGCGAGTTGTTACAGTAGCCATCGTGATGCAAGTATGATCAATGTGTTACTGTAACTATGTCATCTTGGCACATTTCAGTGTTTGTTCTTTCTTCTACGGGCTTTTGGAAGTTTGATGCCTACAACAAACCTTTGCAGTTTCTCTCTGAAGTCTTCTTCCTACTCACCCTTATTACAACTTATTGACTGAAGTTAGATCAAGACCTCATCTGCTTGTGCATAGCTTGGCCAAATATTCTGAGTTAAAATGATATTCTTCTGGGTCTGCATCCATTTGATCACCCTTTATATACCAATAGTGACATAAAACTGATGGGCATCAGGCTCTGCTACTGCTGCAATCCAGGAGTGACTTTTGACGCTAACATGTTCTGGTGCCGTTGTCGGGGATGAAGTTGACGATTTTTCCCTGGGATTGAACGACAAAGCTTACTGGTTCTGAAGGTGCATCAGAACTTAGTACATTCAAGATTGTGACTGTGCACCTGGCGACTCCACTGTTTCGACTATGGCTCCTAAGAGGTAGACACACAAGTTCCACTCCACAACTGCCTCTAGCACACCTGAAACTCCTTAGAAATAGCCACATTGCAGAGATCTAGTTTTAGATGGCGAACTGAAGTTGGAATCATTTTTATGACTCATTATCATTCACCATGGCGACTCCATTGTGCGGGATCTTTCGGTGATTCCACTGAGGGAAACAAATCAAAGGGCTATGGAGGTTATCCTGGCCAAGTGGTTTGCCCCCTTCGCTTTCTCATCCATAGCTGGTTATCTGCATCCAGTGTCACCTATAAATGAATGGGATGATTATCTTCCTAGGTTCAAAGGCAACGAGCATGATCATCCTGGTGAGAATCTATTTAATTTTCATATATGCATGCTTGAGCACAACTTTGTCCACCAGGATGTCTTGATGAAGATGTTCAGGTTCTTGTTAGAGGGAGATGCCCATGAGTGGTTTTAATCCCTGCCCCATACTAGTATTTCTTCCCTAGAACAATTTTATGCATCTTTCAATGCTCACTGTCAGAAGTTTTATCCCTTTGAGTTGATTTTTCATAGTTGTTGTGAGGGATACAATGATTTCACTCAAGATATATCTGATTCAAAAGCCAACTGTGAGGATGAAGGAGATGACTTGGATAAGAAATCAGTTCTTTCTCTTCCTGGTTCCTTTGCATCAAAGGAAAGCTATAGGGAGGGGAGCCTCGAGGAAGAAGATACTCTGTGTGAGATGATGGAGCTGGGGAAGCCTCTTTTTGCAGAAATAAAGCAATTGAAGGCGGAGCGTGATTGCTCCATTCTTGGGGAAGATGCAGAGATTTTCCCTGTCCTTGAAGTAGAGGTTCTTGGAAGCTCTACTGAGGATGGAAATAAAGACTCCATAGTTGAAGAGGCCTTGCATCCTACTCTTAATGTGCTTGTTGTTCCAACCTTTGATGATTATTCGAATGACGAGCAACAGAGCCCTGCATCACAATTTACTGACCTAGGGAGTAGCCAGCCTGTGTATGACAGCTATACATCAGATCTTGAGCTGGACGTGCGGGATTCCCAGGAGCATGCAGCAGAGCCTCATTATTTTGAAGGAATCGGTCACCTTGGGCCGACATAAAGCCAAGAGCACAACTTTCCCATGGATCTTGTTTACGACGACTATGGATCTGATCCCGGGGAAAGCTATGAAGAACCAAAGGAGCAGAAAAAAGTGCAGTTTATAGCCTGCACAGAGCCTGTGAGTGAGCAACCATCACCGCTTGAGATCAGTCAGCCTCTATTAGTCTCTCATCTACCTGTGCCTACTAGTGATATTCAACCCTGTATGAGAAGCTACAAAACAGATGAGGCTTCCTGTTACCAATTTCACAAAACTTGCCACTCATTCTATGAGCCAACCATTGTTATACATGAAGATACTTCTTGCCGTCACCTAGCAGATGTGATTGGAGTAGACCAAGGAGAAGTGGATCAACGACCTACATCGAATTTTCAATCATCCATTATTGCCACAGACCTTCAGTCATATGGGAGAAACTGTGAAATAGAGAAAACTTACTATCACCAGCCCAGTAAGTTTTGTCACCTTTTTTATGACCCCATAGGGGAGTACATGGAGTTGCTTTTTTTCATTGTATTGAAGCCTCCCAGCATTATCTTACCTTTTGCACTGGGAGGAACACTGAATATTGTTACCAAGATGCTATCACCATTCCATTATCCCTTCATCAGTGATAGAATAAATATGTCTTCAGTTAGGAGGTTGTTTGAATGGATCTGGTGGAAGTGTGTTTTCACCTAGCCCTTTGTAAATATCTGTTAGCTTATTTTTGTACATAGATAAGATCCTTCCGGAGCATGTGTATTTTCTTCCTGTTCTGTAAACAGAATAGTTCAAATTTTCAGTAGGTTATTTTCGGCATAATATCTCAGAGCATGACTCCACAACCCAACACTAAGGCACTGGAGCTGCAAAAAGAGTTCTTGGCAGCCCGCAGGGGGCATTCCATCCCCCATGGAGCCTGATGTTATCACTAATTTTGGTAATGGTCTGTTTCCTCATGAATTTCCCTTCATTGGCGAAAAGGGAGGAAGAAATGGGTGAAAAACCCACTTGTGCTAAGTTTTGAGTGGCCACATTTTTTCTAAAGGGCGCTCATAT
>ML792962.1:339805-352534 GCA_009831015.1 Picea engelmannii | reverse complement strand
TTTCGGACCCCCCCCCCCCTCGTCGTTATGCCTTTAATGGAGGGGGGGGTCTGGAATGGAGTGGTTTCAAATGGGCCCCCCTCCTATCGTGTCGCCCTCCTATTGGTTGTCGGACCCCTTCCCCTAAACCACTTAACACCTCTACTTTCCACTGCCATCTTCTCGCCACTCACCTCTTTCCATGTGTCTCACGCTCTACGTCACCCCCATTCTCCTAGGTGTCTTGTCCTCTTTCCTCTCATCCCTCTCGCCTCCCAACACCTGTATCCCTTCATCCACCTCTTCCTTCCCCATGTCTTCCACCTTTGACTTGTCTCAGTGCAGTAGATGCACCTTCCTCTGCCGCACTCTCCCAGTCACCTTCCATCCATCATATATGTCCACATGGTCATCTCTTGTTTCACCTCCCTCATCAGATCCTCGTCCACGCTTATCAATGGGTCCTCTTATAGCAGTCCAACGAAGTAGAAAACAACCAACGACAATCTACCACGACTCCCAGGTGAAAAGTTGACCAAGGCCTTTCAGATCCTGATGAAGGAGTTAATGCAAATGTGGAAGGTAGGTGAGACATTGTCTCCTTCCATAAATGTAAATCCAGGAAAAGACAAGCGTAGAGGTGACTGCCAGTCCTTTCTGTCAAAGATTGCATCCATCAGAAGACTGCATGGGCAGTCTGCCCAATGCCTGCATGCATAGCCTGACAAAGAAGATCCTCAACGTCAAGCATTGAACTCCAGACGTGATTGTGTCTAAGACATCCAAGCCTATCTGAGTATATGTAGGCATTTTTTCCATTTTTGTAGGGATCGATGGTTGAGCTATGCTACCGAATTGTAAAGCTTTAATGAAATTTTTGGTTTTCTGGTTATGATTTGTACCCGAGACCTCCTGTTTAATGAAATTCAGCTTCTCTCCATCTCTTTGTAAGCTTTGTTTTAAGACACTCGTAATTGGTAGGTCTAGTCGAGGGTGATTATGTTGTGTGATGTATGTTTGATCATGACAGTGTTTTCACCAGTTTTAAATCAATCTCCTATGTCTTTTTCTTTCTCTTAACCTGAGTATCTCATTGAAAGATTCAAGCGAGCTGTTACAGTAGCCACCGTGATGCAGGTATGATCACTATGTTACTGTAACTGTGTCATCCTGACACATTTCAGTGTTTGTTCTTTCTTCTACGAGTTGTTGGAAGTTTTATGCCTACAATAGACCTTTGCAGTTTCTCTCTGAAGTCTTCCTCCTACTCACCCTTATTACAACTTACTGACTGAAGCTAGATCAAGACCTCACCTACTTGGGCATAGCCTGGCCCAGGATTCTGAGTTAAAACAATATTCTTCTGGGTCTGCAGCCATTCGATCACCCTTTTATATACCAATCGTGACATAAAAATAATGGGCATCAGGCTCTGCTCCTGCCACAATCCAGGAGTGACTTCTGACGGTAACAATAACAATAAAAGAAAACCTTATAGACACAAAAGGGGAAAATATACTAAGAATAAGACCTTTTACTCTAGAAAGGACACTAGCTCGTATGAAGAAAGTGATGGATATGTTTATGATATTGACAAAGAAGAGTTTCTCTTTATAGCCATGGATACAAATTATACTGATGAAGAAAATGAATACAATCAGAAAGAAAAATTAGAAGAATAAGAATAACAAGGCATTGATGGGGATGTAAATCTTGAAGCATAACTCATTAGTGCCTTAGAATAAATATACCGACTCAGGGGAAAGAATAAAAGGAAGAAACAACGATTGTAGAAATATGAAAATAAGGATCACGATCTTGATGAAACAAAAAAAAAAAATTATCATCATGAAGACTAGGCAAAAATGATAGAAGAAGTGGTAAGAAGCTAGTTTGAAAGAAAAGGAAAAAAATTGCAAGGAGATAGAAGCTGAAATAGTTTCCTTAAGAAAGAAAATAGAGAAAACAATTGATCAGTTGAACATAATATTGAAGTTTGGAAAGAGTACTGAAATCTTAGATAATATTCTTAGTTTCCAAAGGTCACCATTTATCAAGATAGGTCTAAGGATACAACAAAAAATAGAAGACCCTCGAGGGAGATGCAAGCACTAAGGTCACAAAGCCATCCGAAAAGGAAAAGGAAGGAAATCCTAAAAACTATCCCAATATTCTCAAAGGCTCCATCAACAATGAAAGAAACAACAAGAAAAGAAATGATGACCAACAAGAATCTGATTCTTCTCACAAGAATGAGTTCAGAATCGTAATTCCACCAAGAAGACCTTTCACAACTTGGTACCAAAATATCTTTCTTGGATATTGTTTTTCTTGCAATAATTTTGGTCATAAAGAAATAGATTGTAGATCTTATGCAAGAAGTGATTATGTGAGAGATAGAAATATAGGTTCTTATAAAACCTCAGAGGGAGATTATGTGACCAACAAAACCGGAATTTCTCATGGATTTGTTGATATAAAATACAATTCATTTGCTCCTGTAATTGATTACAATGTTGAATGCTATAAGTGCAATAACTATGGGCACATAGCATGTGACTGTAGAAGTAGAATAATAAAGTATCCTAAACAAATAGGGAAGAATACACTCTTACCAAGCATAGAGAAGAATACACAAAGATGTGGAAAAGGAAGAAAGAAGAACCGAAGAAGGAAGAATTTGGACTTGCAATGTATGCTCAAGATAAAGGAATCCAATGGTACATTGATAGTGGATGTTTAAAACACATGACATGGGATCTGTTATCACTCCAAACGTCGCCCCAGACTATAATCATGTGAGCTGGGTAACATCAAAATATTTGTAAATGTAAATGAGTTTTTTAGAAGGTCAAATGGACAAGACTCAAGGTGATAATGTTCTAACTCAAAAATCTGGGCTAGCATGCACAATAAAATGAGGTCTTGATTAGCTTCAGTAAGTTGTTTCAGGATAAATATGAATAGAGGGAAGACTTGGTGAGAAGAATGAACAAGTCTGTTATAAGCATCAGGCCTTCTAGCATCTAGGTGAAGAAAAAGATCAGTCACAAGATCCTCTTGAAACTAAAATTTAAAACCCTGAAAACATTTACAGTAGCATCATAATCAAACATCCATTATAATACAGTTATAACATCTCACAAGGATCCTCCATTAATGAGCATTCAGAGTAAGAAGAAATAAGAAAATGAAGAGAAGCTGACTTCCATTAATAAAAAATTCTCAGGTCCAGTACAAAACCAGAGAACAGTTTAATCAGTCAAAGAAAATTACAATCTGGGAGCCTTGGCTCAACCATTCCATCCCCCATCAACATTTGGAATATGTCTTTATAAAGAAAGGAAAGGCAACAGGTAGAGGTTCGAGTTTGCCTTCCTCACATCAGATTCTTCCAGAAACATCTATCCATCTAACACCTGTGCTAACAGTTATTTAACAAACAACTATAAAAAAGGAAACGTGCCGGTAACTGATCCAACAATATTTAAATGACACTTCCTCCCTCATCTTCATTGATGCGCCTCCTCTTGCATGCTAAGTGTCCTGTAGAGGTGGTAAGTTGTTATCGTACTGCTAGCTACTATCTCAACCATTCTCCACATCATCAACCACCTAAAAGAGTAATTAATTTGAACTCCTTGATTCCAGGTGCCAGCTGGTAGCATTATTTTTGTAGCGCTTTTGGTTTATCTCTGTGCAAATTTCGTCTCTGCCAAAAATTAGGTAGCGCCTGCCAAAACATTCGGTAGCGCTCTGTGAAATTTGCAGTGCCCATCGTTACACTGCTTAGGAAATTGGGTAGCGCCCGCCGTTACACTGCCCAGGAGATTGGGCAGTGCCCATAATTTACACTGCTCAGGAGATCGGGTAGCGCACTGTGGTTACACTGCTCAGGAGATCGGGTAGCACCTGTGTAGCTCTTCTGCATGTTCCGTAGCGCACCCCCTCTGCACATCCATGCCTGAAGATGGTGGAACGGGAGAGAAATTGGGAACATAATCATGGCTATATTTATGACATGGATTTTTTCTTTGGCATGTGGACTGGGCTTGAGTTGAATGTGTGGCTAACATAGGAATTAGGCAATGTAATTTTAACTTGTGGCTTAACTCTTAAACTTAGAACACTGCAATAGATTTGGTTTTTGGGCATATGTAACATGGTTTATGATAATTTGATAGTAAGACACTTAAGTGCACGCATCACATATTTGATAGGCCATATATATATATATATATATATATAAACATTTGGTTAAAAAGTGTCTTTATAAAAAACTTGTTATAAAGATTTGGCAGAGTTCAATAAGGATTTCTAACCATTTATTTGCAGACCAAGAGGACAAAGCCAAAGTATTTATGGGTGAAAGTGATCAACAAGATCTTGATGAATAATTTGGAGTTTAAGATATTGGCCAAAATACTGAAGAAAACGATAAATCAAGTAGAGAGTGGTGGAAATACTCTCAAACATACCAGTGCATTTTGCTTGCTAACCTCTAGCTCCAACTGGGATGGAGACCTCCCTGCGAGGCTCCAAGAACCTAGTAGTTCCAGTTGCCTTATCTATTGGGCTATTGAGTCATCTGGCCTATGAAACCAATCTCTAAAAACTCTCAAGACCTGTGCAACTGATCTTTGCATACCTTCAAAACTGGCCTTTATCCACACAAGCTGACTGATATTTCTGCTGCAAACTAGAAGAAGAGAAATTCTTGAGAAACAAGCTTATTTCCTACCCTACTCTACTCTAACCAGCTCTACAATTGGTTAGGTAAATGTTTCCTTCCATAATCGCCATTCAAGCAATTTTAAAATTGAAGAAACCTTGTCTTTGTCACTGATCAACAACTGATGTTTGAAATGTAACAACAATGATAAAAAATCATCCAAGAAACCATACTCACCCAGACATGATAATAAAAAGATCAATTATGCATGCTCCAAAGCATTTGAAAAGTGTAATTCTATATACTCATTGACAAAGTCATGAAACTGAAAGCAATTCCTGATTAATTTATGAAAGGTTACCTTCATTGTTTCAAAGTTGCTGACAGTTTGTTTGATGTCTTCTATAGGAACACTTGTTTGAATGACAGACATAGGAATCTGTGGGCTGAATATCTGCTTCGTAACTTCAGAACCACCTGTTGGTTGATTGTTGATCATCTCTGCATATACCATGGGGATAATCTGCTGCTCATACACATGGTTTTTATTAAGACATGGTTGTTCATTTGTTGGTGATGGATAAGAGACTAGATTTATATGAAAATCCATTTCAACACCTCCATAGCATTTACAAGGATTAGGAGCATAATTATCATATACCAAAATAGTGCTAAGAGGTTCCAAACAAATCATAGAAAAAAACATTTCATCACCATCACTGGTATTTCCATCAAAAATAGGTTGTCCATAACAAACCTTTGACTCTTGACATTCAAAATGTCTTGTTTCATGATTCTTTCTAACAACAAAGTATTCATTACCAAAGTGTTTGTCAACAACAAGCTGCTCTTGGTCAATGTTTGAGACAATGACTTCCTCAGAGGCAAGGCTGTCAAAGATACCTGCTTCGAGGACCAAATCATCCACTATCTTATCTTCATAGGGACAACAAATAAAATTTGCCTCATGTTCATATTTGACATGACACTGACTTTGAATCCTGCAACAAGCTCGGAGGTTCTCCTCCACTTCCTCAGCATCCATGAATAACTGTGATAAATATGTTGATTTTCTTTCCCTAAGATGTAAAACAAGGTCAGAATATTGAGACATTATGTAATACACCATGGAAGGAGTCTCAGAAGGTTTAATTTCCAGGGGCAGGCTGCAATACAAGTCGTAAAACCTTCAATTAAAAATAGACAGAACTTTATTTTTTCCCCTTCTCAAAGTACTGAATTCATGTAGGTACTGATCCAATGACTTTCTCTCTCCCCAGTATTTTAAAAAGGTGTCATATAGTTCATCCCATGAACCAATGGAAGCAACTTCTATATTATTGAACCACAAGGCATCATCTGCAATCAAAGATTTAGAGAAAAGCCTCATGATAATATCTTCATGCAAGATTTCTAGATTATCGATGAAGTCTTGAAAGGCTAACAGATGCTCTTCTCCTGTAGTGTTATCTTTTCTAGAAAAAGTGGGTAGGTAGTTTACAAATATGAGAGGGTAAGGATGAAGAAAGGATGTCAGCTTTAGAGGTCCAAACATCTTTCCCCTAACCTTAAACTAGAATTCAGTGGGATTCTAAACACTATAAGGTTGTTGGTAAAGGTCAGAGGAGTTGGCAGCCTGAACTGAATCAATTTTATTATTTACAAAAGGACAATAATCATTTGGTGCATGCTGACTTTCAACAAGATGGTTATTAATAATAGAGGGAATGGTAGAAGGTAATGAATCAAATTTGAAATCTGTAGAGGGGAGAGAATCGTAAGGTTCAGACTGATTAAAAAAGTGTTTATGAACCTCATCTTCTTCAGGTGTTTGAAGTGGATGGATATCCTTAACATAAATGACATGGGAAGGGAGTAAATCTACTTATTTGAAAAAGGAATATGCAAGATCATGCTGGTGGTATTTAGAGTATACAAAGCAGATTATGACTCTCCTAATGTGTGCAAGGAAATTCAAGAAATAATGAAGGATAAATAGCACAAGTTGCAGAAATAAATTCAAAACTTGATACATGAACTTTCCTCTACCTTCCATTTATGTCCAAGTTGTTCCCACAGTGGAGTCTTCCAATAGGTTTGTCTTCATGGAGTCGCCAGGTAGATGATTACAACCAATTTTATGTATCCCTCTCTTTTCTACCATCAAGAGCTGGATCTATGTCATTCTTCCCAGGGAACTCTTCAATCTGCTCAAATCCATCCCCGACAACGGCACCGTTTATGTTATCACTCCAAAATTCACCCTAGACTGTAATCAGGTGAGCTTGGTAACATCAAAATATTTGTAAATGTAAATGAGTTTTTTAGAAGGTCAAATGGAAAAGACTCAATATGATAATGTTCTAACTCATAAATCCAGGCTAGCATGCACAAGCAAATGAGGTCTTGATTAGCTTCAGTAAGTTGTTTAAGGATAAATATGAATAGAGGGAAGACTTGGTGAGAAGAATGAACAAGTCTGTTTTAAGCATCAGGCCTTCTAGCATCTAGGTGAAGAAAAAGATCAGTCACAAGATCCTCTTGAAACTAAACTTTAAAACCCTGAAAAACATTTACAGTAGCAGCATAATCAAACATCCATTATAATAAAGCTATACCATCTCACAAGGATCCTCCATTAATGAGCATTCAGAGTAAGAATAAATAAGAAAATGAAGAGAAGATGACTTCTATTAATAAAAAATTGTCAGGTCCAGTACAAAAACAGAGAACAATTTACTCAGTCAAAGAAAATTACAATCTGGGAGCCTTAGATTAACCATTCCATCCCCCATCAACATTTGGAATATGTCTTTATAACAAAAAGGAAAGGCAACAGGTAGAGATTCGAGTTGGCCTTCCTCACATCAAATTCTTCCAGAAACATCTATCCATCTAACACCTGTGCTAACATTTATTTAACAAACAACTATAAAAAAGGAAACGTGTCGGTAACTGATCCAACAATATTAAAATGACACTTACTCCCTTGATCTTCATTGATGTGCCTCCTCTTGCATGCCAAGTGTCCTGTAGAGATGGTAAGTTGTTATCATGTTGTCAGCTACTATCTCAGCCATTCTCCACATCATCAGCCACCTAAAAGAGTAATGAATTTGAACTCCTTGATTCCAGGTGCCAGCTGGTAGCATCATTTGGTAGAACTTTTGGTGTATCTTTGTGCAAATTCCATCTCTCCCAGAAATTAGGTAGCGTCTGCCAAAACATTCGGTAGCGCTCTGTGAAATTCGCAGTGCCCATCGTTACACTGCTCAGGAAATTGGGTAGCGCCCGTTGTTACACTGCCCAGGAGATTGGGTAGTGCTCATCATTTACACTGCTCGGGAGATCAAGTAGCGCACTGTGGTTACACTGCTCAGGAGATCGGGTAGTTTCTGTGTAGCTCTTTTGCACGTTCCGCAGTGCACCCCCTTTGCACATCCATGCCTGAAGATGGTGGAACGAGAGAGAAATTGGGAACATAATCATGGCTATATTTATGACATGGCTTCGTGCTTTGGCATGTGGACTTGGCTTGAGTTGAATGCATGGGTAACATAGGAATTAGGCAATGTAATTTTAACTCATGGCTTAACTCTTAGACTTATAACACTGCAATATATTTGGTTTTTGGGCATATGTAACATGGTTTATGATAATTTGATAGTAAGACACTTAAGTGCATGCATCACATATTTGATAGGCCACACACACACACACACACATATATATAACATAATTCATAAACTATAAATAGTTTAGAAAAACCTTATATATATATTTATAAAAACATTTGGTTAAAAAGTGTCTTTATAAAAAACTTGTTATAAATATTTGGCAGAGTTCAATAAGGATTTCTAACCATTTATTTGTAGACCAAGAGGACAAAGCCAAAGGATTTTTGGGTGAAAGTGATCAACAAGAGCTTGATGAATAATCTGGAGTTTAAGATATTGGCCAAAAGGCTGAAGAAAATGATAAATCAAGAAGAGAGTGGTGGAAATACTCTCAAATATACCAGTTCATTTTGATTGCTAACAGGATCAGAAAAAAATTCTCATCCTAAAGGAAGAAAAAGGAGGCAACATGACCTTTCGAGATAATGCTTCTGCAAGGATGGCTAGAAAAGGTACTGTTAGCCTTGATAATGGAAAGAATAAAATAAAATGTATTTTATGCTGAATGATTAAAACACAATCTTCTAAGTGTTAGTCAAATGTGTGATCAAGGTTACAACCTCATTTTTCATTCTAAAGTATGTGAGATAAGGAAAGTAGGTTCAAGAACATTAGTGGAAAATGAAAAAAAAACCCGAGCAATGTGCACGTTCTCTATGAAGTCAAAAGAAAAAATGTTTTGTGGGAGTGATATCTCTCTTATCCCATAAGTAAAGGGAAACACAAGTTTAGGGGAGAAACCCTTTTCCATTGATGTCAAAGGGGGAGAAGTTGTAGAGAGAGAAAGAATTGCAAACACAAGGAAAGTTGCAAGCATGGGGAGTATCAAAATTGACTAAGGGTTTCCAATAATGAAAAAGGGGGATATTGTTGAAAATATTGTTGTCATTGATGTCAAAAACATGAGGAGACTATAGATGTCCAATATAAATATTGTAAGATGGAGATTGTTGGAAATATTGTTTTTGGATTTTTGATGCTTAGTTTGGATACCCTATTTTGAAGGAATTTTTACTCTAAATACCTAGATCAAATGGGAGCATAGGTTATATGGTTGAAAAAATTATTCTGATACCTTTCCAATGGTATATGGAACTCCGTCTAACTCCTTAGGAATGAGGAGATATGAATTTTTTTGTCATACAACCCAAGTAGAAAGTTCAAGTAGGCCCAACTGGTCTTGACAGGTCAGCCCTAAAAGTGAGCACATAAACGCTATAAATATAGGATAGTTTTTTTCATTTGAAGAGCATATAAGAAATAATATCAAAGATTCTGAGGTGTGCAAGAAAATCTAGAGAGTATTCTTGGGGTCTAAAGGTGTGCAAGATGAGTTTTCTTGGAGTTTTAAGGGTGCGTTATGAAGGACTAAGGTATATGATGTTGAAAAGTGAGTTGTTTTGAGGTTATGATGTTGAAGTATGGGATTATATTATGGGAATGATGCTACAATTTTTTCTAGGGCATGAAGGCTAAATCTGACTAGGGTTTGAATCTATGTCTCGGGTATGAAGAAACGAGAGGAATCGGAGCATGAAAGTTAAGGGGATGATGCTATGAAATACATGAAGTATGAAGAATTTGGGTGAATTCATAAGTACTCTATGTATGAATATCTTAGGTTGGTTCCTATACAGGTCTTACTTAGTTGGTGCTCGGCTAAAGAGATTGGTGTCTCCAGTAGGTTGGTGCCTACACAAGTCTTGCTAAGTTGGTGCTCATCTGAGGAGATCGATGTCTCTAATACATTGGTGCTTACATAATATCTTTTTGATTTGGTGCTCAACTAAGGATATTGGTGTCTTTAGTAGGTTGGTACCTAAAGACATTTATAAAGATAAGTTTTTGTGGTTTTCTCCCACAAGGGTTTCTACGTTAAACTTTGTGTACCATGATTTGTTTTTTCATGTATTTACCATTTCAAAGTTAATGGATGATTGTTGAATTCTCAATTAAAGTAAAAGGTATCTTAAACTGATTCACCCTCCTCTTAGTATAAGCATAAGTTCAACAATTTATGCAATTATTATCAAAAAAACCATTTAGAAAAAACTTGTCTTGAGTTGATAAATTCCATGAATATGGTAAAAAATAAGTTTATGGATGGGTGTTTACAAGTAAAAGAACCAAATGAACTTTTAGGATTCAAAAGGTGAGCCCATTCTTAGGATCATCATATATTGTCTTGTGAATTGGATACATTGTAAACGGAGGTTTCCCCCTTGAAGTGGATTGTATTAATTGAATTTTTATCATTTTCAAGGTTCTTGGTTCATAACATTTGGTATCAAGAGCATCGATCCTAGGTTTTTTCTTCTTCAAGCGAGCCATCTTAGAATTTTCACTATAAATGTTTTTTGGGGATGCTTCAAACATATAAATTTGGCATTTACTTAGGAGACATATCGTAGTACATCTAGTAAAAATTTCAGGTTTTGGTTTGTTATACTTTCGGATATATATCCTATGGAAGATAGGGTTTGTGATTCATCCCGAAATCGATTTTAAACGAGTCATCTTGGAATTTTCGATATAATTATTTTTATGGAAAGTTTCAGATAGTGAAATTTTGTGGAGACTAAGGAGAAATGTCATAGTACAGGTGGTCAAAATTTAATGTTTTGGTTCACTATAATTTTGGATATATAGTCCATGGAAGATAAAGTTTGTGACTAATCCTCAAATCAATTATCTTGGAATTTTCACTGTAACTTTTTTTTCAGTGAAGTTTCAGACTTTGAAATTTTTAGAATCCTGACACTAAAATACAACATATGTGGTAACTCTTGATTGAGTACCTTAGGTTGAGAAAGATTAAATAAATTAACATGCTTAGATTTTAGGTAAGGGAGAAACTCAGTGAATTGGGTCTAGCCCAAGCATTTGTGAGAAGAAGTGTTATCCTCTCGACACAAGTTCAATTCCCACAAGTGACATGTTGATCTCTTAATGAGTATATTGTTGTAACAAAATTGAGCCTTGTGTTGACAAAGCCTAGAGCTTCTACAAAATCCAGTTTACCTTGGGCACTGTCCTCGAAATGAGGGGAAGTGCTTGACAGATTTCCCCAGGATGTGCATTTCATGGAAAAAGAAGGTAAGGGAGCAACCTCTCATTGTGGGATAAATTGAACCAAGTTATCCTCAACCTTTTCAAACCTTTTGATCTTATCACAAGGTGTGACACTTTTATTTTTTTCATTATACTAGTTGCTTTGAAATTTTGAGATTTTAATAAGAAAAACAATGTCAACACCTACTTATTGAATAAGGACATACTTGGTGACCTTAGAGGATGGATTTTCATGGAACGTATCAAATGAAAGATGTCATGGTCTAAAGTGACCACGCCAAAAATATCATGAGAGGACTAGAAAAGAGAATGACTATATTTAGCTTTAGGTGGAAGGGGAGTTGTTTGAAGCACCTTCAACACATTTTCAGTTCATTGTTGTATGTGAAGGGTGTCGAGTGGATTCATACTAGTTTAGGTTTTAGTTAAATCTTTTGATCACATCATAAGACTTAAGACCAATATCATATTATTAGGATGTGGATTCGAAACCACTTTTTTGTGTGTGTTTAAATGAGAAACTACCCTTGAACTAATTAGAGAAGAAGTTTTATAACTTGTAGGTGCTTCGCCAATGTGACTCCCTAATATACTATATCCTATGTGTGCTACAAATTCACTTGTAATAATGAGAATGTTTCCAAATTATCACATTTTATCATGATGATTCATAAGGATCAATAGAATAAAGTGAAATGGCTTTGCAAAAAATTAAGTCTCTAGTTCTCAGTTTCGGAACATAGAGGCAAAGGGACAAGATTGTTGTCAACAGATGGAGTGATAACACAAAGCCTTGACAATGAAGATATGATCAATGTACTTTAATATAGGACACCATTCATGAACTCCAAACCACATGATCATTCAGATACTCACACAAATTGTTTTGGACAATTGGGTATCATTCAAATGGGTTTAGATGGATCATGTCATGACCTCAAGAAGTTGACCTTCAATTTTCTACCTCAATGCATGGCCAACTAAGGTAGTGGTAGAATGGTCAAATAACTAGGATTGATGAGCAAATAATCAATAATATTAACACATTAAATTGTCGACTAATAGTCTATCAACAAGCAAGGAGGAGGATGACATTGTTGATGACCAAGTGACTTTCAAGTAAGACTAACATAGAGCATTTTCAACGGAAGAATCAATTGAGATAATTGATTAAAGAGAGTTGAATAGGTGGGATCGACTAGATGAGCACAATGCCAACTAGAAAATGGGGTAATGGATACATGTTACTAGAGAATTGTCAATGAGGAGTCAACTGATTAAGCACAATTGTTAGCAGAGAATTTGTTGATGTGATAGTTTCCAATGAGA
>ML792962.1:292400-336108 GCA_009831015.1 Picea engelmannii | reverse complement strand
TGACAAAGTATGATGAAACTAAATGTGATCCACCAAGTTGAAAGTGTCAATGATCCATTAAAATTATTCAACTAAGAACTTGAATAAACATGTACAATCAAGTAAATATACATAAAATAAACATAACATTAAGATCTATCCCTATCATAACTCATATGGAAAGCATCAAATAACATAAAGAAATCAAAATAACAATTAAGAGAGAGAACGAGAGGATTTATGTGGTAAAATCTCAAGATGGGGAAATATATATGGAACTTGACCTTCTATTATTCAACAGCCTTCAAATAAAATAGCATGAGAACACTCAAGTATCAAGTTCGAATGGGATCCATACAATCTCTAAAGCACATGTATAATTTACTCTAAGAGCCCATAAGGTCCAAGCTAACAATCAAGACCATAAGACACCATCCACATCTGAGTCTCCAAGACCTCTCTTATATAGGTTAGTGCGATAAGAGAAAAAATCCCATGATGATTGTGTGATAAACAAAATTTAAAATTTCAATGAGTTACATAAGAATAATAAGCCAAAAATGTGAGATATTTGAGATATAATTAGTCTAATGATAACTCGTTATGTGTACAAATGCTTCAAAATGATGTTCTCACAACCATCATAATGATAGGCTATACAATGATAAATGTGGCCACTAGATAATAATTACACACATTCCAACAAATCATACTCTTCTCATAACCAAGATGTTGATGTGGGCAAATGTTGTTCACCAACTACATAGATTTACTTGGGGAAATAGCCCAATTAGAAATTTCTTCGTTTGGAATTTCAAATCCTCTGGATTCCAACTTGGCTACCTTTACCTATTTTATAAATTGATTTCCAAAATTACTATAACTACTCTAACCTAAGCTATTGTATTCTAAGGCTTCCCAGCTAAGAGTTAAGAACAATTTAATAGCTTCCTAGCTAAGAGTTAAGAACAATTTAATAGCTTCCTAGCTAAGAGTTAAGAACAATTTAATGGATATGAAATCAAATGAAACAAATGAAAATAATAAATAGAAATTAGTTTATTAAATTATCACTTGTAGAAATTTCATATAGTTCACTGTAAAAAGAGGTAACCCTACTATTAGAGAGAAAGCTACTATTTCACATCCATCTGTTAAGACCATTAATAAGAGAAAATAAGAAAATATAAGGCAACATTCATAGAAAAGTATACAACTGCAATATCAAATCTTGCAGTGACTCCCAAAATATGAACAACAAAGGATAGTCTCCACCAAAAGCATACACTAGAATCAATCTTAAAAATATAGCCAACATACTTCTCAATCAAAAATAAAAAAGTTTAAATTTCCGAGCAAAAATCCATTTCCTTAAGGATTTAATTTTACTATAAAAAAAATGAGATAGATAAAGTCGAAATGTTTCAACTTCTTAACCCTTCATACTCTAAACTCAACTTTTTAAAGTTTGTCCCTTTTCTTTTACATAATTCATTACATAATTTTCCAAGCTTCAAAAATCTTTTCAACGTCATCAACTTGTGGAAAAATATGTTCTACTACTAGGGATTTACATAAAGCAACACTTTTCTTTGCATTCCCTACACTTTTCTCCAACTTACTCAAGAATGATTTTATTAAAATTACCCCCTGGAAGGAGTCTCTATGTAGTCCTTAATCCTTGCTTTATTGATGTTGGAAAGTGATTGAATGGTGTGTCTTTCTTGTAGGATACCATCTTCTCAAGCTTGCATAATCTCATCCTCAATGTAGAAATTGTCATTTGGCCCAAAAGATGGAAGATTACATTTATCTACAATTATTTCAACTACTTGCCATACTTTCTCACAATTATTAAATCCTTCTTCAAGACTCCTCCATTCTTTCTAGAAATATGCCTTCCATCTTTTAAGCATAATGTCAGTGTAGAAGATTTCCTTTTCAATTAAACTTGGAATTTCAAGAGGGATCTCACCAAGATGAGATTGTCATTTCTTCATTTCTTCATTGAGTCAAATTGATTCTTTATTCTCTCTTGTTTTTTTCACTCTTGTATTTGGTTATATATTGCTAGCACATCTTGGCATTGTTCCTAAGAGTCTTAAGCTTGTTTGCAAAAAAATTGTGTACTAGATCTAGATCATCATGGATCTTAAGAGCACATTTTGTAAATTCTACAATGTTGGTTTGATTTTCCTTGTAGTAATTCACTTGATTCTCCAAGAGTTTCAATAGTGTTTTATAATCTTTTAGTTCTCTATCCATGTTGCAGACACTTGATGCATTGGCTTGGGATAAAGTTACCCCCATAGAGGCTTTAGCACTGGATCTACTTCTTTGGCATCAAACATGGTAATCCCTGTAGTGACTACAAATTCTTGGTCAACGGCAAGATTTATTTTATTGTGTGTCTACCTTACTATCTATTTTGTCTTATTATTGAAAGAAAACATTTCCAAATTGGCAACCTCAACGACGGGTTTGGGGAGTGGCATATCCCATCCTATACTTAGTCTAGTTGAATATATCATACAAAAACTCTTAGGTGTATGCACTTCTTCCATTGGTCCTTTCTCCATTACTTTAACATTTATTTCTTCTTCCTCTTCTTTCTTTATCTTATATTTGTCAATCTATTTTCTCTCAACCTCAACATCTCCTTCAACCTTCTTTTCTTCTTCTTCTTCTACTACTAACATTTTTGCTTCATCTTCGTCAAGTGTGTTTATTTTATGTTCTACCTTAGTTTTTGGTTTGGCTTTGGCTTCAACTTCATTGACCAGTATTTATTTTTCAATTTCTTCCTCAACTACATTTCTTACTCTATCTACCTCTACTTTTATTGATGTTTATCTTTCAACTTCAACTTTAACTTTGACCTCTACTTCAATATTAACCTTCTCTTCTAAAATTTTGTTTTCCTCTACTTCTACCTTTTCCTTTGCCTCTACTTTACCAAATCTTTACCTTCAATGTTTTGTTTCTTGGCTATCCCTTCATTAGTTTTTCTCTTCATCTCCTCCTTTGTTTGCTTCCTTTTTGCTTATATTACTTGATCCTATTGTCACATTATAACTTGTACTTATTCAAAAGATAATGATCTTCTCTTTATTTGTTCCTCCTCCCACTCATCATTAGTTTATAGCCATATGGCAGACACATGATTTGTTTGGTATGACACCACCTTCTTTAGATCATGTTTTTTAAGCCTTTCCTCTACAAACTTATAATGTTGAATTGGTTCATCCTACATTCTTGAAAAGGTATAATTATTTATTCCATATAATCTTATATACTTAGGATAAGTTTTGAATAGAGATTCTTTTGATCCTTTATTAATAAAGCATTGAAGCCATGGAGGATGATCTGATAGGCCTCCTCTCTAAGCATCGACATGTCTAGTACAAATGTAGGTAATATAAGAGGACATTTGGTTTCCCCATTGATCCTAAGGTAGGTGTTATCTTCATCCACATATCAATCTCCTATGATGCTTATAACCTACATGGTTTCCTCAAACAATGTTGTTATTGTTTTGCATATAATCAATTCATATAATGGAGAAAGAAAGTGGTCATATATTCTTTCATACTACCACATGTATTTATGTTCCCACAAATATTGGAAGTAAACTTGCACTAGTGACTATGATATACTATAAGCCCATCCCATCCATAGGAAAGGGTTATTGGTGCAAATGATACCTAATAAGTATAAAGACATATAAAATTTAGGAGGAGTACTAGGAGCTTCAATTACCAACTTGACAAGAACTCTCCAAAGTTATCATTTTTTAAAGGTTGAATTTGGTGGTTCTTTTTACCCTCATTTCAAAAAGTGGTGCTACTCGTAGCACACATTTTTTAGGCTAAAATTACAATTTTTTGCAAATATGATATGTAATGTTGCAAAAAAAAACCTTAAAATCAACCCCCAAAACTAAAAGGGGTACTACCTGTAACACACCCCTTTTTTTCGAGCTTAAAGTTACAACTCGTTTGAAATCACAACCTTGACAATTGGTACCATTGCAAACAAAAACCTTAAAATTGATTTTGAATCAAAAGCGGTGTTGCTAGTAACACTCGTATTTTTATTTCAAGGTTAAAATTGCAACTTGTTTGATATAATGGCCTTGACAACTGATGCCATTACAATCTAAACCTTAAAATTAACACTAGAATCAAAATACAGTGCTACCTTCAACACTTGTTTTTTTTTTAGGTCTATAATTGCAAAAATAAGGGAAAATTATATCAAAAATAAAAATAAAAATTGAATAGAAGAAATGGAAACGAACATCTTTAATTAAAAAATAAAAATAAAATGATTTTTTAAACGAAAACTTAAAGAAAAACATTTTGATGGGGGGAGGGATGTCAGGGATCGCCCTCCCTCCCCTTGCGAGTCCCCTTCCACCCATTCTATAAGCATAGACACTTCTGCCCTTGTAAACTTATAATACATATCCATGTTGTTGGGATAAAAGGAAGTAATACACCTATCTTGCTCATTTACTATTTTTCTAATGTCCAGGATTTCATGATAAACATTGCACTTAACCATCTCCACTCAAGGTAAAAAAACTATCCTAGCAGGAAAATTATGTAATAATGACCTTCGAATGTTGTGGTACACATCCTCATCCTTATTATCATATGTTGGATCTATTATTATGGGTAAAGGGGTATATTTATTTTCTCTAAAAGTCCATAATAACTAGCCCCACAAAGGTGATTGAAAATCCTACATGGTTAGATGTATTTGAGTAAATTACCATCTTCGAATCTTTGGGATTTGTTTCCATGGATGTGCCCTCTTCCTTGGATTTATTTTTCTTTTCTTTTGATTTTGGCTTGTTTCTCTTATGTGCCATATAGATGTTATAGCCTTAATTTCCACCCTATATGCCAGAGAGGATTCCATAGTGCCCTCAAAGAACTAAGAAGATGTGGAAGGAAGAACAAATCATTAAAATAACAATTGTTAGATTATATGGAAGAAAAAAAATCAAGAGAAGAGGAAGTTTCAAAAAGCATCAAGAAAATAGGACAAATCATTATTGATTTGAAAACTCAACTACAAGAAGCTAAAAGAATTGAAGAAGTCTTAATTAAACGACTTAATGATAAGGAACAAAGATGTAAAAATTAGAGGTTGAAATAGTTATTCTAAGAAGGAAACTTGAGAAAGGCACTAATCATTCAAAGTTTGAAATTAGTTCAAAAATATTGGATGGCATCTTTAACACTCAAATACCATCAAGTAATAAGGTTGGTTTGGGTTATGATCACAAAGAAACTAATAAAGGCTCAAAACATGGAATACAGAAAAGTGATAAAAATCCAAAGACTCCTTCAGAGCTCCTTCAAAAGAGAAAAGAACCAAATAAAGACTGACTCTAATCAACAAAGACCCACACTCTTTACAAAAATAAATGAGTACAAAAGAAATACTACTCCAAGAAGAACTCCCCCAAAAAGGTATCAACAATTATTTCTTGGCTAATTTTTTTCTTGTCATAATTTTGGCCATAAAGAATTAGATTGTAAATCTTATATAAATAACTATCATAAAAGTGTTCAAGGATATGGCCATAGGAACAACTAGTCTAGTAGAAATCAAAGGAGTAGAAACTATAATTGTTTTTCTCCATTACAAGATTACAATCTTGAATTCTACAAATGAAACAATTATGGTCATAAAGCTAGTAATTGAAGAATATCAAAATATTCCATGAAGACAAGTATTTCCAAGAGTCAATAAGAAAAATATAAGAAGATATGGAAGGAAAAACAAATAGAAGAAAAGGAAACAAAATGTAAGGTAGCCTTTTATGCCAAGAATAAAAAAAGCAAATGGTATGTTGATAGTGGATATTTAAATCATACGACATGAGATCAAAACAAATTCCTCAATCTGAAAAGGAAAGAAAAAGGAAGTGGTATATTTGGAGATGATGTATCTACCAAGATATTTGGAAAGGGTACAGTCAATCTAGGAAATAAAAGAGCCAAAGAAGAAGAAGTGCTATTAGTTGAAAATTTGAAGCCTAATTGCATCCGTGTGAGCCAAACATGTGATCAAGGACACATTCTCATATTTGACTCTCAAAAATGTGAAATTAGAAAAGGAAACTCGGGAAAATTAGTGGTTGTTGCACCAAGGACATCAAACGATCTATATATCTTAAACACAGAAGAAGAAAAAAAATGTTGCATGGGCCAAATAGATGAAAGTTGGCTATGGCACATAAGAATGGGACACATAAGCTTTGATAACTTGATAAAAGTTAGTAAAAATGAAGTTGTGAAAGAAATGCCAAAGATTATAAAACCTTCAAACTCTGTTTGTAGGCACTGCCAACATGGGAAGTAATATTCAAGACAAATGAATACTCTATGTCAAAACTATTAGAACTTGTTCATACTGACCTCTGTGGACCTACAAGAACTAAAAGTATACAAGGTGAACATTACTTCATTTTATTCATTGATGACTATACAAGAATGACTTGGGTATCCTTTCTCAAAGAAAAATCATAAGCATTCGAAAAATTTAAAGTCTTCAAAGAAAAGGTTGAGAATGAGACTGATCTCAAAATCAAGTGCCTAAGATCAAACAATGGAGGAGAATTTACCTCAAATGAGTTT
Source organism: Picea engelmannii (assembly GCA_009831015.1). Lineage (NCBI taxonomy): Eukaryota > Viridiplantae > Streptophyta > Pinopsida > Pinales > Pinaceae > Picea > Picea engelmannii. The sequence continues at coordinate 329,476 of ML792962.1, read as the reverse complement.
GATCCGGAATATATTTGCAGAACGAAATGAATACATATTATTATTAAAATATGCTTAACACAGAATAACAGATATACAGTAAAATTGGTTTCTATTCAATAAGGAAATAAGTTGAAACTATAAAATGCAATAGAAACAAGCTTGCTAGAATGGTGGGGTCTTATCTCTGAGAAGAGATGTGATGGTTGCGCTCATTCACAAGAAGATGATTACCATGAGCCTATGAAGGCATTTTTACAATAAATAGGAATGTCAAAAACCCTAGACATCCCAAAACCCTAACCCTAGGAGATGAAGCACCAAAAAACATGTGGGCCCATTTGGTTAAGTTAGTACATCAACTTCTCGGGGTCGTAACTTTTCCATACGATCTTCATTTTAGGCGCATGATAGACCTTTGGAAAGGTCTATCTAAGGAATACACATTTTGATGCTATATATAGAAGGTCATTTTGACTGTGGAAATCCCTAAAAAATGTTGTTTAGGGCCTCAAAACAACCTCGCAAGTCAAGGACCTGAAAACTAGGGAAAAATTGCCAAACTAGAAAACTGCCAAAATGAGCCAGTTGGAATAGGTGGGATGTTAGCATGTTTATAGGAAAAGTGTGCTTTTCATTGATGTAAATAACAACAATGAAGATGGCATGCTTAGAGGAAAGAACAAAAATGAACCAAAGCTCAAGACACCAGAAGATGAGAAAGGCAGAATGTGCTAGGTGGGCACTAGAAGTCTTTTGGGAAGATGTAGATGAGCAAGCTTGAGAAGCTCAGAAGAGATAATGCAGAGTTGCATGAAGATAGTGCAGTGTTTCATGCAAAGTGCAAGTGTGTGCCAGGGCAGAGGGTAACTTTTTCCAAAGCTCAGAAGAGATATCGTTCTGATACACGCAGACATGATCCCATACATCGAGGCACACAAAACGATCAAAGGTTGTGGCTTTTGACACTTAGATATTTGAGGAAGCCAAAGCTCAGGAGGAGGAGGGACAATAGTCGTTGGATTGCTAATCTCGAATACCCTATGTCCATCAAATCAGAGTCAAGACAGGAGGAGCTCGTAGAGGAGGATATTAGACCTCATTCATCATATCAGAGCATGAAGGACTAGCAACTGTTGGATCCAGTACAACTGCGAAGAGGATAATGACTTAGAGCCATCCTCTAAATCCACAAAATGATCTGGGTCGTTGGATCTAGTGGACACATGGTGAGAGGTCATCATTTTGCTGACTCACGAGCTAGAGAAGTCAAAGGTGAGAGTTGTAGGAACTCGCGATATGCGAAGTTGTGAAATGATTGCAATCGTCGATCAGAGGGAGAGATCTCGACCAATGATATGATATGAAGCATTTTGGAGTTTCACGAGTTGGGAGTTTCGAGGCAACTCATAGCAGTAGTTTGCAATATGCGAAATCCCGAAGCACCCCTCTTGCTTGGCCCCTGATCACAACTAGTGGTCACATTCATGAAGGTTAAGGGAGGAGCTAGCACGTCACTAGGATTTACAATGGAGATCCATGAAATCACGAAATGCATTTTCCAATAGGTTTGTGGTCACAACCAGTGGTCACATCAGCAGAAGAGAAGGGAAGGAGCTAGCAATGCTAGGCTCCACCTCAGAGTTTCGTGAGTTGGGAAAATTGAGGTGACTCGCAGTCGATCACCCAAAATGCGAAATTGTGAAACGACTGTTGGTTAGGCATATGGTCACTGTTGATGGTCATGTGAAAGGAAGGGGATCAGCCAGAAAATGTAGCGCCCACTGTGTATATTTCTCAAAAAGGTAAAAAGGTGCCAAAGACATGAGTGCGTGGAGGTTCTCTCAATAACTGCTAAGAGACAGATTGATTGTAACTGCAGAAAATGATTGATTGCATCTACCAGAGAACTCAAGGAGTTGGAGGGTGATCACCAGAGAAGCTGAAGAGTCTCGAGGTAACTGCTAATGGAATGAAGACTCATCATAGAGACAATTGACAGATGAAAAGCGTGGAATATTGTAACTACAACAGAGAGGATAAATATCGACTGTGACAGAGAAGATGAAGAGTCACACTACCATATAAGGCAGAGAATCTTAGGATAAGCCACTGATGATAAACGGACTCAGTATAATAGCCAAAGAAGATGATGCGTTGCATGTAGGATTTGGGAGAGGAATTGGCATGATAAAGAGATGTGGAACAAAGAAGAAGGGGGTTGTTGTTGAGTGTTTTTCATGTGGGTAGAAGCATGTTGTGTGCAGGAGCTGAAGCACATAGAAGAGGTGTGGTCCATAGAATGGAAGGAAGACACAGAGCATAAAGCACAGAAGAAACAAGGAACATAAATGCATATCTGAGAGAAGAACAGAAAGTGCAACAGATGCAAGGAGAGAGACACTGATGCAGGAAGAGAAAAGCAGTGTAGCAGAGCAGTGATGAGACTGGTAAGCCATAGATAAATGTTGTATCACTGTGATAAATGCAAGAAAGAAAAGATTTATATTTCAGGGTGGTAGGGAGGACTGTTGTCCTCATAGTTTCAAGTGGTTTCTTGAACACAGGGAGTTGTAGCTTCCATTAGGTTGCAGCCAGAAAAACCAAAGTGGTAGGGTGGTGCAAGGGAGAAATATTGTTCTATGTTATACAAGTTGGTGCCAGTGTGTCTGGAAGTTGGTGCTTCCATCCAATTGGTGTTGGAACACTTAGGGAGTTGGTGCTTCCTTCTAGTGGGTGCTAGAGAAACTAGGGAATTGGTTCTTCCTTCTATTGGGTGCTAGAGAAACCAGAGAGTTGGTTCTCTTAGCAAGTGTTGGGCTCTAAAGATGTCCTACAAACAACCTCTATTCATCAACCAAAGGTAGGCACTGGCATAAGAGTTTTACTTGTTGCCTACGTAGGTTCTTACCTTCCATTTTCAATACCCAGCCTCCAGAGATGCAACACCTGTAAAGGAACAACAATTGTAAAGGGACCGACAGTTGTTCTATTCAAAGGAACAACATGAATTTCAAAAGGAACAACAATTGTTACATTGGGCCGAACTAATGTTGAAATAATTGCATTGTAGTATTTGCCCAACTTATCTAATTTGTCAACCCGGGGGTCGTAAACTGAAAAAGCACACACAAAGTATATGCAAGATTGAAGTGAGACTAATCTAATCTAATTTTTAATATATGACTGAAATTGAATCATTAATCTAACACACGATTGGAATTGAATCATTAATCTAACACACGACTGAAATTGAATTAATCTAGTTGCGTAAATGAAATTAATCTAGGAATGAGAAATCGCGTAAATGAATTAATCTAGAAATGGAGAACTACATGAAGTAAAAGAAGATACAACAAGTGAAGAGTTGAATGACACAACAACATATGTGAGCTCACTCTAATGAAGCAATATTATATTAAAATAACCAAATCAATCTTCATAACATAATAATGAAAGCATGAAAACCAAAACCATGAATCAAAGCTAAGAATCCCTTTCTCTTTTGAATCCTAATGACTACTCTAATTCTAATTACATCCTAATTGAATTCTCATGAAGAGAGAGCACTCTCTTTTATACATGAGATCCTTGAAGATAAGATAACCATTTCATTATTACAGATCCATTATTCTCTCAACCTATTTTCCATTATTACAAGATATAATCCCTTTAAATCCTCTCACATATCTCTCATATATCTTAGATAACATATTCCAACCAAATCTCCATAATCTTCTCCTTGGAATGGGCTTGAATTATCTCCTCAAATATTGAAATGGTGGAGGAAGTATTCGAGAAGTCCTTTGAATTAATCCTTCACATATTCCTACACATTATAAAGCACACACATATTTGAGATATACATGAAAACATGTTGATTTTCTAACATTTAATCACAAATTCCTTTTAAATACTAAAATGAATAAAGTGGAGAACAATAAGGTGAAACCCAAGTATATTTATGGAAATGATATCATGAAAGGTTAATGGAGCGATGAAATGTGAAGAAGGATGAAGGGAAAGGTGGATGAGAATATGACATTTTTGAGCCCCAACATACCCCCCAACTTAACTTGTTGCATATCCTCATGCAACCATGCATAGATCTTCTTAAGAAATTTTGGCATCTGAATGTTGGCTTTGAATGATGATAATAAATGTTTCCAGGATGGGTTTTACATAAGTAACAAATGACATTTTCTTATGGTTGGTTCTTGTATGACAACCATGAATATAAAGAATGTTGGTTCTTGTGTTAACAACATTCATTTTGTTACTTGTTCTCTTGTTGTTATGATAATAATTTGCCCATATTTTTACTGGAAAATGTATGCTATCAATGCGCATAAGGAAAACATCACTGAGTATAAGAAAGCCCTTTTTTTTTATATTTGTGAATCATTCCAATATGTATATCAGTGCTTATGAAGCAAAGTGCAACATAGTATCATTGGAAAAGAAGTGTTCATAACTGGTAAATGAGACGAAAAAATGGAATGATGGTAGTGGAAAAGTGGAGTGATGATAGTGAATAAAGTCCCATACCCCCCAACTTAATATGTTGCATGTCCTCATGCAACGTGGCATAAGTTGTAGAAGTGAAAAAGGAAAGGGAACTTAATGAGGGAATTTTCCAAATTATTCATTGCTAGCAGTTGAGGAATTACATGATTAAAGTTTAGAAAATAACATACCTCCACTTACCCAAAATGTTGATGAACTATGCAATAGGAATATGGCTGATGCGACTGCTAGAGCATGGAAGATGTCACTGTTGCAGGATCATATGGAAAGTGATTGTTGTTGTAGCTGCGACTATTGTTTGCTGGATCAGAGAATGTGAAGTGGAGGAAGTTGAACTGTTGTTGAATGAATCATGGAAAAGAGAAAGTGTGAAAGTGGAACTGTGGTAGTCTCATATGGCTGAAGTCATGCTACTGTAACTGCTGATAGAGTCATGAAAAGTGTATAGTCTTCACCTGCTGCTAAACCCGATGGTACAATTTTAATCATGGGAATGAATGTGTCAGTGTCGAGCATGAAGAGAAGTCATTGGATTACCGACCAATGATGAATGTCTTTAACCAATGCGAGGCAACTCATCATTGATGTCAATGAGTGCCAAGGTACATGAGTACATCTTGTGAAGTGTGAATGAATGAGTTGATGTCGAGCCACTTGCAAGATCTGGCGATCACGGGACATTGAGGTATTCCCATAATTTTCAGTGAGAGAACTTGCCATTAAGGCATACAAGCCTCTAAGTACTCAAAAAGGAACTCTAGTCTCTATCCCAGATAAGGTGTTGAGGTCGATGGGGCAAGACTTGTTGAAAGGTGGGCCTTAAGGAATCCCACATCAATCGACGTGAGTTTGTACAAAAAGATTTGGTAGGACTATAAATGGAAAGAACTCATGGTCAAGTAGTGTGGATCAACAGAACAAGGAAAACAAGACAATGTAATCATGGAAAGGGAACTGAACGGTTTTATTCGTAAGGAAAACTGGAAGGGAAAAAGAAGGAAAAAATGAACTGAAAAAGGATAAAGGAATGTATGCAACTTAGAAAGGTAGGCATGCATGAAGTCGCAAAGGATAAGGAAAGGGAAAATGGGCTTCAAGACATGGATGACCAATATGCTTTGAATGAGTAATGCAAGGCAAGAAGTCATAACACAAAATGGTGTTTTTGGGAATGTGTGTTGTGTAACAACAAACATCAGGATGCGTAAAACGTTTATGTGTGACAACAAGCGTTCATGATGTTTATGATGAGTAACAATGCCTTCAAGAGGTCTATCAAATCACGTTTATCAAAACTTTTGTGACTCTTGAAAAATCACCGCAGCAGTAGAAGCAATCGCCTTCAAACCTGAAAAAAATGTGAGTACTAATCCTGCAAGAAGACGTGTGAGAAGTTCGAAAAAGAAAACATAACATGCAGGAAGAAATATAAATGCGGCAAAGGAAAAATAAAATGCGTGTTTGTACATGTTGCTTGCGTGCTTGGGTTCGTTATTGACTGCTTTGTGAAGTGAATCAAGAAAACAAATTAACGTTAAGCGTAAAAACATGTTTTGATTAGCGTTTTCGGGAAATAGATGTCCATTTGCAATTTTTGACAATGTTTTTGATTTTTATACTTTTGAATTTAAATCATAATAAAAAAAACATCTAAAGAGTAGAGAATGAAAATATGTTAATGAATGTCATGTCAAGAGCATCCGACCCATCCGAATGAATTCTGCACATAGCATGGCAAACCCCTAACTAATTTTCATTTCATCGCTTGTGAAATTGCCAATACCAAGACAAGTTTGTAGTGGGGAGTAATATGTAAAATAAAATCAAGCAAGCAAATTTTTATATTTGTTGATTTGTTTTTAAATTGAAATGGGCAAATCACACAAAATCGAAGTAACAAATTTCAATCACCATACATAAGTTTTTTTTTTTTCATTTCACAATTTTCAATCTCTGTGCAATCCAAGTAAATAAGAATTTTAGGTTCAAAGATTTTTACAAATGAGAAGATGAATCTGCTCTATCTCCACAAGTTGATAGTCACTTTTCCACACGCTCAAAGGGTAGAGGGACAAAACAATGTCTTCCATCATGAGCAACCTACTATATTCTCCTTCTTGACAATGGTCGCTTGGCAACTGGTCGTACTCCGCAGTTTGGTCGCTTGGAAACTGGTCGTACTCTGCAGTTTTAGAACCATTTCCTACACCAAGGAACACTACAGCAAAATCTTTCATTCACACGAGAATAATAAACTGCGCATCAAAACCATAAAGTTTAAATATCAATCTATTGGTTGATGAATAATATGTCATCGCATACATCTCCTTGGGTGATCTGCCACAATGTGCCTTCCGAGTAGCAAAGGCATCACTAATCCTTCCCAACTAGGATGAATGAAATCAAATCATGCAACTAGATTCAACTCTTATTTAAACAAGCAATGAGACAAGCAATGTTTTACCTCCGCCACTATTACTGGTGCATCGGGGAATCGGCTGCAGCACAGTCTATCATTGTTTCCACCTTTCAATATGCAAGGTCAAATATCAAATTTAATGGTAAAAAATCATTTGCAACCATTGTTTGGATGGGACCGAACCCAAAACCACATTGTTCTGAATGGATTGATGAGAGAAAGGGAGTGACTGAAGGTCTTACCTTCCAAGGGTTTCTGAGGGTGAAATCCAGATTCCCCACAAATTTATTGAATGGAAGATGAGCAATATAAAAGACAAAGCGACAGTTGAAGGATATATGTTCCAAAAAACTTCCACCCCTGCAAATAAAAGTAACCTCCAAGGAGTTGGAAAGGGTACCTTCCATAAAAGAAATGGCAAGCTATAGCAGTACCAAGAGTAAAACTGGTAGTGCAATGACCAGGCACATATGATGCCAATGAAATTTCCCATGAACATGACAATTGTGATATGCTCTGCTTCTAAAGTACAAGACCTTGAATTTTCAAAGAAAACATTGGAGAAAAGTTTCTGTATAAAAGCCGTGTACGTGTACTCTACATTAGGATATTGCAAACCCACAACTGGAAGAATGCCTCCTTCATGCCTGCACCATCTTTTCTGCACTAATGCTGTAGCAGACAAGGCAAAAAGTACTCCCCTTATACTCATCCCCTTCATCATCAAATAATGACAAAGGTGGTGCATATAAAAGCACATTCATCTTCACTAAAACTGCTACGCTAAACACAATCAAGCCAGAAGACCAGTCCCCACATGTTGATGTTATACACTGTTATCGCCGCCACAACTTGTAAGGCCAAGCGCTTTTCTGATCTTGTGAATAAATTTGGCAGCATGGAGATCGAAGATTTGTCTCTCGATCATCAGCAACAGGTGATGGATCTCTCTTCCGTCATGGATGCAACAGCTCGATCAAGACTACTTCTAGAGAATTCACAAGTTTTGATGTAAGGTACACCCAACGTTACAATTCCTTTCACTCGATGTGAATGACAGAGATCAAAATAGTAAACAATAGCTGCTCCAAAATCCTTCCTCACAACAAACCCTTTCTCAATACTCAGGGCATCAAGAAGGCCAACCATGTCTTCAACAAGGTCATAATATGCAGCTTTCTCTGGTTCAGAGGGTTGATCAGAGAGTCCATAGCCTCAAAAGTCGAGAGAAATTGCATGAAACCATATCTTTGGAAGTCCATGCAGTAACAACACAGCTGGACCTGATCCAATCTCTGCAACGTGTAGATTGAGCCTGAGCATGCGTTCCCACCTTCAATCGCATGTTCAACTGCTGGATCACTGCAAAAATAGAAGGTTGAAGGAGAGGATTCGCGACAATCTAAACAATCATGCACGTAATTTCAACAACCATATAGAATAGTTGTAGTCAAGATCATTGCCATCTTTATCGGATCCAAGTGTATCTCCTAAAAAATAATCAATGAAATCATGGGCGTAGAATTTTGGATGCATCTTCTTCATTTTACTCAGGAGTCGATACTGTCCCAGAATCTTAAATGAGACACCAATGAAAATATGAGATATAACTGCTAAAGCACCAGGCTTTATCATCTCCCAGAGTGAAGCAGATGCTACTATTGCAACACAACGTGTATAATCTAGTTTCTCTTGATACGTCATTATGCCAGGTCAATCTATAAATTGCCTTCGCACTTCCTTAACAACTTCCTGGGCCATTCGACCAACCACATAACATGCCCATGCACTGAATAGGAAAATTAGCATCGATCCCAATAGACCTCCAAGGAACACCTATGGAATAGCTATATCAACCTGGTTGAAAGTTTGATGAGCATAAGATGATACTTCATCCATATAGGCACTGAATAAAAGAAAAGAAGCTAATGCAGCAGATCCAAATGCAAAGCCTTTGGTGGTTGCTTTTGTGGTGTTCCCAACTGCATCAAGTAGATCTGTGATTTCTCTTACACTTTCAGGCTGTTGACTCATTTCCACAATTCCACCTGCATTATCAGTTATTGGCCCAAACATATCCATTGTCAAAACATATGCTACAGTACTAAGCATTCCCATAGTAGCTACAGCTGTTCCAAAAAGACCACCTATTGGAGTTCCATCCAACTCAACTAGACCTGAAGTTCGTCCAAGCCAGAAAGAAGAAATAATTGCCACAGTGATAACAAGAACTGGAAGAGCAGTTGATTCCAAACCCAATCTAACTCCTACAATAATATTTGTCCCATGTCCTGTGGAGCTTGACAATGCCAGTGTCCATACAGGCTCATACTTGTAATCTGTATAGTATTGAGTGATCCCAAAAAAAAGATAGGCTGTTATTATTCCTACTAGCCCACATAGTGCAAAGTGTAACCATGTCGTAGGATCTTGATCAGTGTAAAGAAGCCAACGTGTAGACCCAGTAAATGCAATAACTGCTAAAAATATAGTGATAGAATATCCTTTCTGGAGTATTGCCATGGGATCTTCCACAGGTGACTTGAGACTTGGATCACGTGTAGCTCTGATGGAAAGTATTCTACATGAAGATACTATCAAATCAAAAGAAAGTATAACAAGAGGGAAAATAATAAAACCAGATGGATCTTTGATCTTACATCGCTTATAAGAAATGATTGATCGTAAGAATTATCGATTACGCAAAGAAATCTGGAGTGGCTGTATTAAAACATCAGATTGCACATGAACTAAAGCATCTATGAACGACCACTCGATATGGCATCTATCATGATGACATCACTTGGAATTTCTACATATGTCTCCAGTTCTGCGTAAAAAAATAAAATAAAATCTTGACTGGTTGTCGTTCCAGAAAAATCTAACATGACTGAATGTTACAGTTTCACTGTATGCAAATATCCATATCCCATCATTGGGTGTTCGGCGATATCTGGTGAGGAAACAAGATAATGATATGGAATCTTTAACTTTCCGTCATATTGAAGCATTCTTGCGTATCGAATTTTCGATACCGGACTCGATCAAATGCACTAAAATTATTGTATTCAAATGTTTTAGCAACCATAGTTATATGATCTGATTGGAAATTAATGGTCACCGCTGAATCTCTGTCAAGAATAGGTCCAACTGCCTCCTCATTTTCATCGAGAGGAGTTGAAATAGGAGTGAAAACGATCACTTTAGGATCTGGATTGATTGTTAATTGGTGCCGATATATTAGTGATATCGATCTATGGATACCAACCATCGTAGAGATTTTCGGCAGTTAAAAACCACCATAAATATTTCGCAAAGATCTTTATGCAGTTAAAAACCACCGTTGCTGCAAAAATATCGCAACTGAATCATGATTTGGTTCCTATTCTTCGGTCAATCCCCTAATTGAACTTCCAATGGCTGCAATTTCACCACTGACACCTCAGTTTCTTGGGTTCCCTGGCCCAAAAAAAAATCAACACGTACTCTACATGTTGATCTAGTATCCAATTTGAGCATGCACTTCCGATCTGCAAAATCTACCAAGTTCTAAAGAAAACTTTTAAATTTTTCATCATGTCTACCACACATAACGAATAGTGCCACATGACTTAGAATCTTTCACACCACTGTAGAAAAAAAATAGATTCAAACTCAAAAAAAAGGACTTTCGTTTTTCCAGGAATGATGAGATTTCCAATATGAAATAACAAAACATTGCAAAGAGCATTTTCACAGTTCTGAAGAAGTCATTAGAGAGAAACTGATTGTACTGCATATAGACATTTTGATTTCAGATCTATTATTTGTAGGTTTAACATGCAGGATAGGAAACACAATTCAATCAATCCCAATTATTATTATTATTATTATTACACTTTAAACCTGCAGATATGAAGACATAAATTATCATGATCATATTGTTTTACTGTTGCAGAGTTAATTTCCAGGTTACAAGATAAAGACGAAGGACAAGGCGGCGTTGATGCGACTCAAAACTAGAAATAAACCAAACCAAGAATACATGGTTCAATCGTGGGATGATTCAACCACTGTTATAGCAAAAATGTCACTGTTTCAGCATGGGATTTACAGTTTCAGTTGGTAAGAGTGAAAAATGACATTCACATGGATTCGCAGCCCAGTTCTTATGTTTGGTTGTGTTTTATTTGCAGTTATGAGTTCAAGGTGTGATTTGCAGGTTTATGAAGGCGAGAAAATGAAATTCAATAAGAGGGACATAGTTTCAGCCATTTGTTTTGGCTCAGAGTCATTGTTTCAACATGTAAGGACAGTTGCTTCTACTATTTCGTCATAGAAACACTCAAAATTTCAACTTACAAAAATGTTTTTTTTTTAGCAAATGGAGAAAAAATGATTTGCAAATTAACCATAAAATCGATTATGCATATTGCAAACCATTAATTTCTTTATTCCTGAAATTAATCTAAATCATCCCTATTTCTTGATCCTCGCGATCGCACAAAGTGCGGAGGAGAGCATACTTATTCTAGCAAAGATAAAAAAAACTCGAAAATAAAACCCTACCTACACTACACTAATTAGAAATGAGACATTAGTTACATATAATCAAAGAGCCAATGTAGCCATGCACACAATAGTAATAAAAATATGTTATCTTTCAATTTCATAATTGACAGTCGAGAATATGTATGAGCGTGTTAAATTAGTTGTTGAAATTGTGAATTAAGAAAATAAGAAGAAAAACTAAATGTATCTAACCTAGTACTCATTTGGAACCATCGTTCGATCAGGCTTTCATAGGTGTGTTGTTCCTCACTCAGATCATGCTGTAACTCATCTTCATCTTCCTCAATCTCTTGTTCGTCATCGGATATGCAGGATTCTTCAGATGTTGAATCTTCAATTGTTTCTGGAGGATTATTTGAATCTTTGATCCTTGTCAAGATCTCCCCTTCCAAGGAAGAGGAGATCCCGATGTCTACTAGGATCTGAGTGAGTAGTTCCAAGCTGACACTCAATGTTAAATCATGTTAAAAAAAAGGATTATTACAGCACCCAAATCAAAATGAAAAACTTTAAAAAACACTCTTGCTAAAGCATAAAAAACATTACTCTTCACTGTTGCGGAAACTAAAATGTTCCTGATAGTTGGTCAGGGAGAACATGAAAAATCTCCATTCAAGTAGCTGCTAAGACCCCTAGAACCAACACATGTAGATCACACTTGCAAAAAATTTAAACTAATCTTGTGGAAATTGAAATTTACACTAACTTGCAGAAATTGAAACTAATCTTGTAGAAATTGAAATTTAAACTACCCTACATGTCCTTACCCATATGTCACCTCAGGGTTAGGAGCATGTCTAATCACACTTGCATGAAAAATAAATTTAAACTACCACACTTTCATGAATTGAAATTTACACTACCCTACATGTCCTTACCTGTATGTCACCTCGGAGTTAGGATCATGTCTAATCACACTTGCATGAATTGAAATTTACAATATCCTACATGTCCTTAACCATATGTCACCTCAGAGTTAGGATCATGCCTAATCACACTTGCATGAATTGAAATGGAAAAGAAACCAATACCTCAATCCATCGTGCTTCCCCGACAACAACGCCAAAATGTTGGGCTCTAAAGATGTCCTACAAAAAACCTCTATGCATCAACCAAAGGTAGGCGCTGGCACAAGTGTTTTACTTGTCGCCTACATAGGTTCTTACCTTTCGTTTTCAATACCCAGCCTCCAGAGATGCAACACCTGTAAAGGAACAACAATCGTAAAGGGAACGACAGTCGTTCTATTCAAAGGAACAACACGACTTGCAAAAGGAACAACAATCATTACATTGGGCCGAACTAATGTTGAATTAATTGCATTGTAGTATTTGCCCAACTTATCTAATTTGTCAACCCGGGGGTCGTAAACTGATGAAGCACACACAAAGTATATGCAAGATTGAAGTGAGACTAATATAATCTAATGTTTAAGCTATGACTGAAATTGAATCATTAATCTAACACACGACTGGAATTGAATCATTAATCTAACACACGAATGAAATTGAATTAATCTAGTTGCGTAAATGAAATTAATCTAGGAATGAGAAATTGCGTAAAGGAATTAATCTAGAAATGGAGAACTACATGAAGGAAAAGCAGATACAACAAGTAAAGAGTTGAATGACACAACAACATATGTGAGCTCACTCTAATGAAGCAATCTTATATTAAAATAACCAAATCAATCTTCATAACATAATAATGAAAGCATGAAAAACAAAACCATGAATCAAAGCTAAGAATCCCTTTCTCTTTTGAATCCTAATGACTACTCTAATTCTAATTACATCCTAATTGAATTCTCATGAAGAGAGATCACTCTCTTTTATACATGAGAGCCTTGAAGATAAGATAATCATCTCATTATTACAGATCCACTATTCTCTCAACCTATTTTCCATTATTACAAGATATAATCCCTTTAAATCCTCTCACATATCTCTCATATATCTTAGATAAGATATTCCAACCAAATCTCCATGATCTTCTCCTTGTAATGGGCTTGAATTATCTCCTCAAATATTAAAATGGTGGAGGAAGTATTCGAGAAGTCCTTTGAATTAATCCTTCACATATTCCTACACATTACAAAGCTCACACATATTTGAGATATATATGAAAACATGTTGATTTTCTAACATTTAATCACAAATTCCTTTTAAATACTAAAATGAATAAAGTGGAGAACAATAAGGTGAAACCCAAGTATATTTATGGAAATGATATTGTGAAAGGTTAATGGGGCGATGAAATGTGAAGAAGGATGAAGGGAAACGTGGATGAGAATAGGACATTTTTGAGCCCCAACAACAAGTTGCATCTTTCAAAACAGAGGTGGTTGCCTCACAATGAGTTGGTTCTCATAAGAATGATAATGTACAAAAATTAAAGATTACTTATCATATCAAGAAGAAGAGGTTTTTCCCTTTGTGGGTTTCCTCAGAAAATATCGGTCTCTATATATTTCATGTGTGTGTTTGATGTTGAATATTCTATTGCCTACCTTCCTGCATTATTGTTATTAACATTGAATGGTCTATAAAGATTTTAAGATAAGTATAATTGTTTAAGCACAGTAACAACTGATTCACCCCCCCTCTCAGTTGTCCAACAATTGGTATCACAATCGGTTCCTTTTATCTAAAGGTAGATCAGTAAGCTTAAACATGTCAAGCCATGAAGGAACATCAACCAATAAGGCCCCCATGTTCAATGGAACAAAATTTTCCTTTTGGAAAGTTAGGATGAGAACCTACATAATGGATTTAGGTGCATATGTCTGGGATGTGGTAGAGACTAGTTATGTAAAGCCAGTTGTACTAGCTAATAAGGATAACAAGCTAGAATTTAGCTTCAACACTAAGGCTATGAATGCTATTCTGAGTGGGCTTGCAGAAGTAGAATTTGTAAACGTTATGCACTTATAAACTGCCAAAGAAATGTGGGACAAACTCATAGGAAGTTATGAAGGTAATGAGAAGGTAAAGGATGCCAAGCTTCAAACCTAGAGAGTACAGTTTGAACAACTAAATATGAAAGAGGATGAAATTGTTGGGAAGTACTTTCTGAGAGTTGAAGATATAGTAAATGAAATGAAAGAACTTGGTTAAAAAATTGAGGAACACTCCTTAGTTCAGAAAAATTTGAGATCTCTGCCAGATAGGTTCAACCCAAAGGTATATGCTATAGAAGAACTCAATGATCTAAAAGCTTTCGCTTTTGATCAACTTCTAGGAAAATTGACTGCATATAAAATGAACATAGTTAAAGATAAACCCACCTCTAGAGAAGGATCATTTAAAGCTGATAAGAATGAGGATTCTGAGCCTGATGAAATTGAAGCAACATTTGTGAGAAGACTAAAGAAAGGATCAGGAAAGTACCAAGGCAAGATGCCCTTCAAATGTTTTAACTGTGGAAGGATAGGTCACTTTGCATCTAAGTGTCCACATATGAAGAAGGACCATAACTCTGAAGGTGAAGAGAAGTATAAATCCAAGAGATTTGGTAAAAAGAAAAGTTTATGTGTAAGCAATGATGAATCTTCAGGAGACACAGATAGTAATTTTGATGATGAAGATAAGGTTAATGACTTTATGCTTATGGCCAAATCATATTATGATAATGAAAGCACAAGAAGTGATGTTGGTGATGAAGAAGTTGTGGTTGAATTGGAAGGAGAACTGATCAGTGCTCTAAAAAAAATTGATAGACTCAGATTTAAGAAGAGAAAGCAAAAATAATTTTTGATACAGTTCAAGAAAGACAGTAAAAAACCTGATGAAGACTTTGCCCTGCTAAAAGTGGAATTAGAAGAGGCAAAAAGTGGAATTAGAAGAGACAAAGAAAATAGAGGACATTCTGAAACAACAGTTATCAGAGAAGACGAAAAGATGTGAAACCTTGGAAGAAAAGGTAGTAAAAACCAGAAAAGAGATGGAGAAGTTTAAATCTTTGTATCTCCAAAATCTTCCAAGCATTAAAGCCTCACAAGTATTAGCCACCATTCTGAATTAGCAAAGTAATCCAAATTTGAAAAATGGTTTGGGTTATGAAGAAGGATCAAATAGTGGTCAGCCAAGCAACAAATAATCCATCAAGTTTGTCAAATCTACATTCATTGACACCAAAAAATATGGAGAAACAAAGGAAGATAATCAGCTGCCAAGGAAGAGTCAAAGAAAACGTACCAGAACCGAATCTGTAGAACAAAGAAATAATACACCCTCTACTCAAAGAAATCATCATAATAGAAGAAATCAACTTGCTCAAAGAAAACAACCATTCTCCAGGTACAAAGGATTTTTCTATAGATATTGTTTTTTTTGTTCTAACTTCAGTCACAAAGTTGTAAACTGTTCTTTAAGATTTAGATATGATGAATCAAGACACTCAAGAAATAGATATTTGTCTCAACAAAGAATGAGACAACCAAGTAACAAACAACCATAGACTGCAAATCATGTGATGGCTGGGAAAAGGACACAGGTTGAGCATAATAATTGTTATGATCCTTTATTCAATGAACTGAAGTGTTACACCTACCATAATTATGGACATAAATTTGTAGATTGTCGCTTAAGGAACTATGAACCAGATTTGAATCCCTCTGCTGAAAATGTCAAGGTTTGGAAGAAGAAAGAGAATGACAAGTGTGGATTAGTGTTGTCATCTCAAAGACAAAAGAACCCCTGGTATATTGACAGTGGATGCTCCAAACATATGATGGGAGACAAAAGTAAGTTTATGTCTCTAAGAGAAACCAAATCAGGAAATGTAACCTTGGGAAATGATGCTCCAAGTAAAATCAAGGGTAAAGGGATGGTGAGTTTGAGTAATGGTAAAGGGAAATCCCAGGATGTTCTACCTGTAGATGGGTTGAAACATAATTTTATCAGTGCAAGTCAAATGTGTGATAGAGGATGTGAAGTGGTGTTCACTTCCAAAGATTGTAAGACAAAGTTGGTAAAATCAGGACAAGTGGTGGCGAAAGGCATAAGCACAGATAATAATGTATATGTTCTGGAAGAAGATAGAGAAGAGTTTCATCTAAGAAAATATGATGAAATCTGGTTATGGCATAAGATACTTGGACATCTAAATTTTGACCACTTAATCAAGCTCAAAAACCTTGAGGCAGTAAAAGATCTCTCAAGAATATCAAAGTCGCAAGATTCTGTGTGTAAACCCTGCCAAGTAGAAAAGCTAATCATGACATATTTTAAATCCAAGAGATCTACTTCAATAGAGAAACCACTCCAATTAGTTCATATGGATTTATGTGGACCATCAAGACAGGAAGGCACAGGGAAGGAAAACTACTTTATGCTGGTCATTGATGACTACTCCAGACTCACTTGGTTTTCTTTTCTCAAACAAAAAGTTGAAGCATTTGAGAAATTTAAAATATTCAAGGATTTAACTGAGAATCAAATAGGCAACAGGATAAAGGTAGTAAGATCAAACAGAGGAGGAGAATTTATGTCAAGTGATTTCAAGGAATTATGTGATAAACATGGGATCATGAGAGAATACACAATCCCATGAATCCACAACAAAATGGAGTAGTTGAGAGGAAAAATAGAACAGTTCAGCAAATGGCTAGGTCAATGATGAATGAGAAGAACATTGGTCAACCCTTATGGGTAGAAGCAATACACACATCATTCCATTTTCTTAACAAAGCCCACTGCAGACCACATAGTGACAATCCGTACGAACTGTGGTATGGAAGACCTATTTCAATCAAACACTTCAAAGTCTTTGGGAGTAAGTGCTACATAAAGAATAATAATGAAAACATTGGCAAGTATGATGACACGGTTGATGAAGGCATATTCTTAGGATATGCTACCAATAGTAAAGGATATAGATGCTTTAATAAAAGATTGCATAAACTAGTTGATTGCATTAATTTAAAGGTTGATGAAGGAGTCCCAGTAAGAGAGGTGAGCAATATCGAGACTGCTACAGAGGACACAACTGAAGCTAAAAATGAACAGGTCCAAGAATCATAAAAAGAAGACTCTGAGTCAGATGAAGATACAAATGATCAGGAAGACTCAAATTAGTAGACATCAACAAATCTTTCCTCTAGAATTACTCAAAAGAATCATCCTGCAAGTCAGATAATTGGTGAGAAAGACAAAGGTGTACAAACTAGGAGAAGGATAATCAAAGACACTGAGAAATCACATATAGCCTTCATATCCATGGTGGAACCCAAGAACTTTAATGAAGCTAGTAAAGATTTAAATTGGTTAAAATCAATGAATGAGGAACTAGACCAGATTGAAAAGAATGACACTCGGGAACTCGTTCCTAGGCCAACAGATAAAAATGTAATAGGATCAAAATGGGTCTACAAAAATAAGATGAATGAGCAAGGAAATATTGTAAGAAATAAGGCTAGATTGGTCTGCAAAGGATATTCTCAAATATAAGGACTGGATTTTGATGAAACATTTGTGCATGTAGCAAGATTAGAAGATATTAGAATGTTTTTGGCCTATGCTTGTCATAAACAGTTTAAAGTCTATCAAATGGATGTCAAGTCAACCTTTCGAAATGGAGATCTGAAAGAAGAAGTCTATATGGAACAACCAGAGGGTTTCCAACTCTCAGATAACCCTGACTTTGTTTACAATATGAAGAAAGAATTACATGGATTGAAACAAGCTCCTCGTGCCTGCTTTGCAGACTGGATAAGTATCTTCAAGACAAAAGATTCAAGAGAGGAACATTTGAAAACAACCTATATATCAAGACAAAGGGTAATGATTTTCTCATTGTGTTGGTCTATGTATATGACATCATCTTCAGAAGAAATAATGCTTCATTGGTACAACGGTTTGCTTCTTCCATGCAGTCTGAATTTGAAATGTCTATGATAGGGGAGCTGCCATTTTTTCTTTTTCTGAAAATTACTCAGAGGTTTGAACGAAAATTTCTTTCTCAAGAGAAATATCTAAGATAAATGTTGAAGAGGATTCAAATGGAAGACTCACACCTATGAGCACTCCCATGGTCACTGGATGCAAGTTAAGAAAGGATGATGTCTCACCTGATGTTGATCAGAGTTCATATAGGTCTATGATAGGCAACCTGTTGTACATAACAATATATTGTCAATACATAATGCATGTTGTTGGAATGGTAGGAAGGTATCATTTTTCACCTAAACATAGTCATTTGATAACTGTCAAAAGAATATTCAAATATTTAAAAGGAATAATGAACTATGGCCCATGGTATCCTAGGAATCAGAATTTTCAACTATCAGTCTATTAAGATGTTGATTGGGCTAACTGCATGGATGAAAGGAAAATCACGAGTGGAGGTGCATTATTCTTAGGCGATTCCCTTGTATCATGGTTGATAAAGAAGAAAGGTTCCATTTCCTTATCAACTACAGAAGTTGAATACATTGCAGTTGCCACCTGTTGTACGCAAGTGTTGTGGATGATTCATACCCTTGCAGACTTGGAGGTAAATTATACTACACCGATCCCAATTCATTGTGATAATACCAGTGCAATTAATGTGTCAAAGAATCCTGTCTTTCACTCCAATACCAAGCATATACCCATCAAATATCACTTCTTGAGGGAACATGTACCAAATATGTGGTTTCTTTGCATTATATCTCATCCAAAGATCAGATTGTTGATATCTTCACTAAACTGCTTTCATAAGCTCAGTTTGAGTATCTACACCAGAATTTGGGAGTGACCCCACTATCAACCTAAGAGATTCCATCATGTCAGGGGGAGTATATGTTGGTTGAATATCTTATACCTATGAGAAATACTGCAACAACTCATGGGGAGCATGTTTTCTTGGACATTGATGTCAAAGGGGGAGAAAAGGTGTGGATGATACAATTGGAGGTCTAAGAAGAATAGTGCAGTTGTTCAGGGTTGTCGTTCAGGGTTTCCATCTTTTATCACTAGGAATCACCTTCAGATTTCCTGGAAGGCAAGCCCAGTACCCATCAAGTTATATGTGAATGTAATAGAGTTTTGAGAGGTCAAATGGATAAGACTCAAGATGATAATGTTCTAACTTAGAAATCAGGGCTAGCATGCACGAGCAATTAAGGTCTTGGATAACTTCAATCAGTAATTGGGAGTAAGTATGAACATAGGGAAGACTTCAGTGGGAGGAATGTAGGGGTTGTTGCAAACATCAGGTCTGCAAATAGCCTAAGGAAGAAATATTCTTAACACACGATCTTATTGAGTTCAGAACTTAAGGACACTAAAGAAACATCATGATAATATAATAATCAAACATACACCATAATATTACCACAACCATTCATGTGAGTCATTCAAAGCATGAACACTTTAGCATCAGAAGCAAATAAGCTGGAAAGAGAAGTTGATTCCTATTAACCAAGATATATTCAGTCAAGTACACAACCAGTTCAAAATAACTTCATCAAAATATAATAGTATGAGGGAGCCTTGCTCAACCATTCGAACCTACTAAAGCATTTCATCTATTTATTTATAACAAAAAGGGAGGCAACAAATGGAGGTACGATTTGGCCTCCTTCCCATGAAAATCTATGAGAATTTATTTCATCCAACAACTTGACTAACAACCTATGCTATAAAATAGGAAAGTGTTGGTGACTAATCCAACCAATTTTCAAACTAACTTGATCCCCCTTTGCTGCACAAATCCTTGTTTGACATGTGTCCTTCAGGAGCATGTGGTTGTCATCATGCTATCAGCTACTATTTCTATAGTTCTCTCCATCATCGACTATCCAAAAGTTGTTAGCTTCACCCTCTTGGATTCCTGGTGTTTTTTGGTAGCCTCTTTGGGTAGCACTCTGAGTAGCACACTTTGTAGTGCCTTCACCAAATTTTGTAAGATTCATTAGCGCATTTCAAAACTAGACAAGTAGAAAAGGTAGCACCAAACCTTCCTATCCCCTGTGCAACTTCGGTCTCTGCGAGATTTTAGGTAAAGAATTTCGGTAGCACCACTCTGGTGCATCTCTGTGCAAATTTTGTGTCTGCCAAATATTAGGTAGCGAATTTTGGTAGCGCCACTAGGTGTTTCCGTGCAAATTTTAGGTAGCGCCATAAAAAACACAATAGCTCCACTTGGACGCATGCAAAGTGAGTAGAAACCTTGAGTAATATCAACACCATTATATTTAGGTGATTTGGTAGCACTATAGGTATCACACCAGTGGAACACCAAAATAGACTATTTCGTAGTGCCATAGCGCTACAGAATGTCTGCAATCTTACTGCTGAAGGAGTTAATGCTTCACAAAAAGCCCAAAACTCTGAACAATAAGCACTTAGAAGCATGTATAGGTAGCAAAAGTAATGTTTCAACAACATTTTATCCTCACAAAAAAGAACCATCTTCAAAAATGGGGCTCACCTTTCACCAGCTACTTCGTTACCCTAACACTTAACCTGACACTCCTTCTTGTAGAAGGAGAATCCTCCTTTGGCACAACAGGCTTCTTCCTTTTAGCGGTCACATGCTTCTTCAGTGGAGCTATGCTCTCCTTGGCTGCTGGTGTCTCCTTTTCAATAGTAGTTTCAACTAATACCTACAAGTTTCTTTGAGCCACTTCATCTTAAAAATGTTGCAACTCTGCTTTGAGCTTCCTATTCTAAGATTCAAATCCTTTGTTATGCCTATAAAGGCTTTTGAGTTTCCTATGGAGAGGTTGGGCCTTTCTTGCTGAGAAACGTTTTAGGTCAAGGGTGTGATTGTAGCCATCCATGAGTTCTTTCATCTTAACCCTGTCATACATGGCTTTTGTTTTCAATTCAACCACCTCCTTCCTAGCATCCCTAAGTTGCTTAATTAATCTTTTGAATGTATGGTTGTTAGGTGGATTAGTGACATGAACAATCTCAACAAGATTCTTTATGGTCTCCTCTTCCCGTTGCATAGGAATTTCCTTGTCTGTCTCATCAAGCTTATTGATACCTCTGTCTTTATCTTTCTTCTTTTGCACAAGGGTTTCTTCTTTCCTCTCCACAGGATTTTCAATTCCTTTACCCTTCTTCTTTTGTAGGATAGAGGCTTTTGGTAGGGATTGTTCTTCAAAAACCTCTTCAATAACTAATGATATTGTGAAAGGTTTCCTGACCTTGGTACTAGTTGTTGGAGGAGAAGAGGAGAAGTGTATCTTCTTCCTTTTCTTTGCTGTAGTTTTAGTAGTAGAAGGAACTTCTTCTAACTCTGGTGGAGGAGGAGGTGAAGAATATCTGTATGTGGAATGACAAGCTTCCTCCTCAGTTCTTGTGACCTCCTTGATGACCTCTAAAAATTGAACAGGAACTCTTCCCTTTCTCTTCTTGTTGGTACCTTCTTTAGCAACACTGGTGGATGATAAAGGGCTTGCGTTATGTGATTGAGGAGTGGCTGCTATATCCAACTTGAAGTGGGAAGAAACAACAAAATTTTCCCATGAGATATCTTTCTTACCGAGTTCTTTAGAAACTAGCATTCTAATCAATCCAGAGTGGAAGATGCTAGTATCCACATCTTTAGACTTGGATTGAATCCTATCTGACATCTTACCTATGCTCCTTAGAAAATAGTAGGGAATATTCATTTCAATTTTACCAGTAAAATGGAGAAGAAGCCTTACATGGTACTAGTATAATGTGTTAATCCTCCCTTCACATGTAAAGTATCTCTAAATGATCTTCAATATCCTGTCATAATGCTCAATCAGTTGATTCCTTGGCACACGTTTAGACAAATCACTTGCTTGATGTTCAAGCTTAAGAAAATATTTGGCATAGGCCGCATTCAAATCCATGGATTTAAACCATTTCTCACCTATGATAGGGATTCCTGTTGCAGCTGAAATAGAGGCCTCAATCACCTCAAATTATAAATCCCCTACCTTAGTATTTCGGCCATCAAAATGTAAGGAAAATTGCCTTGTGACCTCATGGTGACCTTTTCTGCATATTCTGGCAAAAAGAGAGGCATCACACTCTTTGAAAAGCTTCTCTTTCCACGGGCTCTATCTCAAAAATATGCATATCCACAGGTTCAGTTCTAAATACCTTTCCCCCCTTGTGTGACTTATTTATATGAGGAGTCTCCACAGCTTAGGATGAGAGCTTCTTATGGCTATGGGGTGGTAATGACCAGGAGGACCTAAAGTCAAGCTTCAAATGGACAAAGCTGCACTTTTACAAGAACTTCCCTTTAAACCAAATTGATTGCTAGTAAGCTAAAACTTGGCTGTGGAAATCCCTCCCTTATATTTGTGTAGGTATTGAACACTTAGACAATGAGAGGGTACTCTATAATTGGAATTTTGAAGCTGGGTGGAAAATGCTTGACTCAAATGTCAAAGGAAACAATGGAGACACAATGTGGTTAAGCATCACCTTTAGGTAAAGCAATGCGTATGCAGAGGATAGAATTGTTTAGATGTTGTGAGCTCAACAACTATGGTGGGAGGATGTATCAAAATTTGACATATAGGTAGTGAATTTTATAGGTTTGAAATAGGAGGAGACAAGGACAAAATGGTGTGAAGAAAGGTCTCCTTCAACTATGCAAGCCCGATAATCCAAAACTATGAGCGCTAACTCTCTTTGAAAATTTATGTGCAGAGGAGGAAACACGGGATACCTGTGGAATAAACATTTGTTTGAAGCCTCAACGATATTTCAGGAAGAAATCAAAAACATCTCGGCCTCTGAATCTACCTCAGCATCAGATCTGGAAGCACTGTTGTCGACTGGTCATAACTAAGAGTTTGCACATCACAACAATCTTGCATTTTTCAAAATCACAAACCATTATCAGAGCTCATAAATACAAGATCTTGAAGGCATCTTTTTAACCAACTCCTGGTTCTGAAAACAAGGAAAATGACATCAGCGTTGTAATCATAACTCAAGGTGGAAAATTATGAATGTGAAATGCGCTACAGAAACTCTTGATGAGTGAGCAACGCTCCATTTCAAAAAATGATTGGACAGGTAAGAGAAGGACAACAAGGCATGACTACAAGGGCATGAATGACGAAAATGGTCTATCAAATCAATCTAGTCGTGGAGAGGATCGATCCTAGTGACAAATCATGAAGGGGAACAAATTTTAAGTCATGAACAAACACGGTTCTAAGTCCAAAAATCATATGAGGATCAAAACATAAGTTATGACTCAACACTTTATTTATCAAGGGGGTCCTAACAAGCACAATTTTAAAAGGGGTGAAATTTAAAAAAAAATAAAAATCTAAGGCTTAGGAAAAGATGGAAACAAACTAAAATAACCAAGGCAACTTAGTGTGATAACACCATCAATGCCAAAGGGGGATATTGTTGGCATGTTTATAGGCAGAGTGTGTTTTTCATTGATGGAAAGAACAACAATGACAATGGCATGTTTACATGCAATAACATCAATGAACCAAAGCTCGAGAGACCAGAAGATGAGAAAGGTAGAATGTGCCAAGTGGGCACCATAAGTTTTTTGGGAAGACGCAGATGAGAAATCTTGAGAATCTTATAAGAGATCATGCATAGTTGCACGCAGATAGTGCAGTGTTTCATGCAGAGTGCAAGAGTGTGCTAGAGTCGAGGGCAAATTTTTCGAAAGATCAGAAGAGATAGCATTCTGAGACGTGCAAATGTGATCCCATACATCAAGGCACACATAAGGATCGAATGTCATGGCCTTTGACACTTAGATATTTGAGGAAGCCAAATCTCAGGAGGAGGAGCGATAGTGGACGTTCGATCACCAATTCCGAATACCATATGTCCTGTTGTTCCTGAGTTTATGCTTTAAGGCTATAAATCATACCGTCAAGGCATCTGTAAATGATTTAAAGGAATGATTTGGGAAAAAGAAATCAAAGGAAGATTAAAGCAGAATCAGTTTCTCAACTGCCTCTGTCTTGCTTCCTATTGTTCTTGGATGCTAATGTCTCGCTCAATAGCAGCCCATGAACGTTCAAGGCAAATGGGTTAGTTGTTGTTTGTAAAATGGTATTAAATAAATTCAAGGCAATATTGGTTTGATCCTGAAGGCCTAGTTCAACGTTGGGTTGTTTGCTACTTGGGACAATCATGGATGATAAAACTTTATTTATTTGTAAAGGATTTTAATCAATTTGTTACTTCAAAATTTTTAGAGATGAGAACAAGAAAAACAATTTTAAAATCCAAAACAGTAATGTAAACACATTCGAGGTCGTTTCCTAGATTTGTACAATTTCGAGAATCGTAAAATAACAAATAAACACTACAGAAAAATATGAGGCTTTAATCAAGAAAGAATCTCATATTTCAATAGACAATGATGAAAGAAAAAAACGAGGTTTCTAACAAGAGTTAAGTATTAAGGAACACAAGTTTTACAGGTCTTAAAATTACTAAAAGCAATTTCAAAGGAAAAACTGTAAATCATTCGACATCCAAACCAATCTGAAATATAAATCAATGATGTATATAACTTCAAATTGATTACTCATTAGAAAAACATTGAAAGGAAAAATTTAACAAAGTATAATAAACAGGGTGAAGGCACATACTTACAAATTTGCAGGATCCAAAATCTCGTTTGTGATCTATATTCTGATGTATTTGAAAACTGATATTACAAAAAATGGCTCTCTTAAAAAATTCTGAAGCCTTTTCTCAGCCTTTAGAAACTATATTTATACATTTTCATCAAAATTTCTCGTTGGTGACTAACCAACTTCCTAATATTACGGTTACATAAAAATAATGTCATCAGTTTACAATTTCTTTCTAATCTTAAATGATAATTTTTTTTTTAAATATTTCAAGCTTGCGTTGACGAACTTCCTTTTTCCGCATCAATACACTGAACTCATTTCCCCAAAAACTTCACAAAAGTCCTGGGAGCATCTGGTAACTCATTTTCTTCAAATAAGAAAAATCTTTTCTACAATTCGGGCAACCAATTTTCTATCATCTTTTCTGTGAATTTAATAGTTTTCAACTTTGGATTTGACATCACCATCCATTTGTTGATCTCTATAATATTGATCAATTTAATGTTTGAAATCGCTGCTTTCATTTCCTCCATCTCTTCTCTAAACCTTAGCTGGTGCTTGGCAATATTGATTTCGCCTAATAATCTGGAACAACCATCTGTTCTGATATTCAAAGAATCTATTTCTAATAGATCGAAGATTCCCTGGAAATCATCGTTGACTTCCCTTGTTATTCGTTTATATTCGGCCATCTTTTCTTCCCACACTTTTCTCATTATGTCCCCTTTAAATTGTTCAGAAATAGATAATTTCTGAATCTTTCCAACCTCTTCTTTTGATGAGAAAGTCACTGCCTTCTGAAAAATTGTTCTAGCTGCTTTCACCTCCCTTTCCTTCTGGAACACATTCTCTAAAGACTTATTTGTTTCTTGAAAATATTTATGGACTACTTCCAGATTCAAGAACACTTTCTGTTGTTCCTCCTCTATTCTTACATATATCTCCAATGCTTGAGTCTTGAAATTTTCAAGTTCTATTACCTGATTAGTAATAGAAATAATTTTGTCTTGTAAATGTTTGTTTTCTTCTTCTAGCTTTTGAACCTGTTCCTGTGTGACCTGTATTATGAGTTTTTCCTCCTCCAAGTCTTTATTCTTTTTCTGGATTTCTTGCATATCCTTTAGTCTAGCTTGTTCTAGACCCTTCTATATTCCCCAACTAATATTTCTTTCGTTTTCTTTTAGTTTGTCTTGCAACTGGATTATTGTTTGGTCCTTCTGTTCAAGCATAGTTGTTAAATTGCCTACAAAATACATGTTTTTTGATGATATAGCACCCATTGTACCTACTAATTCTGTAGAAAACTCTCCCTCCTTGAGTTTCTTTCCATCTATAATAACTCTATGCCTTTTAATCGTTCCTTCTCCTCTTGGATGAATTTCCTGTTTCAAGACTGCTCTTCGCTTTTTACTGAAAAACTAATCTGATGAGTGGATTCCATCTCTCGAAATAGGCTCTAGATCACTGACATATAAAATTCCTTCATGGGGGGTTCCAAAAGTTGACTGTAATGGATTTAAAGAGGTGATAGGACTACCAAGTTTTGTTGAAGTTGTTCCTCCTATCTTTTCTGGAATTGTTTCTGGTTCTTTTCCCTTCTCCATTCATGTTTCTTTTGTTTGAGAACCCTCTGTATCTTGGGAAGGTATCTCGGTATTTTTCAAATTACCTTTGTTATTTTCTTTATCCTGTATATTAGTTTCAAACCCTAGAGGGGGTTCTTGCTGTTCTAGCGACGAGGTCAAAATTTTACCCTATAAAATATTAGGTAGGCAGCTTCGCCTATGGCTTTGAAAAGATGGGAACCCATTCTGTGAGTTAGGTGGCAAGGCCTAGAATCTATTCAACACTTCTTCATAAGACTTAACATATTTAAAAATATCATCATAAATAAATACTTCATGTTCATATGCCTTTAGATTACAATGTATGTAATGCCTACTTATTATTTGGTAGGGGTCATATTTTCTGTGCTCAATATTTACTAATTTCACTTCATCTAAAGACTCAGCCTCTACCTTAGAATGGTCTAAATTTGATAAAGAAAATTTTCCAACATGAACAGGGAAAGATGGCTATGCTTTTTTCTGAAGTGCTTTTAATTCCAATCCAACACCGCCCTTGACTATCTGATGAGCTACTTCTCTGCACACCAATTTGTCTAGTAGGAATTTTGGGAGTGCGTGAGGGGGAATGGAACAACCATAAACCCTAATATAGGAAAAATTTTCCTCAATAAACCAGTTGGCAACTGATTTAAGACTTTCTATGACTACATCAGAAATGTGAGGGGGTTCGCATCCAAAAAATAATTTGTGCATAGGAATAATGACAAAATGACAAACCTCGTAAAAAACATCTTTATCTTTTTCTTCCCAAAGGGCCGAGTGGTATTTATGAATGGGTTCTGGACATGATATGCTCCAACTCCAATTCATTAATGGAAAGGGGGTCATAAAACAGATTGCATCCATAATGTATGCAGACATATAAAAAGACACTGGTTGTCCCTTTGACTTGGCTACTTTGTAATTTAAAATTTCTTGTGTTAGGTTATCCGACAAAATTTTATGCCAATTAAAACCATTTACTTCTGAAGCTTCCTCTAAAAAGGGTACCCAGTCTGCATGAAAGTGACATGGATCTTTTCTCCCAAAAAGTCTGCATAACATAATGGCTATATGAACCATATATTCATTTAAGGAGGCTGTAGCATAAATCCCATGAGCACCAGCCCTAAACTTTGCTTCAGACCTTGCCCATCCTCTAATCATATCAGGATATGTTTGGTCTGCCCTAATACATTCCTTTCTCTGAAACTCAGCTAAAAATTCAACATTAAAAGTGTGTTTATGATTCGACGAGAGTTTATACATTACTTGAATGTGCTCTGGTCTGAATGAGCCAACGATATCTCCTTGCACGTTTAGAATTCTCCTTGTTGGAATATCTACCTTATCCAGAGCCCAGTTGATCATATCAGTGTATGCCACCAGCCTCGGACGCACAGTAATCTTATGAAGCGAAGACTCATCTATGTCCCGGAAATGATTTTCGGAGTCAGGATGAGCATTCTCTAATTCATATTCCAGCAAATCTAAGATTTGAGTCCACGATTTAATAGAATCTATAGCATGTGGAGTGGTATTGGAGATAATATCTCCTTCCTGTGCGTCTTCATTCTTTTTAGGTGCCTTTTTGGGTGCCATGACTTCTTTGTTTAATTGGAAACCTGTAACAACAAATGGATGAATGAACTCAGCTTAGAACGATAACACAGAGATTCGAATGTAATTTTGAATATATTTTAAAAAGACGAGATTTTCACAGTTGTCACGAAATTAAAGCTCTTAATGCAGAAGATATTTTACCGAGATACGCTTTTAATGTCCGTACTTAGGCGCTCTCGATTTTTTCAAATTAAACGAGAAACTTACTTAATCGGAAAATGAAGCATTAATGAACACTTAAAGAATGATTACCATTAAACCTGTTTTAGAAAGAAGATTGATTAGTGTTAATTATAGATTAAATCTGAAAACATCACTTTTCGGGGTTTCGAAAATCTTGATGTCTAAAGGTATGTCATCGAAAAAGTCCAATCTTCGAAATCGCGAAATCGCGAAATCACGATGTTTTAATTAAGATTTAAACATTTTTTTATCACATTATTTAATTGAGATTAGACGCTATCAGGATTTCGGAAATCCTGATGTCGAGGAGTATGTTATTAATGAAGTCCGATCCTCCGAAATTGCGAAATCGCGACGATTTTCCCTTTTTAAAACCAGACTTAATTCATTTTAATTAACTTACTAATTATAATTTAGACCGAAGCAAAATTAGTTTGATTTAGTGTGAACTGTGGATCGAGTTTTCGTAGTTCGCGATTTCGGGAAACATGATGACAGGAGATGTGATCTCACTGAAACCCGAATCCCGAATTTGTGACATGATGTTTTTAACTCTTAAACTTTCTTAAATGAGAATTAATTAATTCGTGTTTTAATTAAGATTTAAATGCGTCGGGATATCGGGGATCGGGATTTCACGATTCTATTTGCATCGAAAACTTTGTTTATAGAAAACCCCGAATCCCGAAAATTCTTTTAAGTTTTAAATTAAAAATGTAAATTTAAATTTTCAACCCATTTTTTATATAATTTTTCAAATAAGCATCGGAAAAATTATATTTTTGTAAACTTTTTTTTCCGTTCGTTATCAAAAAAAATTGATAAAAAGGTATCGTGAATTTAGAAATGACGAAACTCTTATTTTCAGAAAGCCGAAACCTGAAAAATAAAGATCTAGGTCATAAGGATAAAAACTTTAAGCTCTGTTTCAACATAGGCTCCAACTGGGGAACTCGTCTCCCTGTGGGACAAGGAGAACATGTAGACTCAGTGCCTTCATTGGGTAAATGGTGTCAAGGGTTTATCATTGCTAAACTGCTAAAGGAGAGGAAAAAGAGATTTTATAAAACCTTTGAAAACCTTTTCAAAACTTCTTATTTGCTTTAAACTCAGTTGTAGTCTTCTTCATAGTATTCTCCTTCCCGTTCTAAATTTAAGTTAGTATTAAGATGATTAGAACAATCTTAGGAAACTCAACAGATTTTTAAATTTCAGCTTGCATCAATCGAAATAAAATTTATAATTTATAATTGGGGAGCTCTATTTTGACTTAATATGAATATCCAGTTTTGAAAAACTGATAACTAGAATAGAGTGATAGATAAGTATGACAACCTTATAGACACCTCAGATATTGCTTCACTGCCAATGGGCCTGTTCAGTACCCCGGTGAAGTTATCTGTCCCTTTTTACTGAATTTCCTTTCACCGCTTAGAGTGCTAATTATATATTTATACTCAGATATTGCTTCACTGCCAGCAGGCCTGTTCAGTACCCCGATGAAGTTATCTATTTATTTTATATTTAGACGAGGGTAATCATTTAAATGAATTTCCTTTTATCATCTGTGGGACTAGATGGGGGCAATCAAATATGAATTTCCTTTCACCATCTGTCTTATAGTTAGCTTGTGCATATGAAGCGGGGGCAATCAGTGATACTTAAAATATTAGGGGTGGTTATCTGTGTAAAAATTTATAATAGGGGTTTGTCAACCTGTTTTGATTATTCTAGACCAATTTTTCTCAACTTTCAAAACTCCTCAGTCTATAGAGAAAAAGGGAATGATTATTTTCAGGGGTTTTCTTTTGAGCAAGATTAAATCCTCAGACAAACTGTTAAGAAACCTAAGAGAGTCAGAATCAACCCAAACATAACCACTTTTAGTTAGAGAATAAGAACTATGAAGACTGGTCTTACTGAATTTAATCATTTGTTGATTTCAAGGTTAATACATAATCTCTCCTACTTTGATGAGAAATCCCGAAAATGTGAAAGATAGTATCGAGGGTATAAAGGAGATGTCCAACAATCTGTAAGCCAGAAAACATAGGTTGTGATTTCAAAAAGAACTCTTTGGACTCTTTTCTTTATAATTTTTTACTTTGATAAGCCTTTAAACTTGTTCTAAATGAAACCCTTAAGGTCGAAGTGTTAAGAACAAATACTTTTATTTTCCTATCATATTACAGTATAAGCAACGCAAAAATTATATACATATATGTATTTTATTTTATCTTATTTTTTTATTTTTATTTTTTAAAACTTAACTAATTTTTATTTTATTTTTATTTATTTACAAAATGAGAATGGATTTTCAAAAAATGAAAAACAAAATGATATATACAATGAGATTCTCTGTAAATTAATTATTCCATATAATGCTTTAAAAAACACCCATTAACAGGGGCATTCAAGATCTTACCATCCAAATTTTCAAGCAGAAATGAGTTTTTTCCTTCAGGAGATGCTACCTTAAATGGTCCATACCAAATATGATCGAATTTACCATTTTTTATCGAATCTTCTTTTCGAGCATCCCACCTCAAAACCAGATCTCTGGGGAGAAAATTCTTGTCCTTGGTTTTACAATCAAATAGTACCTTCATGTCATCCTGGTACTTCTGCAACTTTTCATCCACTACATCTATGTGCTGCTGAACTTCAATCAGCTGATTTATCCTTTTTGTGAGAGGATTTGGTTCTTCCTTCTCATCTTGCCATAGTTTCATCATAGGAAGTGCTAAGTTTATGGGCAACACTACATTTGTTCCCTATACCATTTGAAAGGGAGAAAAACTGATAGACTTTTTTGTGCCTATCCGATTTTCCCATAGAGCATATTTTAAATGCAAATGGCAAGACTTTTTATTTTCGTTTAACACTTTCTTTATTATACTGATTAAGATCTTGTTTGAAGATTCTTCCAAACCATTTCCCTGAGGATAGTATGTTGTAGAATGACCCATCAAAATATTGTATTTCTGGCAAAAGCTGACCATTGCCATAGACTTAAAAGCCTGCACATTATCTGTGACAATCTTTCTAGGACAGTCGAACCTAGACAAGATATTTTCTTCTAAGAAGTCTATAACTACTGAATCAATAGCCTTCCTTGTTGGTATAGCTTCCACCCATTTGGTGAAATAGTCTATAGAGGTCAGGATCCATCTGTGTTGAGCACTTGAATGAGGATTAATATCACCTATGAAGTCTAGTCCCCATTGCTGAAAATGAGCTTCTGTCTTGACTGGGACTAATGGCATTGCTGGTAGTTTATGTTTTCCTGCAAATAATTGGCAAGGGCTGGAAGATCCTACCTTAGCATTGACATCTGGGAAAATTTTAGGCCAATAATAACCAACCCTCAGGATTTTATATGTCGTAGCCCTCCAAGCGTGGTGTCCTCCACAGACTCCTTCATGAAATTGACCTATAATTTCTTTTGTTTCTGATTCAACCAGACAGACCAAGAGGAAACCAAGCGGGTCTTTCCAGTATAATCATTTTTCAGAAATACAGTATTTAACTGCATGCATCTTTAGCATTCTAGCTTTGGATGGAGACAAGTCAGTTGGACATTTCAAAGTTAATAAGTATGTTACTATGTCCTTGTACCAATTCGACGACGCGGATTTCTCCTCGATCCTGTTTTCGACTATTTGGTCCTCAAGTTCATTTACGTCTACCCATTCTTCTTCCTCCTGAGAACTATTTATCCCAAGAGCCTTGAAATTGGATTCAGCAAAAAGTTTAGCTAAACCCTGTCCCTTTACCAATTTGGTCGGTTTAACCTCCAAGTCGAACTCTTGAATTTTTGCAAGCCATCTTCCTCTTTTACCATCACTGTCTGCTTGAACCAAGATATCTTTTATGGCACTAGTGGGTACATATGCAATCACTTTAGAATGTAAAACATAAGTTCTAAAAGCTTTCAATGATTTTACCATAGCATACGCTTTCTTTTCTATTATATTATATTTAAGTTCAGCATCTCAGAGACTTTTGCTAAAGAAGGCTATCGGTTGCTCGAAACCTTCTTCGTTCTTCTGAAGGAGTACATCAGCAAGCGTGTGTTCAGAGGCAAATGAAAAAATAAAGAAAATATTTGAGATAATCTAGGCTGGTTAGTACTGGTGCCTCACTTATAACCTTCTTAATATGGGCAAAGGATGCCTTAGCTTCTACTGTCCATTTTACTTCACTGTTTTTTCTGAGCATATCTGTAATCAATTTCACAATTTCAACGAAGTTAGGAATAAATCTTCTCAAGAAATTTATTTTTCCTAAAAATGATTGAATTTATTTCACATTCCTAGGAATAGCTATTATATCTATAGCCTCTACTCTTTTAGGGTCAATCCTGATTCCATTTCGGGATACGATGTGACCCAACAGCTTGCCTTCTTGCATAGAGAAATGAGACTTTTTAGGATTTAAGGATAGACCAAACCTGTGGCATTTTTCAAATGTTTGTTTGAGATGAATCATATGGTCTTCATCCGATTTAGAAAAAACAGTAAGATATGTTGGAAAATGCTTAACAGGTAGTGTATACTTGTCATTGATGGCAAGTACAACAGGGAAGATGGTAGGATTAGACTGTGCATCGATGGACAAACAGGAACAACATAGGCTGAGGAGGAATTAACACAGAGTCGAAATTATTCCAAGTAAGAAGGATGTGTAAGCTTGGAGGAAAAGCGTCGCTGATCGTTGGATCTCATCCAAAATTACCGACAGCATGAGGGCCATCAGATCTGAAGAAAGACAAGAAGAGCGTGCATTGAAGAGGAGGATAGATCTCAGGCGTTATATCTGAGCGCAGGATCCGACCACCGTTGGATCGGGGAAAACCTGCATGGTGTTTAAAGTGCAAGGAGAAAAGGGGTTCAAAAAATCCCGAAAGCAGGAGGACCGTTCATCTTAAGGGGTTATGTGGACCGTTGATCTGACTCCCTGTCGGGGTTTCGAGGATCGCGAGTTGAAGAGGTCAAAGAATAATAACCATAGGACTCGCAAAATCATAATATGCGATACCCCGATATAATCTCGACCGTTGGATCAAGGACAAAAATGGACCATTGATCCCAGTTCTTGTCGGAGCATCGGGGATCGAGAGTTGGACATGACAAAGGATATTGACATCAGGAACCCCGATTTCGTGATATGCGATATCGCGACTCAATCATAGCTGTTGATTCAAGGTCATACCTGGACCGTTGATCACAGCCTGTGTCGGAGTTTCGCGAATCGCGATTCGAAAAGGAAAAGAAAGAAATGTCAAAATCGCGATATGCAATATCGCGACGTATTTGCAACCTTCAGATCAAGAAGTGATATGGACCGTTGATCTGACTTCTTCACGGGGTTTCATGGATTGAGATTTGGAAGTGACAAGAACATTCACCACAGGAATGTCGAATCGCGATATGCGAAATCGCGAAATGATCTGAGCCGCCAGATCAAGCGCTAATCGAGACCATTGATCCCACGTCGTTTCGGGGTATTGGGGATCGCGACTTGGAGAGTCGAGATGCCTCATCTCCAAACTCGCGAAATGAGAAATCACGAAAGCGCCTTATGCATAAGGCTGTGGTCACAACCCTTGGTCACATCAGTGAGCGATGGATAGATGTCAGAGGACAAGGAGGAGTCGAGCCTTGTCGCACGGTCAAGTGGAGAATGATACAGAAGGTGACACGACAGGAGTGGGGCCCTTCGTCAATACTCCACCATTCCGGACCCCCCGTATTAAAGACAGAAAGGCAAGAGGGGTCCGGAATCGCATGAGAGTCATTGATATGGATACTTTAATCCTGACCGCTCGAGAGATGTGCGCCCAATTCTGGACCCCCCCCCTCCGCTTAAAGATAAAATGGAAAGGGGGATCCAGAATTGAATCCCGACCGTAGATCTGGGAGCACAGATACTGACCATCTAGATTTTCTCGCTGCATATCCAATGATGTAGATGAATTTAAACAAAATCCGAGGGCTACTAAGGAACGACGCAATGCGATTGCCAGAAACCATTGATGACGTCTGCTAGAGAAGCCGAAGAGACCGTTGTGTGATCACCAGAGGAGATGAAGAGTCTCCAAGCTTCATCTGGTGAAGGAATACTATTCTTAGAAGGGATTGACAGATGGATGGGCATTGAGGCCTGTAACTGAAACAGAGAAAGTGAGTTCGATTGTCACAGAGAAGACGAAGAGTCTCAAACTACCAGAGAGGCTGAGGAATCTCAGTATAACGTACAGTGATGCTAGAGATGTGGGGTGAACCACTAGAGAAGCTGAAGAGTCACGATGATGATCAGACAGAGCACTCGAGAGGTGGAGAATAACAACACAGAGTCAGCATGCAGAGGATTGCGAACATTGCATGCACAAGGTGCACAAAATCTATAAATACATGGTACAGAGAAGAGATGTGCTTGCTGTTGTTGTTGGAGGTTGTTGGGAATGTCGTTGGTGAAGGTGATTCATGTGTGAAGAAGGATTAGAGTGCAGCAATTGAAGAGAAAAGAAGAGGATCTGTGCAGTGAATGGACATGGCACACAAAGCATAAAAAGCGGAAGAACAGACAGTGCAAGGGATGTGTGTAGAAAGGTAATGAAGCAGACATAGCAACGTAATGCAGCAGAACAGTGATGAGTCTGGTAAGCCATTGTTGAAACATCATATCACTGTAATAAGTTTCAGGAGCAAATTTTTATATTTCAGAGTGGTTGGGAGGAGCTAGGGAGGACTTGTGTCCTCAAAGGTTCAAGTGGGTGCTTGAACACAGGGAGTTGGTGCTTCCTTCTAGTTGGTGCTAGAAAAACCAGGGAGTTGGTGCTTCCTTCTAGTTGGTGCTAGAGAAACCAGGGAGTTGGTGCTTCCTTCTAATAGGTGCTAGAGAAAACAAAGAGTTGGTGCTCTCAGCAAGTTGCAGCTTGCAAAATTGAGGTTGTAGCCTCATTATGAGTTGGTGCTCATATGTATGATACTGTAAAGAATATAACCATTACTTATCATATAAAAGAAAAGAGGTTTTTACCCTGGATGGGTTTCCTCAGAAAAATATCTGTCTCTCTGTTTCTCATATATGTGAATGATGCTGAAAGTGTCATTGGTTATTTCCCTGCATTATTGTGATCATCAATCAGAGTCTCTACAAAGAGTTTAGAAGAACCATAATTGTTTAAGCACGGTAACAACTGATTCATCCCCCGCCCTCTCAGTTGTCTAACAATTGGTATCAGAGCCGGCCCCTTTTATCTAAGGGTAGATCCTAGAGCTTAAACATGTCAATCCATGAAGGAAATTCAACCAATAAGGCCCCTATGTTCAATGTAACAAACTTTGCCTTTTGGAATGTTAGAATGAGAACCTACATAATGGATTTAGGTGCAGATGTCTGGGATGTGGTAGAGACTGGTTATGTCAAGCCAGTTGTGCTAGCTAATAAGGATGGAAAACTAGAATTTAGCTTCAATGCTAAGGCTATGAATGCTATCTTGAGTGGGCTTGCAGAAGCAGAATTTGTAAAAGTTATGCACCTAGGAACTTCCAAAGAAATGTGGGACAAACTCATTAACAATTATGAGGGTAATGAGAAGGTAAAGGATGCAAAACTTCAAACCTACAGAATACAGTTTGAACAATTGAATATGAAGGAAGATGAAACTGTTGGAAAATACTTTCTGAGAGTAGAAGAAATGGTAAATGCAATGAAGGCACTTGGTGAAACAATTGGGGAACCTTCTTTAGTTCAAAAAATCTTGAGATCTCTCCCAGATAGGTTCAACCCGAAGGTCTCTGCTATATAAGAACTTAATGATCTGAAAACCTTGCAGTTTGACCAAATTCTCAGAACATTGACTGCATATGAAATGAGAATAGTTAAAGATAAACCCACCTCCAGAGAAGCATCATTTAAAGAAGACAAGAATGATTCTGAGCCCGATGAAATTGAAGCAAAATTTGTGAAGAGACTGAAGAAGGGATCGGGCAAATACAAAGGTAAACTTCACTTCAAATGTTTTAACTGTGGTAGGATAGGTCATTTTGCAAACAAATGTCCCCACAAAGGAAAGGATCAGACTTGTGATGATGATGAGAAATACAAACACATAAATTTATTTAAAGAGAATAACTTTAAGAAGAAAAGTCTTTGTGCAAACAATGATGATGATCCTTCAGATGATGAGGATAATGATTCATCTATTGAGGATAAACTAAATGACTTCACACTTATGGTCAAAGAGGACTATGACAATCATATCACAGGGAGTGACGTTAATGAAGAAGAATTTGTGGTTGACATGGAAGGAGAACTGATCAGTGCATTGGAAGAGATTGACAGACTAAGAATCAAGAACATAAAGCAAAGACAACTGTTGATACAGTTTGGAAAAGATAGTAAAAAACCTGGTGAAGACCTTGTCCTACTAAAGGTAGAATTGGAAGAGGCAAAGAAAATCGAAGAGATTATGAAACAACAGCTATCAAAAAAGAAGGCAAGATGTGAATCATTAGAATAAGAAGTAGTGAAAACAAGAAAAGAAATGGAGAAGTTTCAAGCCTTGTATAATCAGAATCTGACAAGTATCAAAGCCTCAGAAGGATTAACCACCATTCTGAATCAGCAAAGG
>ML792962.1:247442-276103 GCA_009831015.1 Picea engelmannii | reverse complement strand
TAGATTAGATTGTTTTCTGTTTTGTTTTTCTGCTTTCTATTAACACTCTTGCTGCTATAGATGTTCTGCCTTGGTGAACCCTGCAAGGCATGCAGAGCGGTCTCTATTTTTCTCATCTGCTGACAGATTGACCGAGAACACACAGGACTCGTGAAATCGCGATATGCGATACCCCGATATAATCTCGACCGTTGGATCGAGGACAAAAATGGACTGTTGATCCTAATTCTTGTCGGAGCATCGGGGATCGAGAGTTGGGCATGAAAAAGGATATTGACATCAGCAACCCCGATTTCGCGATATGCGATATCGCGACTCAATCATAGGCGTTGAGTCAAGGTCATACCTAGACCGTTGATCACAGCCTGTGTCGGAGTTTCGCGAATCGCGATTCGAAAAGGAAAAGAAAGAAATGTTGAAATCATGATATGTGATATCGCGACGTATTTGCAACCATCAGATCAAGAAGTGATCTGGACCGTTGATCTGACTTCTTCATGGGGTTTCGTGGATCGGGATTTGGAAGTGACAAGAACATTCACCACAGGAATGTCGGAATCGCGATATGCGAAATCGTGAAATGATCTGAGACGCCAGACCAAGCGCTAATCGGGACCGTTGATCCCACGCCGTTTCAGGGTATCGAGGATCACGACTTGGAGAGTCGAGATGCCTCATCTCCAGACTCGCGAAATGTGAAATCGTGAAAGCGCCTTATGCATAAGGTTGTGATCACAGCCCTTGGTCACATCAACGAGATATGGACAGATGTCAGAGGACAAGGAGGAGCCGAGCCTTGTCGCACGGTCAGGTCTAGAATGATACAGAAGGTGACACGAAAGGAGTGGGGCCCTTCATCAATACTCCACCATTTCGGACCCCCCCTCCTCGTATTAAAGACATAAAGGCAAGAGGGGTCCGGAATCGCATGAGAGTCATTGATCTGGATACTTTAATCCTGACCGCTCGAGAGATGCATGCCCAATTCCAGACCCCCCCCCCCCCTTGCTTAAAGATAGAATGGAAAGGGGGCTCCGGAATCGAATCTCGACCGTAGATCTGGGAGCATAGATACTGACCATCTAGATTTTCTTACCGCATATCCAACGATGTAGATGAATTTAAACAAAATCGAATCTCGACCGTAGATCTGGGAGCATAGATACTGACCATCTAGATTTTCTCACCGCATATCCAACGATGTAGATGAATTTAAACAAAATCGGAGGGCTACTAAGGCACGACACAATGAGACTGCCAGAAACCATTGATGACGTCTGCTGGAGAAGTCGAAGAGACCGCTTTGTGATCGCCAGAGGAGATGAAGAGTCTCCAAGCTTCATTCGGTGAAGGAAGACTATTCTTAGAAGGGATTGACAGATGGATGGGCATTGAAAGTGAGTTCGATTGCCACAGAGAAGACGAAGAGTCTCAAACTGTCAGAGAGGCTGAGGAATCTCAGTATAATGTACAATGATGCTGGAGACGTGGGGCGAACCACCAGAGAAGCTGAAGATTCACGATGATGATCAGACAGAGCACTCGAGAGGTGGAGAATAACGACGCAGAGTCAACATGCAGAGGATTGCGAACATTGCATGCACAAGGTGCATAGAATCTATAAATACACAGTACAGAGAAGAGATGCGCTTGCTGTTGTTGTTGGAGGTTGTTGGGAATGTCACTGGTGAAGGTGATTCATGTGTGAAGAAGGATCAGAGTGCAGCAGCTGAAGAACACAGAAGAGGAACTGTGCAGTGAATGGACATGGCACACAGAGCATAAAAAGCGGAAGAACAGACAACGCAAGGGATGTGTATAGAAAGGCAATGAAGCAGACAGAGAAACATAATGCAGCAGAACAGTGATGAGTCTGGTAAGCCATTGTTGAAACATCATATCACTGTAATAAGTTTCAGGAGAAAATTTTTATATTTCAGGGTGGTTGGGAGGAGCTAGGGACGACTTGTGTCCTCAAAGGTTCAAGTGGGTGCTTGAACACAGGGAGTTGGTGCTTCCTTCTAGTTGGTGCTAGAAAAACCAGGGAGTTGGTGCTTCCTTCTAGTTGGTGCTAGAGAAACCAGGGAGTTGGTGCTTCCTTCTAATAGGTGCTAGAGAAAACAGAGAGTTGGTGCTCTCAGCAAGTTGCAGCTTGCAAAACTGAGGTTGTAGCCTCATTATGAGTTGATGCTCATATGTATGATACTGTAAAGAATATAACCATTGCTTATCATATAAAATAAAATAGGTTTTTACCCTGCATGGGCTTCCCCATAAAAATATTTGTCTCTCTGTTTCTCATATATGTGAATGATGCTGAAAGTGCCATTGGTTATTTCCCTGCATTATTGTGATCATCAATCAGAGTCTCTACAAAGAGTTTAAAAGAACCATAATTGTTTAAGCACGGTAACAACTGATTCACCCCCCCTCTTTCAGTTGTCTAACAAGATCATCCAAATAGATGACTACAAACTTGTCTCGTTCGCCAACTAAAGAAATATCCATTGTGCGTTGAAAAGTAGCACCTGCATTCATTAGTCCAAATGACATTTTATCGTACATAAACGTGCCCCAAGGAGTGGTAAATGCGATTTTTTATTTATCAAGATCGCTGACGGCAATTTGATTATAACCTGAAAATCCATCAATCATTGACATTCTATTAGCCCCTACTACTTTTTCAAGAACATGGTCCATTTTAGGTAGAGGATAATTATCTTTTAGAGAAGATTTATTAAGATTCCTGAAATCAACACATAGTCTAATTTCCCCATTTTTCTTTCTAACTGGGACCGGATTAGCTACCCAATCGGAATATCTTAGGGGTACAATTATCTTAGAGTCCAGAAGTTTTTTTACTTCTCGTTCGATAACAGGTAATAAAATAGGGTTAAATTGTCAGAGTTTTTGTTTAAAAGGTTTGACACCTGGTTTGAGAGGTATTTTATGTTCAATCACAGAAGTGTCATATGTTTTCAGTTTTTCATATGACCATGAAAAAACATATTTATATTTTATTAACAACTCCGTGTATTTATTTTTGTTTTCTGTTGATAAATATTTGGATAGTTTAACCATTCGGGGATTTTCTTTAGTCCCTATATTACAATCTTCAACCTCCTCTGGTTGGGATTGTAGAGTAGTTTTAGAAGGGATATCATCTTGGTTAAAAAGTCTTTCCAGAGGGATTATACCCTTGATAATTTGGTTGTTCTTAAGAACCAACATTCAGTGATTTGCAATTTTATCATGAAATTCTTTAGAGTCCTCCCCTTCTTGCATGATCCAAATAGGATCATTTTGATTTTCTTGATCAGTATGCATTTCTGCAAATTCATCTAATGATTCTAGAAACTTTCAAAGCTGCTCATCGTCTTCAAAAACCTACCAATGTTGTATGTTATTTGGTATTGAAGAGCGATGTCTCATTTGTATATGATATTTTAATTTAAAAGCAGTCTGGGGTGTGAAATTTGATGCATCTTTGGCTAAAGCATCAGCCTGTTGATTCTTGGATCTTGGGACGAAATGAAAATTTACATATGTGAAGAAGTTCTCGATTAAATCCCAGACACAATTCCTATAGGACCGTAATCTAGGATGTTTAGCCTGATATTGCCGATTCACTTTTTTTATAATTAACTCTACGTCACCAAAGACTTCGAGTTTCTTAATTTTCATCCTTCTAGAAGCTTCTAATCCTAGCACTAAAGCTTCATACTCGCATACATTGTTTGTATAATCTACATTCCACTGGAGCCTATATGAAAAAGGAATAACAAATTGATCATTGGGAGCCATAAGAAGTGCTCCTGCCCCGGCTCCAAGGAAAGACGAAGCACCATCAAAATACGTTTTCCATACACTAGTACTATATACATTTTTCTCTATTTCTTTTTTTTCAATGTTTTCTTCTATACATTTATCGTCTACATCTACTTCAAAATCGTCATCTAAAGATAATATACAATTTCCTAAATCTTGGTCGGCAATATAAACTGGATGATTGTTGGGGTTGTTTGGGTTACCTACAGTAAATGCCAACCTAGTCTCTCTGTAAAGATGAGTGTATTGGCCTCCAAAAACTGGAATTGTAGCATATGTCATATCTAGTTGGAGAGATCCTCCAAGCTTAGCGCCCCATGATCTAGATAATAGCATACCATACTTTGGGGGAATGTCAATGACTACTACATCCATAAGAATACTTTTAGCAGGTATTTGAGCCAAACCTACCACTAGGTCGTTAATCATACCTATGTATTTTACTTTCCTCAAATCAAAAGAATATAAATCACCATAGGGTCTTGTGATTTCAAGACCAATTTTTTCCATTATTGCCTTTGGCATAACATTGTGGGAAGCTCCGGAATCCAACATACAGTTATGGAGAAGGTGGTCAAACAGGGTTAACGTAATATAAAAAGGATCCACAGTGTCTCTTGCACCTTCGACGTGTGGACCGAAGACTAAGATAGGTTTGTCATCCTCTAACTTGATGGCGTTAGCCTGGCTTTCATCTTCGGAAAAATTAATCATTTTGGCGATTTGTTTTCTGTATATGGGATTTTTAGCTAACTCAACAAGGGGAATAGGAATTTTGATTTTATTTATTTCGTTTTCCAAATTAAAGTTTCCTAGAGCCTTGTCATTTTCGATGTTCGGGGCTTCCATACCTTTCTTTTCAGTTTTATGTTGAGATGTGACCTTGTTTTCATTTATAGGAGCTTGTGTCTTCACAGGGAATGTTCCTACTGGTTCTGACTGTACAGGTTGAGTATCAGCTGTATTTCTTTTTGTAGAATGTTTATCTGCAACTTTTGGAGTTACCTCATCGGTTTCACTTCTTGAAAAACTCTTTTTTGTCGAGACATTTGGGATATTTTTATTTCTTGGTCTCAAATTATATTTTCCCTGTAGTTCAGCAATAATATCTTCTGCAATATTTTGATATGTGAAATCATCAGTCATATTATTGCTAACATGATCTTCTAATGTACTTTATTTACTTAAAGATGCTTCATAATCCTGTCTTGATAAATAAGGGGATTTATTATCATCACCAAGGTTACTAATATCTTCATCGATTTCTTCAAAATCTCCTAAATCTTCCTCTCCAATATAGTTTTCACTTTTAAAGGGTGTTGGATTTTTTTGATTTTCATTTTTAATTATTTTCTGTGGTCCATGAAGTTCAGGATTTCTTCGAAAATATTTTCTGGGGAAATTATCTCTTTTTGATTTCTCTAGTTCCATTTTCGAAATCTTGTTTGAAAGCTCTCGAATGACCCTAGCCATCTCTTCTATTCTATCTCCCGAGGACTTTCCTGATCCTGAAGATCCACCTTTCTCTTTAAACTTTTTATTTTCTTTGTTTCCAGTTTCAGTCTTTGATTTAAGTTTCCCTGATGCCATCATGTTTGATTCAATCTCGAGCGCATCATCCTACATTTTTGTGAGATCTATTGATCTCCTTTCTCTCAATAATAAGGCAAAGTCGGGGTCAAAAGCGCCAACAAAATTCACTTTTGCTGCAGGTTGTGAAGGTTTAACCTCAACTGGAATTTTATTATACAACTTATTGAACCTCTGTGTGAATTCTAGAACCGACTCAGAGTTTTTCTTTGTAAGGGCTCTGAATTCAGTTAAGTAGTAGAGGTGATCTTTCCTCTCTCCCCATTGTCTAATAAATGCACTTTCAAGTTCTTCATAGGATCTTAAAGATCCAACTACTAAGGATCTGAACCAGGTCCTCACCTGTCCCTCGAAAGTTTGAACGAGGAGTCTAGAATAAACATCTTCATGTTCTATTTCGAGTATGTCATCAAATTGATCAAAAATGTTTATATGCTCTTGGGCAGTCAAATCACCTTCCCCTGTAAATTTCGGAAGGCTTTTCATATAATTCTCGGGGAGATCATGAAGAGGAACAGGAAGAACAAGGGGAGCATATC
Source organism: Picea engelmannii (assembly GCA_009831015.1). Taxonomy (NCBI): domain Eukaryota; kingdom Viridiplantae; phylum Streptophyta; class Pinopsida; order Pinales; family Pinaceae; genus Picea; species Picea engelmannii. The sequence goes on along the minus strand of ML792962.1, from coordinate 270,146 downwards.
TAGCAACTACTTTAGCGAAAATCCCAGGAAGCAGTACTTGACCTCCTCCAGGGGCACCACCTCCAGCTCCAACACCTCCTTGTGCAGCCATGGTTATATTTGAGATGGAAGTTCGGAAAGTGCGAGGAGGAGATTCTTGGAAATCTGGAGAAGAAAATTCAGGAAATGAGAAAGTATCAAATGAGGGGAGAAGTGAAAGTGATCTTTCAAGAGTTTCTGATGAGTTTGATTGCGTAAAGTCAGGTTGATCTATAGTATATGTGGATAAAAAGACTTGTTTAATTGATTTTCGCGATTTTAAATTTTTTTCCGGATCGGAGACTGGCGAGGTCTGCTTGCTATCCAGGTTTTTTCTGGTGTTCTTGCATCTAATAGCCAATTTAGTTATTGTGGAGTCACCAAGTGAAAAATATTTTAGCCTTAGAAGGTTTTTTGTTCTTGTTCACTATCAAAAACAGAAAATGTCAATGTCGTTCTTCCCAGGGAAAAAATTTGTTTCTTCGATCCCCGACAATGGCGCCAAAAATATGTTGTTCCTGAGTTTATGCTTTAAGGATATAAATCATACCATTAAGGCATCCATAAATGATTTAAAGGAATGATTTGGGAAAAAGAAATCAAAGGAAGATTAAAGTAGAATCAGTTTCACAACTGCCTCTGTCTTGCTTCCTGTTGTTCTTGGATGCTAATGTCTCACTCAATAGCAACCCATGAGCATTCTAACTCAACCCGGTTAGTTGCTGTTTGTAAAATGGTATAAAATAAATTCAAGGCAATACTAGTTTGATCCTGAAGGCCTAGTTCAACGTTGGGTTGTCTGCTACTTGGGACAGTCATGGATGATAAAACTTTATTTATTTGTAAAGGATTTTAATCAATTTGTTACTTCAATTTTTTCAGAGATGAGAACAAGAAAAACAATTTTAAAATCCAAAACAGTAATGTAAACACATTCGAGGTCATTTCCTGGATTTGTAACTATTTCGAGAATCGTAAAATAACAAATAAACACTACAGAAAAATATGAGGCTTTAATCAAGAAAGAATCTCATATTTCAATAGACAATGATGAAAGAAAAAAACGAGGTTTCTAACAAGAGTTAAGTATTAAGGAACAAAATTTTTACAGGTCTTAAAATTACTGAAAGCAATTTAAGAGGAAAAATTGTAAATCATTCGAAATCCAAACCAATCTGAAATATAAATCAAAGATGTATATAACTTCAAACTGATTACTCATTAGAAACATTGAAAGGGAAAATTCAAAAAAGTATAATAAACAGAGTGAAGGCACATAGTTACAAATTCGCAGGATCCAGAATCTCGTTTGTGATCTATATTCTGATGTATTTGAAAACTGATATTACAAAAAATGGCTCTCTCCAAAAATTCTGAAGCCTTTTCTCAGCCTTTAGAAACTATATTTATACATTTTCATCAAAATTTCTCGTTGGTGACTAACCAACTTCCTAATATTACGGTTACATAAAAATAATGTCAATCGTTTACAATTTCTTTCTAATCTTAAATGATAAAAACATTTTAAAAGATTTCAAGCTTGCATTGACGAACTTCCTTTTTTTGCATCAATACACTGAACGCATTTCCCCAAAAACTTCACAAAAGTCCTGGGAGCATATGGTAACTCATTTGCTTCAAATAAGAAAAATCTTTTCTGCAATTCGGGCAACCGGTTTTCTATCATCTTTTCTGTGAATTTAATAGTTTTCAACTTTAGATTTGACATCACCATCCATTTGTTGATCTCTATAATATTGATCAATTTAATGTTTGAAATCTTTGCTTTCATTCCCTCCATCTCTTCTCTAAACCTTAGCTGGTGCTTGGCAATATTGATTTCGCCTAATAATCCGGAACAACCATCTGTTCCGATATTCAAAGAAGCTCTTTCTAATAGATCGAAGATTCCCTGAAAATCATCGTTGACTTCCCTTGTTATTCATTTATATTCGGCCAGCTTTGCTTCCCACACTTTTATCATTATGTCCCCTTTAACCTGTTCAGAAATAGATAATTTCTGAATCTTTCCAACCTCTTCTTTTGATGAGAAAGTCACTGCCTTCTGAAAAGTTGTTCTAGCTTCTTTCGCCTCCCTTTCCTTCTGGAAAACATTCTCTAAAGAATTATTTGTTTCTTGAAAATATTTTTGGACTACTTCCATATTCAAGAACACTTTCTGTTGTTCCTCCTCTATTCTTACATATATCTCCAATGCTTGAGTCCTGAAATTTTCAAGTTCTATTACCTGATTAGTAATAGAAATAATTTTGTCTTGTAAATGTTTTTTTTCTTCTTCTAGCTTTCGAACCTGTTCCTGTGTGACCTGTATTATGAGTTTTTCCTCCTCCAAGTCTTTATTCTTTTTCTTGATTTCTTGCATATCCTTTAGTATAGCTTGTTCTAGACCCTTCTGTATTCCCCAACTAATATTTCTTTCGTTTTCTTTTAGTTTGTCTTGCAACTGGATTATTGTTTGGTCCTTCTGCTCAAGCATAGTTGTTAAATTGCCTACAAAATACATGTTTGTTGATGTTATAGCACCCATTGTACCTGCTAATTCTGTAGCAAACTCTCCCTCGTTGAGATTCTTTCCATCTATAATAACTCTATGTTTTTTAATCGTTCCTTCTCCTCTTTGATGAATTTCCTGTTTCAAGACTGCTCTTCACTTTTTACTAAAAAAGTAATCTGATGAGGGGATTTCATCTCTCGAAATAGGCTCTAGATCAATGACATATAAATTCCTTCATGGGGGGTTCCAAAAGTTGATTGTAATGGAGTTAAAGAGGTGATAGGACTACCAAGTTCTGTTGAATTTGTTCCTCCTATCTTTTCTGGAATTGTTTCTGGCTCTTTTCCCTTCTCCATTCTTGTTTCTTTTGTTTGAGAACCCTCTGTATCTTGGGAAGGTATCTCGGTATTTTTCAACTTACCTTTGTTATTTGCTTTATCCTGTATATTAGTTCCAAACCCTGGAGTGGGTTCTTGTTGTTCTGGCAATGGGGTCGAAATTTCATCCTGTAAAATCTTAGGTAGGCAGCTTCGCCTATGGCCTTGAAAATATGCGAACCCATTCTGTGAGTCAGGTGGCAAGGCTTGGACTCTGTTCAACACTTATTCATAAGACTTAACATCTTTAAAAATATCATCATAAATAGATACTTCATGTTCATATGCCTTTAGATTACAATGTATGTAATGCCTACTTATTATTTGGCAGGGGTCATATTTTATGTGCTCAATATTTACTAATTTCACTTCATCTAAAGACTCAGCTTCTATCTTAGAATGGCCTAAATTTGATAAAGAAAATTTTCCAACATGAACAGGGAAAGATGGCCATGCTTTTTTCTGACGTGCTTTTAATTCCAATCCAACACCGCCCTTGGCTATCTGATGAGCTACTTCTCTGCACACCAATCTGTCTGGTAGGAATTTTGGGAGTGCGTGAGGGGGAATGGAATAGCCATAAACCCTAATATAGGAAAAAATTTCCTCAATAAACCAGTCGACAACTGATTTAAGACTTTCTATGACTGCATCAGAAATGCGAGGGGGTTCACATCCAAAAAATAATTTGTGCATAGGAATAATGACAAAATGACAAACCTCATAAAAAACGTCTTTAGATTTTTATTCCCAAAGGGATGAGTGGTATTTATGAATGGGTTATGGACATGAGATGCTCCAACTCCAATTCATTAATGGAAAGGGGGTCATAAAACAGATTGCATCCATAATGTATGCAGACATATAAAAAGACATTGGTTGTCCCTTTGACTTGGCTGCTTTGTAATTTAAAATTTCTTGTGTTAGGTTACCCGACAAAATTTTATGCCAGTTAAAACCATTTCCTTCTGAAGCTTCCTCTAAAAAGGGTACCCAGTCTGCATGAAAGTGACAGGGATCTTTTCTCCCGAAAATCCTGCATAACATAATGGCTATATAAACCATATATTCATTTAAGGAGGATGTAGCATAAATCCCATGAGAATCAACCCTAAACTTTGCTTCAGACCTCGCCTATCCTCTAATCATATCAGGATATGTCTGGTCTACCTCAATACATTCCTTTCTCTGAAACTCAACTAAAAATTCAGCATTAAAAGTGTGTTTATGATTCGGTGAGAGTTTATACATTACTTGAATGTGCTCTGGTCTGAATGAGCTGACGATAGCTCCTTTCTCATTTAGAATGCTCCTTGTTGGAATATCTACCTTATCTAGAGCCCAACTGATCATATCAGTGTATGCCACTAGCCTCGGACGTGCAACAATCTTATGAAGCTCAGACTTAGCTATGTCCCGGAAATGATTTTCGGAGTCAGGATGAGCATTCTCTAATTCATATTCCAACAAATTTGAGATTTGAGTCCAAGATTTAATAGAATCTATAGGATGTGGAGTGGCATTGGAGATAATATCTCCTTCCTGTGCGTCTTCATTCTTTTTAGGTGCCTTTTTGGGTGCCATGACTTCTGTGTTTAATTGGAAACTTGTAACAGCAAATGGATGAATGAACTCTGCTTAGAACGATAACGCAGAGATTCGAATGTAATTTTGAATATATTTAAAAAAAGACGAGATTTTCATAGCTGTCACAAAATTAAAGCTCGTAATGCAGAAGATATTTTACCGAGATACGCTTTTAATGTCCGTACTTAGGCGCTCTCGATTTTTTCAAATTAAACGAGAAACTTACTTAATTGGAAAATGAAGCATTAATGAACACTTAAAGAATGATTACCATTAAACCTGTTTTAGAAAGAAGATTGATTAGTGTTAATTATAGATTAAATCTGAAAACATCACTTTTCGGGGTTTCGAAAATCTTGATGTCTAAAGGTATGTCATCGAAAAAGTCCGATCTCCAAAATTGCGAAATCGCGATGTTTTAATTAATATTTAAACGTTTTTTTATCACATTATTTAATTGAGATTAGACGCCATTGGGATTTCGAAAATCCTGATGTCGAGGAGTATGTTATTAATGAAGTCTGATCCCCGAAATCGCTAAATCGCGACGGTTTTCCCTTTTTTAAACTGGACTTAATTCATTTTAATTAACTTACTAATTATAATTTAGACCGAAGCAAAATTAGTTTGATTTAATGTGAACTATGGATCGGGTTTTTGTAGTTCGCGATTTCGGGAAACATGATGACAGGAGATGTGATCTCACTGAAACCCGAATCCCGAAATTGCGACATGATTTTCTTAACTCTTAAACTTTCTTTAATGAGAATTAATTAATTCGTGTTTTAATTAAGATGTAAACGCATCGGGAAATCGAGGATTAGGATTTCGCGATTCTATTTGCATCGAAAACTTTGTTTATAGGAAACCCCAAATCCTGAAAATTCTTTTAAGTTTTAAATTAAAACATGTAAATTTAAATTTTCAACCCATTTTTTAAATAATTTTTCAAATAAGCATCGGAAAATTTATATTTTTGTAAACTTTTTTTTCCGTTCGTTATCAAAAAAAATTGATAAAAAGGTATCATGAATTTAGAAATGACGAAACTCTTATTTTCAGAAAGTCGAAACCCGAGAAATAAAGATCTAGGTCTTAAGGATAAAAACTTTAAGCTCTGTTTCAACATGTCTGTCAGATAAGAGTCCAGACAAGAGGATCACACAGAGGAGGATATTAGACCTCAGCCATCAGATTAGAGCATGAAGGAATAGCAACCGTTTCATCCAGTACAACTGCGAAGAGGATAATGATTGAGAGCCATCCTCCAACTTCGAGAAATGTGAAGTCATGAAATGATCTGGGTTGTTGGATCTAGAGGAAACATGGTGATATATCATCATTTCACTAACTCACGAGTTGGATAAGTCAAAGGTGAGAGTTGTAGGAACTTGCGATATGCGAAGTCACGAAACAATCGCAGTCATCGATCAGAGGAAGAGATCTCGACCATTGATCTGATATGAATCATTTTGGAGTTTCAGGATTTTGGAGTTTTGATTCAACTCATAGCAGGAGTTCAAGATATGTGAAATCATGAAGCACCCCTCTTTCTTGGCCCCTGATCACAGTTGGTGGTCACATTGATGAAGGTTAAGGTAGGAGCTAGCACGTCGCTAGGCTTTACAACGGAGATCGTCAAAATCGTGAAATGCCTTTTCGAATAGGGTTATGGTCATAGATAGTGGTCACATCAGTGGAAGAGAAGGGAAGGAGATAGCAATGCTAGGCTCCACCTCAGAGTTTTGTGATTTGGGAAAATTGAGGTGACTCGCAATCGATCACCCAAAATGAGAAGTCCTGAAACGACTGTTGGTTAGGCGTATGGTCATCGTCGATGGTCATGTGAAAGGAAGGGGATTATCCATAAAACCTACCACCCACTGTGTATATTTCTTAGAAAGAGAAAAATGCGCCAAAGACATGAACATGCAGAGGTTCTCTCAGTAACTGTTAAAAGACAGATTGATTGTAACTACAGAAAACGACTGATTGCATCTACCAGAGAACTCGAGGAGCTGGAGGGTGATCACCAAAGAAGTTGAAGAGTCTCGAGGTAAATTATAGTGGAATGAAGACTCATCATAGATATGATTGAAATATGAAAATCGTCAAATACTGTAACTACAACAGAGAGGATAAAGCTTGAATGTGACAGAGAAGATGAAGAGTCGCACTGCCAGAGAAGGCATAGCATCTCAAAATAATCAACTGATGATGAACAGACTCAGTATAACCACAAAAGAAGATGATGATTTGCATGTAGGATCTGGGAGAGGAATTGGCATGATAAAGAGATGCATAGAAAATAAGAGGGGGGATACTATTGAGTGTTTTTCATGCGGATAGAAGCATGTTGTGTGCAAGAGCTGAAGCGCACAGAAGAGGTGTGGTGCATAGAATGGAAGGAAGACACAAAGCATAAAGAACAAAAGAAACAAGGAACATAAATTCATATCTAAGACAAGAACAAAAAGAATAGTAGACACAAGGACAAAGACATTGATGTAGGCAGAGTAGAGTAGTGTAGCAGAGCAGTGACGAGAGTGGTAAGCCATAGATAAATTTTGTATCATTGTGATAATTTCAAGAAAGAAAATATTTATATTTTAGGGTGGTAGGGAGGTGCTAGGGAGGAATGTTGTCCTCAGAGTTTCAAGTGGGTTCTTGAACACAGGGAGTTTTAGCTTCCATCTAGTTGCAGCCAGAAAAACCAGGGTGGAAGGGTGGTGCAAGGGAGAACTATTGTTCTTTGTTATACAGGTTGGTGCCTATGTGACTGAAAGTTGGTGCTTCCATCCAGTTGGTGGTAGAACACTTAGGGATTTTCTACTTCCTTCTAGTGGGTTCTAGAGAAACCAAGGAGTTGGTGTTTCCTTCTAGTGGGTGCTAGAGAAACCAGAGAGTTGGTGCTCTCAGCAAGTTGTAGCTTGCAAAACAGAGGTGGTAGCCTCACAATGAGTTGGTTCTCATAAGAATGATAATGCACTAAAAATAAAGATTACTTATCATATCAAGAAGATAAGGTTTTTCCCTTTATGGGATTCCTCAGGAAATATCTGTCTCTATATATTTCATGTGTGTGACTGATGTTGAATATTCTATTGCCTACCTTCCTGTGTTATTGTGATTATCATTGAATTCTCTGTAAAGAGTTTAAAATAAGTATCATTGTCTAAGCATGGTAACAACTGATTCACCCCCCCTCTCAGTTGTCCAACAATTGGTATCACAGCCAGTTCCTTTTATCTAAAGGTAGATCAGTAAGCTTAAAAATGGAAATCCATGAAGGAATGTCAACCAAGAAGGCCCCCCTATTCAATGGAACAAATGTTTCCTTCTAGAAAGCTAGGATGACAACCTACATAATGGATTTAGGTGCAGATGTCTAGGATGTGCTAGAGATTGGTTATGTAAAGATGGTTGTAATAGTTAATAAGGATGACAAGATAGAATTTAGCCTCAATGCTAAGGCTATGAATTCTGTTATGAGTGGGCTTGCAGAAGCAGAATTTATAAAGGTTATGCACTTAGAAACTTCCAAATAAATGTGGGAAAAAATCATAGGAAGTTATGAAGATAATGAGAAGGTAAAGGACGCCAATATTCAAACCTACAGAGTACAATTTGAACAACTAAAGATGAAAGAGGATGAAACTGTTGGGAAGTACTTTCTGAGAGTTGAAGAACTAGAGAGGATTTTGATCAACTTCTAGGAACGTTGAATGCATATGAAATGAGGAAAGTTAAAGATAAACCCACCTCTTGAGAAGCATCATTTAAAGCTGATAAGAATGATTATGAGCCTGATGAAATTGAAGAAACATTTGTGAGAAGACTAAAGAAAGGATCAGGCAATTACCAAGGAAATATTCCCTTCAAATGTTTGAACTTTGGAACGATAGGTCACTTTTCATCTTTGTGTCCACACAAGAAGAAGGACCAGAACTATGAAGGTGAAGAGAAGTATAAATCCAAGAGATTTGGTAAAAAGAAAAGTTTATGTGTAAACAATGATGACTCTTCAGGAGACACAGATATTAATTCTAATGATGAAGATAAGGTTAATGACTTTATGCTTATGGCCAAAGAGGATTATGATAATGAAATCACAAGAAGTGATATTGGTGATGAAGAAGTTGTGGTTGACTTGGAAGGAGAACTGATCAGTTCTCTAAAATAAATTGACAGACTTGGATTTAAGAAGAGAAAGCAAAAACAATTGTTGATACACTTTGAGAAAGATAGTAAAAAACCCGATGAAGACTTTGCCCTGCTAAAAGTGGAATTAGAAGAGGAAAAGAAAATAGAGGACATTCTGAAACAACAATTATCAGAGAAGAAGGCAAGATGTGAAGCCTTGGAAGAAGAGGTAGTAAAAAACAGAAAAGAGATGGAGAAGTTTAAATCTTTGTATCTCCAAAATATTCCAAGCATTAAAGCCTCAAAAGTATTAGCCACCATTCTGAATCAGCAAAGGAATCCAACTTTGAAAACTAGTTTGGGTTATGAAGAAGGATCAAATAGTGGTCAGCCAAGCAACAAAGAATCCATCAAGTTTGTCAAATCTACATTCATTGACAACAACAAATATGGAGAAACAAAGGAATATAATCAACCACCAAGGAAGAGTGAAAGAAAAAGTACCAGAATTGAATCTGTAGAACAAAGAAATAGTACACTCTCTACTCAAAGAAATCATCAGAATAGAAGAAATCGACTTGCTTAAAGAAGACAACCATTCTCCAAGTACAAAGTATGTTTCTATAAATATTGTTTTTCTGTTCTAACTTCGGTCACAAAGTTGTAAACTATTCTTTAAGATTTAGATATGAGATATCAAGACACTCAAAAAATAGATATATGTCGCAACAAAGAATGAGACAACCAAGTAACAAACAAACACAGTCTGAAAATCATGTGATGGATGGGAAAAGGACACAGGTTGAGCATAACAATTGTTGTGATCCTTTATTCGATGAACCAGAATGTTACACCTGCCATAATTATGGACATAAAGCTCCAAACTGTCGCTTAAGAAAATATGAACCAGATTTGAATCCCTCTGCTGATAATGTCAAGGTCTGGAACAATAAAGAGAATGAAAAGTGTGGATTAGTGTTGTCATCTCAAAGGCAAAAGAACCTCTGGTATATTGACAGTAGATGCTCCAAGCATATGACGGGAGACAAAAGTCAGTTTTTGTCTCTAAGAGAAAGCATATCAGGAAATGTAACCTTTGGAAATGATGCTCCAGGTAAAATCAAGGGTAAAGGGATGGTTAGCTTGAGTAATGGTAAAGGAAAATCCCAGGATGTTCTACTTGTAGATGGGTTGAAACATAATTTTCTCAGTGTAAGTCAAATGTGTGATAGAGGATGTGAAGTGGTGTTCACTTCCAAAGATTGTAGGATAAAGTCAGTAAACTCAGGACAAGTGGTGGCTAAAGGCATAAGGACAAATAATAATGTATATGGGATGAAAGAAGATAAAGAAGATTGTCATCTAAAAAAATATGATGAATGCTGGTTATGGCATAGTATACTTGGAAATCTAAATTTTGACCACTTAATCAAGCTCAAAAACCTTGAGGCAGTAAAAGATCTTCCAAGAATATCAAAGCCACAAGATTCTGTGTGTAAACCCTGCCAAGTAGGAAAGCTAATCATGACACAGTTTAAATCCAAGAGCTCTAATTCAACAGAGAAGCCACTCCAATTAGTTCATATGGATTTATGTGGACCATCAAGATAGGAAGGAACAAGGAAGGAAAACTACTTTATGCTAGTCATTAATGACTACTCCAGACTCACTTGGGTTGCTTTTCTCAAAGAGAAAGCTGAAGCATTTGAAAAAATTAAAATATTCAAGGATTCAACTGAGAATCAAACATGCAATAGGATAAAGGCAGTAAGATCAAACAAAGGAGGAGAATTTATGTCAAGTGATTTCAAGGAATTGTGTGATAAACATGGGATCAAGAGAGAATACACAATCCTAGGAACTCCACAACAAAATGGAGTAGTTGAGAGGCAAAATAGAACAGTTCAACAAATGGCCAGGTCAATGATGAATGAGATGAACATTGGTCAAACCTTTTGGGTAGAAGCAATACACACAACAGCCCATGTTCTTAACAAAGCCCACCTCAGACCAAACAATGACAAGACACCTTACGAACTGTGGTATGGAAGACCTTTTTTAATCAAGCACTTCAAAGTCTTTGGGAGTAAGTGCTACATAAAGAATAATAATAAAAACCTTGCCAAATATGATGACAGGGATGATGAAGGCATCTTTGTAGGATATGCTACCAATAGTAAAGGATATATATGCTTTAATAAAAGATTGCATAAACTAGTTGATTTCATTGATTTAAAGGTTGATGAAGGAGTCCTAGTAAGAGAGGTGAGCAATATCGAGACTGCTACAGAGGACACAACTGAAGCTGAAAATGAAGAGGTCCAAGAATAAAAAAAAGAAATCTTTGAGTCAGATGAAGATACAAATACTCAGGCAGACTCAAATCAGCAGACAACATCAAATCCTTCCTCCAAAATTACTCAAAAAAATCATCCTACAAATCAGATAATTGGTGAGAAAAAAAAATGTGTACAAACTAGGAGAAGGATAATCAAAGACACCGAGAAATCACATATAGCCTTCATATACATGGTGGAACCCAAGAACTTTAATGAAGCTAGTAAAGATGTAAATTGGTTAAAATCAATGAATGAGGAACTGGACCAGATTGAAAAGAATGACACTTGGGATCTCGTTCCTAGGCCACCAGATAAAAATGTAATAGGATAAAAATGGGTCTACAAAAATAATATGAATGAGCAAGGAAATATTGTAATAAATAAGGCTATATTTGTCTGTAAAGGATATGATCAAATAGAAGGATTGGATTTTGATGAAACATTTATGCCTGTAGCAAGATTAGAAGCTATTCGAATGTTGTTGGCCTATGCTTGTCATAAACAATTTAAAGTCTATCAAATGGATGTCAAGTCATCATTTCTAAATGGAGATGTGAAAGAAGAAGTTGATATGGAACAACCAGAGGGTTTCCAACTGTCAAATAACCCTGACTTTGTTTGGAAGCTGAAGAAAGCATTATATGGATTGAAACAATATCCTCGTGCATAGTATTACAGACTAGATAAGTATCTTCAAGACAAAGGATTCAAGAGAGGAACAGTTGACAAAAACCTAAATATCAAGACAAAGGATAATTGTTTTCTCATTGTGTTGGTCTATGTAGAAGACATCATCTTTGGAAGCAATAATGCTTCATTGGTACAATGGTTTGCTTCTGCCATGCAGTCTAAATTTGAAATATCTATGATAGGGGAACTATCATTTTTTCTTGGTATGAAAATTACTGAGAGGTCTGAAGGAATATTTCTTTCTCAAGATAAATATCTAAGAGAAATGTTGAAGAGGTTTCAAATGGAAGACTCAACACCTGTGAGCACTCCCATGGTCATTGGATGCAAGTTAAGCAAGGATGATGACTCACCTAATATTGATCAGAGTTCATATAGGTCTATGATAGGCAACCTGTTTTAAATCACAACATATCATCCATACATAATTCATGTTGTTAGAATGGTAGGAAGGTATCAGTCTACACCTAAACAGATTCATTTGCTAGCCGTCAAAACAATATTCAAATATTTAAAAGGAACAATGAACTATGGCCTATGGTATCCTAGGAATCATAATTTTCAACTATCAGTCTATTCGGATGTTGATTGGGCTAACTACATGGATGAAAGGAAAAGCACGAGTGAAGGTGCATTATTCTTAGGCGATTCCCTTGTATCATGGTTGAGCTTGAAGCAAGGTTCCATTTCCTTATCAACTACATAAGCAGAATACATTGTAGCTGCCACTTGTTGTACCCAAGTGTTGTGGATGATTCAGACCCTTGCAGACTTGGAGGTAAATTATACTACACCGATCCCAATCATTGTGATAATACCAGTGAAATTAGTGTGTCAAAGAATCTTGTCTTTCACTCCAAGACCAAGCATATACCCATCAATTATCACTTCCTGAGGGAACCAGTAACCAATTCTGTGGTTTATTTACATTATATCCCATCAGAAGATCATATTGATGATATATTTACTAAACCACTTGCACAAGCTCAGTTTGAGTATCTATGCTAGAATTTGGGCGTGACCCCACTATCAACCTAAGAAAGTCCATCCTGTCAGGGGGAGTATGTGTTGGTTGAATATCTGGTACCTCTGAAAAATAATGCAACAACTCCTGGGGAGCATGTTTTCTTTGACATTGATGTAAAAGGGGGAGAAAAGGTGTGGATGATACAGTTGGAGGTCTAAGAAGAATAGTGCAGTCGTTCAGGGTTGCCATCAATGCCAAATGGGGATATTGTTATCATGTTTACATGAAGAGTGTGCTTGTAATTGATGGTAAGAACAACAATGACGATGGCATGTTTACATGCAAGAAAAGCAGCGAACCAAAGATCAAGAGACCAGAACATGAGAAAGTTAGAATGTGTCAGGTGGGCACCAGAAGTATTTTGGGAAGATGCAGATGAGAAAGATCGAGAAGCTTAGAAGAGATAATGTAGAGTTGCACGTAGATAGTGCAGTGTTGCACGCAGAGCATAAGTGTGCACCAGAGCCAAGGGTAAGTTTTTCCAAAGCTTAGAAGAGATAGTGTTCTGAGACGTGCAGAAATGATCGCATACATCATGGCATGAAGAAGGATAAAAGGTCATGGCCTTTGACACTTAGATATTTGAGGAATCCAAAGCTCAGGAGGATGAGCAATAGTGGTCGTTGGATCACCAATCCTGAATACCCGATGTCCGTCAGATCAGGGTCCAGACATGAGGAGCACACAAAGGAGGATATTAGACCTCAGTTGTCGGATTGGAGTGTGAAGGACTAGCAACAGTTGGATCCAGTACAACTGCGAAGAGGATAATGATCGAGAGCCATCCTCCAAATCCATGAAATGTGAAGTCACAAAATGATCTGGGTAGTTGGATCCAGATGACACGTGGTGAGAGATCAACATTTCGCTGACTCGTGAGATGGAGAAGTCAAAAGTGAGAATTGTAGGAACTCACGATATGCAAAGTCACAAAACAATCGCAACCGTCGATCAGAGGGAGAGATCACGATCGTTGATATGATATGAAGCAATTCAGAGTTTCACAAATTACAAGTTTCGAGACAACTCATAGTAGGAGTTCGTGATATGCGAAATCACAAAGCACCCCTCTTTCTTAGCCCCTGATCACAGTTGGTGGTCACATTGATGAAGGTTAAGGGAGGAGCTAGGATGTCACTAGGCTTTACAATGAAGATCCATGAAATCGTGAAATGCCTTTTCGAATAGGGTTATGGTCACATCTAGTGGTCACATCAAAGGAAGAGAAGTGAAGGAACTAGCGGTGCTAGGCTCCACAACAAAGTTTCATGAGTTGGGAAAATCGAGGTGAGTCGCAGTCGATCACCCGAAATGAGAAATCGTGAAATGACTGTTGGTTAGGAGTATGGTCACCGCCGATGGTCATGTGAAAGGAAGGGGCTTAGCCAAAAAACATAGCACCCACTATGTAGATTTCTCAGAAAGGGAAAAAGGTGCCAAAGACATGAGTGTGTGGAGGTTCTCTCAGTAACTTCTCAGAGATGGATTGATTATAACTGCAGAAAATGACTGATTGCATATACGAGATAAATCGAGGAGCTAGAGGGTGATCACCAAAGAAGCTAAAGAGTCTCTAGGTAACTTCCATTGGAATGAAGACTCATCATAGAGATGATTGATAGATGAAAAGCGTCGAAGACTATAACTACAATAGAGAGGATAAAGCTTGACTGTGATAGAGAAGATGAAGAGTTGCACTGCCAGGGAAGGCAGAGAATCTCAAGATAAGCCATTGATGACGAATAGACTTAGTATCACTGCCAAAGAAGATGATGATTTGCATGTATGATGTGGGAGAGGAATTGGCATGATAAAGACACGCAGAACAGAAAATAGGGGGGCTATTGTTGAGTGTTTTTCATGTGGGTATAAGCATGCTGTGTGCAGGAGATGAAGCACACAGAAGAGGCATGGTGCATAGAATGGAAGGAAGACATAGAGCATAAAACACAGAAGAAACAAGGAACATAAATACATATCTAAGAGAAGAACAAAAAGCATAGTAGACGCAAGGAGAGAGACACTGATGCAGGTAGAGAAGAGCAGTGTAGCGGAGCAGAGATGGGACTAGTGCCATAGATAAATGTTGTGTCACTCTGATAAATTAAAGAAAGAAAATATTTTTATTTCAGGGTGGTAGGGAGGTGCTATGGAGGACTGTTGTCCTTAGAGTTTCAAGTGGGTTCTTGAACACGGGGAGTTGTAGCTTCCATATGGTTGTAGCAAAAAAAACCAAGGTGGCAGGGTGGTTCAAGGGAGAACTATTGTTCTTTGTTATACAGGTCAGTGCCTGTGTGACTGGAAGTTGTTGCTTCCATCCAGTTAGTGTTGGAACACTTAGGGAGTTGGTGCTTCCTTCTAGTGGGTGCTAGAGAAACTAGGGAGTTGGTTCTTCCTTCTAGTGGGTGCTAGAGAAACTAGAGAGTCGGTGCTCTCAACAAGTTGCACCTTTCAAAATAGAGGTGGTAGCCTCACAATGAGTTGGTTCTCATAAGAATGATAATGTATAGAAAATAAAGATTATTTATCATATCAAGAAGAATAGGTTTTTCCCTTTATGGGTTTCCTCAGGAAACATTTGTCTCTATATATTTCATGTGTGTGATTGATGTTGAATATTCTATTGCCTACCTTCCTTCATTATTGTGATTATCATTGAATGCTCTGTAAAGAGTTTAAAATAAGTATAATTGTTTAAGCATGGTAACAGTTGATTCACCCCCCCTCTCAGTTTTCCAACATGGGAGGCCACCGACATCCATCTGGATCAGAGTTCAAAAACATTTGTAAAATGCATGGAATTAAAAGACACTTTTGATCTCGAAGAACTCCTAATTAATATGGAGTTGCTGAAAGGAAAAATAGAATTGTTCAAGAAGCATCCAGAACCATGTTAAATGAATCCAAACTCCCAGATATATAATGGAGAGAAGTAGTGTATACACAGTTTACATACTTAACAGAGCACAACTTGGAGTTAACCACAACAAAACATCATATGATTTGTGGTTTGGAAGACCAACATCAGTTAAACACTTCAAACGTTTTGGGAGAAAATGCTACATAAAGAGAGATGATGATAACCTAGGAAAATTTGATCCCAGATTAGATGAAGGCATATTTCTTGGTTACTCATCCAAAAAAAAGGCCTATAGATGCTATAATCTGAGGCTACACGAGATTGTGGAAAGTGAAAATGTAAAAGTGGATTATCTAAAAACAAAAGTGATCAAATCTCAAGATAATCCACAATTTGATGAAAGGATAAGAGAAGATGATGAAGAAGAAATTAAAGAAATGCAAGAGGATGAATCAAAAAGTGAAGAAGAAAAGGAAGAGGAAGAATCACCAAGACAAGATACAAAAGCACCATCAAGGAGAATACAAAGAAATCATCATGAAATTCAAATCCTTGGTAACAAATGCGCTAGAGTTGAAACAAGAAGAAAACTAACATATTGTGACAGTCGATTCCTATATATTGTGACAATACAAGTGCCATCAACATCTCCAAGAAACCAGTCATGAATTCAAATACCAAACATATACCCATCAAGTATCATTTCTTGAGAGAGAAAGTTAGTGACAAAAAGGTTAGACTAGAGTATGTTTTTTCAAAGGAGAAGATAGAAGACATATTCACTAAACCCCTGTCTAAAGAAGCATTTGAACATCTAAGGAAAAATATGGGAGTAATCTCCTTACAATTAAAATCAAATGGTAATGATGATAGGGTGAGCAAGAAAAAAATAAAAAAAAATGACAAGTATTGTCACTCAAAACAAAAGAAGGTTGAGCAACATACAATTGGTGATTAACCTCATTCTAGTATCATAGGCCTTGACATTGATTTCAAAGGTGGAGAAAATAATGATAAAACAATTACTCATTATTAGGGGAGCATTTTGTATGATGTGTTGCCATCAATTCCAAAGGGGTAGATTGATGGAAATATCGTGTTGGCATTGATGTCAACATGAAGACAAGAAGTCCCATAGTGGAGTATGGCATGGAACTGTAGTAAAAGCTACAAGAATGCTGAGTTACAGGAACATAGTGGACTACCAGAATATAAGGGATCACTTGGTCTAGTGATTTGAAATAATGGAAATGAAAGAATGAGACAATTTCAATTACTACACTTGTTGAGTCGAGTTGTCCTGGTGACTATATATTATGTTGAGACAGGATCATGATGAATAGAATGAATACTGGCGAGTCACCCTCTTGAATAATTTCTCATGCACTATCATTTTAGACTGTATTCGAAGGTAAATTTGTGGACGCAACATCGAGAACCCTTGAGTATGTCAAATAAACACATTAGTTGATATTTCACAGAAAGTTTTGGTCATCATTCTTCCCAGGCCGAAGTTGGATGATTTTTCAAACCCAAACAATTTCCAGCAGCCACAAATGGTTAGATCCACTCACGTAGTCAATTCTTGAATAAATTCCCATTGATATCAAAGGTTAGTAAGTGATCAAATATATGTCAAAGGTTAGTAATCGATTAAATATAAATGTGACCTTGGTATCACTTTAATAAATACAAAAGTGAAAAGTTAAGTGGAAATAGAGTTTACCCAAAAGTGGAAATGAAAGTGGATTAAATATGAATATGAATTTAATTGCGCCGAAAGGCATATACCTATTGGAGATGGGCACGATTAATCACCGTTTAATCTAAAATTCTAATCTGATGGATAACAATTGAAAATGCTGGCATATTCTTAGTCGTCCTCCCAAATCAATGAATGTGATTACTCTTCATAACTTCCTTGTATTTTTGAATGCATCAGTTAACCTGTTTACTTTTTAACATTTACCTAATCATATTAAGAATTTATTGTACCACCATATGATTGCCATGTGTAATGATTAACCTTTGGAATTACCACATTTAAGATTAAATTTTGGATTTCCTCAACTCTATGTGTGTTTCAGTTGTTTGTGTGTTTCACAATTCACAGCGGTGTACTGCAGTGTTGTCCGTCCAGATAACTTTCGGCGTTCACCAGCCGCAACACCAACCACTTTGAGGCTTTGCTAGTAAATAACAAAAGTGGAAAAATAGTTTACTCAAAAGTGGATTAAATATAAATATGACTTCAATAAATAACAAAATTTGAAAAGTTAGGCGGAAGTGGAGTTTATGTAAAAGAGGAGTAAATATGAAAGTGGAATAAATAAAAAGGTAAAAGTGAAATTGGATTAAAGAAAAAGGTTAAAGTGAAAGTGGAGTTAAAGAAAAAGGGTAAAAGTGAAAGAGCATATGGTATGTGCACATGGTATTTTGAAACCATGGTGCTATTTACCTATGGTAAGGTAAAAAGTGAATTAAATCATGATAGTCAAAATCTATTGACCCAATTGAAAACATGACTAAACAATCTAAAAGGAACAATGGTTCATTGGCATTGTATTAATTAAAATAGTATGATTAATATATTATATTGAAAAGGAACATACTTATAATGAAGAGATACATTCATATATTAAAGAGGTGCAATTGTTCAGTTGTACATGACCATTGGAAAACTATATAAACGGAAATTCTTTTTGAAAGAGGGTGTGTCTCTGGGCTTGAAGTCTAAAGATCAATAACAGTGTCAGAGACCAAGAAAGTAAATGAACATATGCAACTGAAGGTAAAGAATATTATGAAGATTTAAATATTGAATTACTTACAATGAAAAAGGAGTTTGGGTGGTGCTAGGGCAGGTTGGAGCCTACAAAGGAGGTTGCAACCTCCTTCCATTTGAAGCTCGTAAACCAAGGTGTTGCATCATCTTCTCAATTATAGTTGAAGAAACTAGGGAGTTGGTGCTTCCTTCCAACACGGTGTTGGTAAAATCTAGAGGGGTTGAAGACTCCTTCTAGTTGGTGCTAGTAAAAAAGGGAATTGGTCTTTCCTTTGAGTTGGAGCTCATAAATTAATTGTAATATTTATTAAAAATAAGAAGAAAATTTGTTTCTTTTGGGTTGTTCGTGTTAAAATTTTGTGTATTGTACCTTTCTATTGATCATTTGTTTTGAATTGATAAAATTAATAATGAAGTGGTTTTAAATTGTGGGAAAAGGATAATATTGGTTCACCCCCCCTCAGTTTCAAACAATATTCCAACACAAACAATAGCGCAGTGGTAGGAAGCCTGACATAGGCAGTCATTAAGCAACAAGAAAAATGTTCGATAACCCCCATGGGATATGGAAATAATAGAGACGAAGAGAGGAAATTAAGGCTCAATATTCAAGTCATGGTGGGGATAAAGGAGGGCTCCCAGGCCTACAGAAAAACACAACATGAGCATCAAACAAAATTTCAGGTGCTAACTAGGGCCCCCATGAAGGGTAGGCACTACCAAAAAAGTTACGACATGCAAAGGGAGTGGCTAAGGTCACAACCATTCGGGTTCGAACCTAAGCCATAATTTTGGCAATATGCATGGCTAATAATGCAAAGTGGAATATGCAAGGAAAAACCTATCCATATATTCCAGGTGAGAAACATGTACCTCAAGTACAGGGAATGTTGCCATCATCGAAAAAAAAATCCTTAGAATCTTGTTAAGCACATTTAAATTAGATTCCAAGGTCAATTAAAGTAAAAATGGCATAAAAATAAAATGAGCTCATATAAAAATAAAAACCCACTTTTTGTGTCTCATGGTGAAAAATGAATTTTTTATTTTCCAAAAAAGTTATAAAAGGAAAACTTACCTTGGAGAACACTCATTCTTCACTTTGCAAGCGAGGAGTGCTGATAGCTTAAGGAGGAAGCCCTCATCCAAGAGAAGGTGTGTGGATCTCGGTGTGAATATTTCCTTCAACCCTTCAACAAGTGTGATCCAGGTAAGTACTAGAGAGACCCTGCACATTGTTTATGAGTTTATTTCAGGTTTTTGGGGAAGCATGCACAACTGATAATCCCATAGGGCAGTCAATTGAGCTAATATCAGGGAGGCCTCATGCAATGCCTTGGAATCATCATGCAGGGCCTCGTGTGATGACTTGAGGATGTCATGTGAGGCCCTGCGTGACGCCCATAGGTCATCCAGCAAGACCAAGGAAAAATTCCTTGAGTCGACCGACCGAGTTCCCATGGGTGAGGATGTGGTTTAGCAAGCCGTATTTTGAGGAAATATTCTACTGATGGATCTCTAGTTTCATTATGTTTTAGATGCAAAAAATGAGTCAAAAATGATTGAGTGGAAATAAAGGAAACATGAATCATATGACTATGCCGCACAAGGGGACGATATGAGATTGGTGTTTCTTCAGGAGTGTGGGATCCTAAAGTTCGTGCTTCCCTATGTTGGGATCCCTTGAGTTGTTACTAGACTATCTGGTCTAGTATTAGGAACCTGATCAGGATTTCTTCATTATCCATGGGAAGTTCTTAGAATTGGACATAGATGACATATATGCTTGCATCGAGTTATCCCAACGAGGTGTACCATGGCGAGTGGGTTACACACTAGGAAGATATGATCATTCTTTCATGAGTTATATCGATGAATATTGTTGGGTTGGTGCTTGTAATACAAGCGTCCAGATCCCCATCCAATATATTATGGACCTTCCATTGAATACCATTCTCTTTTTCATTACCTAGGATTCAGGATCCACAACCCTCATTTGGATTCCATGACCAATATACAGGTGGCTCTAATGTGCCTAGATCCTACAATATTCAACTGGAGAGAGGACGTCCTTGCTAACATAAAAAACCAACTGACTTGTTGCAAGAAGGGTAGGAAAAAGAAGTTTGGGTATGGCTCCCTTGTGACGATATTCCTGGAGTGAGTGCCCCAGTTGGAACCTCGAAAAGTGTTGGGTCATCCATTTCCTTCGGACCCATGGATGGTGTTTTGGTTCGAGTGTATGGCAAGTCTACAAGAGGGAGAACATTAGGATCATTATTGGGTTGGGTTTTCCAGCTGGTAGCATCATCAGATTATGAGCAATGAGGATTTCCCATATGCAGGGATGGACTTCCTCCATGACCTATAGCTGTCACTTCACCCAAGTGAGGCATGGGGCCCCATGGGTGAGTGTTTTTTAGCTGTCATATTTCCATTTTTGGGGGGGTTTTGGCATATATAATTGTTTTGGGTGGGTGCATACTAACACAATTTTATGTTTTGCAGATGTAGGACGGAAGCATCCTTAAGGGTGGGTTTGATATTGTCATCGTAGAAGTGACAAGGAGTCATCGGGAGGGGAAGGAGGTGGTATTAGGGAAGAATTGTGTCATGTCTAGAAGAACCTAGAGGGGATGACCATGGGAGTGCCCCCCACACCAGAGCGGGATGTACCAGTGCATATGCAACAATGTTAAGCCCTAATATTAGCTCATTACCTCTTAATTGGGGCATATTATATTAGTAATGTTATTTTATTTATGTCGGCTTTAGGCCATTAGTTGTAATTATACCTCCTAGTCTCCTATATATACCAAGGAGAAATTTTCATTTTGAATCATCTTGTACTTGAACATTTAAGTGGCGTAAAAGGAGGTTTCCCTCTCGAAGAGGCTTATTATCTGAAACTATCTCTTTTTCAAGGCGTTGAGTACTTTTTCTGAGGTTTTTCTATGCTATATTGATATTTGGTTCTTAACATATGGTATCAGAGCTCAAGGTCTTGGGGTTTCGCTACTACATTTAAGACACCATGGAATTTTTGCTATAACTGTTTTTCTACAACATTTCGGAAGGAAATTCTTGGAGAATATTTAGTAGATGGATCAAGGTACGTTGGTTTCAAAATTCAGCTCCTAAGGCCTTATACTTTCGGAGATATAGCCTGTACAAGATAGGGTTCTGGAATCATCCTGAAATGAGTCATTGCGGAATTTTCGCTATAAAACATTTTCTGTAATGTTTCAAACCTTGAAATCCAGATGCCATTTATAGAAATTAGTATGGTATCTGTGGTAAAATTTTTATCTTCTGGATCATCTTAAATTTGTATATATACCTTGTGTAAGATAGGGTATTTGACTAGTCCTATTGACTAGTCTCAAGAAGGTGTTCCGGGTAAAACAATCATAACTTCCTGCTAGAGTATCCAAATTGAGTTGGACTAGTTTCATTGGATCGTGGACAATCTATAGTAGTTTGGGTGAGAGTTTCAAAATTTGATATCAATTATTTTGTGCGCGGCATGCTATACAAGTGAGATCTCCTGGAAAGGCCAAAAATTGGCAAATTGTGAGAAAGTTACCATAAATTCCACTTGGCACATCCAATTTTGATCAGACTATGGCATTGCAGAGAAGAAATATTAGAGAACTACCTAAAAGAAAGTTTCATACCCAGAAAGGTTGAAACTTGGGAGATAGAATAGAATAAATATTGTCTAGTAGAACCGCCTCAAAATCAAGATTCAAAAGTGATACTTGGCCAACATGCCACCAAAAAAGGGACCTTCTACACCAAATAAGCCTCCATAAAATCCTAATTGGACTCTTGATGAAGGTGAAGAAATGCGTAGGGACATAAATGAACTACAAAAGAAGATGGATTCAATGGAAGCTAAGTTGATGGATTCAATAGAAGCTAAGTTGGATACTAAGATGGATGGCTAAAAAGGGGAGATCATGGAAGTATTGAAAAATTTTGTAACAGAGAAGACACCCGAAAGTGAAAATGCATCCCATCAAATTCATGATGAGGAAACAAGGAAGGTGAATCAAGAATGGATAAACTCCAACTTTGGTTTGAAGACCAACCATGTTCCTAACATTGATATGAGTAAGTTTGATGGCAAGGACCCAATAACATGGATACTTCAGATGGAGAAATTCTTTGATCTCCATAATGTGCCACATACACAAAAGGTATGAATTTCTTCTTTGTATTTAGAACCTAATCAATTTGTTTGGTATCGATGGCTTTGTTCTCACAAATCACTCGTCACTTGGACAATTTTCATGGAAGAAATGATAGCACACTATGAGGATACAAGGAGCAATACCTTCTTTAGCCAATTGATAAATCT
>ML792962.1:217617-244035 GCA_009831015.1 Picea engelmannii | reverse complement strand
ATGTTATTTTATTTATGTCGGCTTTAGGCCATTAGTTGTAATTATACCTCCTAGTCTCCTATATATACCAAGGAGACATTTTCATTTTGAATCATGTTGTACTTGAACATTTAAGTGGGGTAAAAGGAGGTTGCCCCCTCGAAAAGGCTTATTATCTGAAACTATCTCTTTTTCAAGGCGTTGAGTACTTTTTCTGAGGTTTTTCTATGCTATATTGATATTTGATTCTTAACAAACAACATGCTGAGGGTGTCTCTAGCCCTTTTCTATGACTTCTTTGAAAGGTGGCTCATACAATTTTTTGCTACCATCAGCATCAAGATTGACAAGCTAATGGCACCCCTCTTTTTGTACTAAACACATATATTAGTCGGTCAACACATTTATGTATTAGGAGGCCAGTAGATCCCCAATTTTGTTTATGCACCACTTTTTCAGAAGGTTGTAATCACATTTTTTTATTATATATATATATATATATATACACACACATACATACATACATGTTTTTTTTCGGGTTCTACATATGGTTGTTCAAATGTTATGAATGATGACCCATGTTATATGTACATGCATGCGTAAAAGATTAATTTTAATGAGACAGATGTCAATCTAACACAGATTTAGCTAACAAATCAGCCAATGCATTATATCTTCTTGGGACATGATGATATTCAATATGGTCAAAATAACACTCAAGAAGATGCACCCTGAAATAGTTATGCAAATGTTAGGGATGTCTGACACTATATGTGCAATTCAACTATGATACCACAAGCTAAGAGTCCAATCTAATGACTAGATGAAAAATGCCAAGGATGATTTATTTGGAAAATAGTTTAATGGTGACACTATATTCTGCAATATTATTGGTAGAAACCTCATGAACTCACAACCTCGTCAGTGGGCGAGAAGATCACCCAAGCGACGAAAGTAATGTTCTAGGTACTATGGCTGGCACCTTCAGCGTATCCCATGTAGACTTTGGAGGAGGATGGCATCTATAAATCAAACATAAATTATGATAAGAAGCTAACCAACACAATTAACATTCTCATAAAAGAAAAAACACACCACTGCAAATCCAAACTAAAACACACCTATGTACAAAGCATCATGCGGCCAAATGACCTAAGCATAATACTTTTTGAGGTATATCCCATTGTGGGGATTTGAAAGACGAATCCCATCACATCATGAGCCTATAGGCCCTTCTCTTCAATAAAAATTTAACAATGTAAGAACCATGTCAAATGAGTTCAAACTTACCTACTCCCAAGGTGTCATGGTCCTAGTCATAAACCAACACCAAGTCGCCCTTCGAGTTGTTTGGTCACCAATACGAGATCCCTGTGAGAAAAAATCCCATAATAGGTGTCATGTGAGGCCCTTGTCTGTTTCATAATAGGTGTCTCGCGATTCCCTCACTGGTTGACAGGCCTATGTCCTGCGAGAACCCTTGTAAGGTCCACAAAAAAGGGCCTGTAGGGTGAAAACAAAGTCCATTTTTTGTGAAATTTTTTCTGGGTTTTTTGTTGTGAAGCCTAGGGTCCATATTCTTGGGGAAGAGAACCTTTAGAACTTGGTTTTACAAGGTATTTTTCATAATTATTTGCATGACATAATATATATATATATATATATACATACTTTTTGTGATCATCCTTTGTGAAGCATTTTAGAACCTCTTTTCATAATTTCACTTGTGAAATTTGGGGTCTGAAATTGTATTTTTGGGTGATTGATTGTTGCATTTGGTTGAGTTTCCTTTTTCAATTGGGTTTTACATTTTTAATATCCATTCCTTATGATTTTTGGGTTGATATATTGTGTAGACATTAGAGTGTGTCAGGGGGCATCACTACTAATATCACACTACCCTTTGCTTGCTAATTTTTTGGTTTCCATTTGCATTGTTTGTTCTTGCATAGATCAGGAAATTTTGCATTTCCATTGGAAAAAAATAACCAAAAAGACAAAAATATTTCTTGCATGCTAGATTTGTTTTTGAATCATTAGTGTACAAGTGCATTAGAAGCATTGGTTGGTTTCAGATCTGATTTGTTGGTTTCTTGGTGTGTGTGGGAGGTCTTATTTATGAAATTGGAAAAGAAAAAGAAGAGTCAATTTCCCTCCCATAGCTAGAGTTCATTAAAGAAAATGAATTTGCATTAGCATATTTGCATTGCTTGGTTGGGTCAAGATTCCTCACATAATTAAAGTTCCATCCATTAACTTTGGACCTAAGAAACAACCATTAAAAAGAAGCGCTTAATATAAAATCAATTAGAAATTTTTCTTTTGATAGTAAACCAACATTAGATAGGCTTAGGGCCTTGGAATATGATTGGAGAGTAAACTCTCAAAGGCCAAAAAATGAAACCTAGAAGTCATTAAACACCGTTAAAATCCATTCTTTCAACCATTATGTCTGGAGCCTCCTTTAACACATGAGTTAAGAATGAGGTCACATCAGGGAAAGTAGGGAGATTAATCCTCTTTACTTGTTTTGGTGTTTGTAGTATCGCTTCGATCATTATGTATACATGGGTTTCATTGGTTAACACCTTTGGAGATTCAGGCTTAGTTACCCTACCTTACATGTGGTTGGACTTATGACTGTTCACCCGCTCATTGATTGTAAGGTGGTAGCCTTAGTGACCTTTCCTAGGCTATGAAGGTGATTGTAGGTGGGATGTGCCTGTGGTACCTAGGGCAAGCGTTCATTCACAGTCTCAGTTCCCTTGGAGGGTGTCTGCCTTAATAAAGGGTACTTACACCAGTCAGGGTTGTTTTGCATAGATCATCATAATTGCTCCTCATAGATTCTCTATTCAATCCCATGGGGACTTCATCTCCCCCACAAGGTTGGTTTTCAGAAGGCCCCTATGCCAATTGGTTTTAATGTTGCTTTCCTAGATTTGATTAGGGGTGTGCCCTTTGATTTTGAGTCTAGGTCGGCCATAATTTGATTTGTGTTTGGCTAGTAACATAGATTATTCACCGCAACTAAATTACCATGTCATTCCCATCAACTACAATGACTTGATCATATTAAACGGGGAGAACAACTTGTTAAAAGGCATGAAATATCTGACGAAGACTTTGAAGGGATTGAACTTTGTTTTGACGAAATTGTTTTAGTTGAGGTAGAAGTGGTAGACAAACTTCCTCCACAAAATTTTAATCCTCCTTTGACCGAGCCAAAAACCCCTATACTAGTCCAAGTAAGAGAAATATTTAGTGATCCTTTTTCTTTGTTCACTCATCCTCCCACCATGTCAGGACTGAGTGTCTCATCTAGTGTAGTTGAGCCTACAAGCCCATCATCAAGTGGGACAGGGGAAAGTCCTCTTAATACCATACCTGTAATGTCCACATTTCCACCTCTTAGCTCCATTAGGCCCACACCATCCAACCTATTTTATTTCAATTCCATGATCTGGTCGAGGCCAACCATGTTGTCATCTCCATCCGTTAGTTACCGAACACTTCTACACCCATCATGTCTACCCCGACGCCCACCTTTGGATATTCTTCCAGTGGGGGGATGAACTTTGGTTTCAACATGGGGAGTGGAATTCCTTATGTTAGCATTGAGATTCACCCTTAGATTGCAACAAGATAATCCCAACACCCATCAAGTAGGTTTGTAAATGTATATTAGTGGTAGAAGGTCAAATGGACAAAAAACATCATAACATTGTTTCAACATAGAAAATATAGGCTATTATGCATAAGAAAATGAGTTTTTGGTTAACTTTAGTCAGTGATTTAAGTATAAATGTGAGTATATGGAATACTTGGTGAGGAATATGGATAGGTATGCTATAAGCATTAGGCCTTCTGGCAGCTAAGTGGAGAAAAACGCAGACACAAGAACTCCTTGAACTAAATTAAAAACACTGAAAACATTTATAGAAACATCATAATCAAACATCCATTATAACACAACTATAACATCTCATAAGGATCATCCAATAATGAGAATTCAGAGTAAGAAGAAGCAAGATAATGAAAAGAGGTTGACTTCTATTAATCAAAATATCTCAGATCTCATACATAAACCAAAGTATGGCTCTGTTTAGTCAAAATAATACAAAATAGGGAGCTCTGCTCAACCATTCAAACCTCAACATAAAAAAATTCTCATGTATTTATAGTATAAACAATAAAACCACAGCTTGAGATGTGAGTTGGCCTTTCTCGCTTAGGATTCTCCACAAAAAACTACTAATCTAACATATGTACAAGTGGAACTAACAGACTACTAGAAACATGGAGCATGTTGGAAACAACTCTAACAATATATAAATGACATGATTTGGTGTTGCTTGGGTGCACCTCCACCAGTGCCATGTGTCCACCAAACCTTTGTGTTGAGCTCCATCTTCCACTTGGTGATCATTGGTTCCCTCCAAATCGTCAAATCTAAGAAGAGACAACGAATTCAAAATTGTTGACTATAACAACCAGTTCGCAGCATATTTTCGTAGTGCAACTGGTAGAAAATTCTTCAGCACCCTCCTATGTAAAATTGTTCTACAGTAGATTTCGTAATGCATTCGGTAGCATATTTCATATCTCCCACTTATAAAACTATTATGCAACAATTTTTTGTAGCAAACTGCCACTTTATGTCTAGCTAGGTGATTTTGCAATGCTTTCGGTAACAAATATGTAGAGCAGTCTCTGTGCATGATTTTGTAGTGTCAGGTGCTAGGAAATACTCTATGTTTTTCTGTGTCATGCAATGAACCTCAAAAAACCAAAAAAGTTGTAGAAGAAGGATTATAAGCCTGTAGATGCCTCCAGTAGGTGAAATTATAACACTTCCCTCAAAACTTCAACCTGCAAAAGTTGATCATCATAAAAAACGGGTTTGTCATCCTTTCCATTTCATCTTCTCAATATGGAACTTCTCCTTGTTGCAGGAGCACTTCTCTCTATTGCAACAACATTTATTTCTATTGCAGGGGCACTTCTCTTTGTTGTAGCTTGGGCAAGTACATTGAGATTCCTCTATGATAGATCATCCTTGAAGGGATGCAACTCCTCTTTGATATTTATTTTATGGGATTGTAAGCTCCTATTCTTCCTATACAAAGTCTAAAGTTTCCTATGGAGGGGAAAGAATATTCTTGTTGTAAACCTATCCAAATCAAGGGTCTCATTATACATGTCCATGAGTTCATTCATCTTCCTCCTCTCAATCAATTTTTCTCCCTTCAAAAGAGAATTTCCTTCCTTGCATCCCTGAGTTTTCTGACCAATCTCTTAAAGGTGGGATTATCAGGGGGAGTGGTTATGTTTATGACTTTCATAGGATTATCAGTAATTTCACCCTTACCTTTGTCTTTCTTCTGAACAGAAGCTTTGGTCATGACCTCAATAGGATTCCCACTAATGTCACTTTTACCCTTATATTTCTTTGGGAGATAAGCTTTGGTAATGACTTATCTTTCAGCATATTCCTTATGGGCTGATGATCTAGTGAAATTCCTCCTAACTCGTGTCTCAACTGCTATGGTAGGTGAAGGAAAATGTAGTTTTCTCCCCTTTTTGGCTGTAGTTTTGACTGAGGGAACTTCCTCTAGTTTAGGTACAGGTTGAGGTGAAATTTCCCTTTGTGGGGCGTGATGTGATTCCCTTTCTTCCTCTTCAAATTCCTTAGAAACTTCTTTGTCTTGGGAAATGTGTTTTACCTTTCTCCTTTTGCTTGTTTCCACTTGGGAAACACTACTAGATGACAAAGGGCTCTGCACCTTGGATTGATGGGTAGAGGCTACATCTAGTTGCAGATTAGCAGAGAAAATGAATTGTTCCCAAGTGAGGTTTCTTTTCTTCAATTCTTCCATTACAATCATCCTGATCAACCTTGAGTGGAAACACTAGTGTCCACAGCCTTGGACTTGGCTTGGACCCTATCAACCATTTTTCCCATACTTCTAAACAGATAGAAAGGGATGTTCATCAAATCCTTGTTGGTGAAGTGTAGCAAAATCCTAATGTGATATTGGTATATCATGTTGAATCTTCCCTCACATGTAAAATACCTCTGGATGAATTTCAACATTTTTTTAAAACCCTCAACCAAGTGGCTCTTAGGAACTCCCTTGGAAAAATTATCTTTCTGATGATCTGGCTTGAGGAAATCTTTAGAAAAGGTTTCATTTAGAGTCATATATTTGAACCACCTTTCACCAGTGTTGGGTATCTCAATGGTTTCTGCAATGGTGGCCTCAGATACCTCCAACTCAATGGTTCCTAACTTAGTCTTAGTGACATCAAAGTTTAAAGAAAATTCCCTGGCTACCTCAGGGTGTCCCCTCTACATATTTTGATAGAAAGATAGGAAACCAATCCTTTGGAAGACCTCCCTGATCCGAGTTTCAACATCAAATAGGTGCATGTCAAAAGGCTCAGTCCTAACTACACTCCCACCCTTGTGAGATTTATTTTATTAAGGTGTATCCATTGATAAAAGCAGGAGATCAAACACTGTAATGTCATGAGAAGTATAGGAAACAAAACAAAGACAAAAGTCTTTAAGATTTTGAAAGGTGGTCCTTATTCGATATTTTAGGGCTTTCCTCCAATTTACTTATGAACTAATAAGAGAATGGTTTGATATCTTAAAAGGGGGGAAGAAGCTCCTCTGAGAAATGATATGCAAGGAGGTTGCACTATTGAAATTTTAGGCTAACATCAAGGCACCATATAGGGTTATCATCATTCTAAAGGCAAAGGATCCTAAACTTTTCACTGCAAATTGGCGTTGAGATAAAACTTATAGGATTACACCGTGAAGGAAAAGAGCCAACTTTGGAGATGTGAGCATAAATGATGACACTGCGTTGACACATAATTTGCAGCGCTGGGATAGGGGATCTATAGCGTAGTTTTGCAGTGGTTTCTGCAACGTAGTATGGACAACAAGAGCCAAGGGATAAATAGGCACAATAACTCTGATATAAAATGATTCAATTTCAATGGAGGAAGATGATAGTAGATGGCTAAGAAATCTATGAAAGAAAAGGTAAGGTGTTGGTAGGTGGAGGAAACCACAATTGGCAATGTCAGGTGCTACGAAAAGATAAAACAGAACCTTAAGTGATCTTCAACAGAGCTCGGATGGCTCAAGAAGCACCTGGACACCGAAGCTTGATTATTGATGATGTCCTGGAAGAATGAAGTTGTTTTCAACCACCCCAATCTCCAATTCACCTTGGTTAGTTTGTCTGTAGCATAATCCGCAACGCTGTTTGGACTATTAGTTTCTGCAATGCCGAGCTAGGAGCAGGATTCCAAATTTTGATAAACAGTTAGAACTCATTAATGACCAAATCACAATTATTCCTTTTGAAGATAAGGATGCTGAAAATAATGAAAAGGCATGACATCAACTTCAAAATCACAAATGATGGTAAAGAGGGAGAGGTACAAAAGATGCGCTACGAAAACAACTAGTGAGTTGGCAGTGTACTTGAAAAGGTTTGATTTGACTCCCTAATGGGTAAAGGGATAGAGTGGAGAGGTTCAAGCATATGAATGGATGGAGTGACCTATCATTTTTGTGGTGTCATGGGGCTAATTGTGCTACCTGTTAAATCAAGTGATGAGTCAAGGGTATAAACCATAAAATGAACCAAGGGCATAAACCATAGGTGTGTGTCAAATATGTGAGACAAGTTCCAACCTTTCATTTATTTAAGCTATCCTAAGAAAACCATAAGGAGAAAATCAAAAAACAAAATTAAAAAAGACTAATGGATAAAAATTAAAACCTAAGGAGAAATTTGACCCATGAAATCTTCATGTGATAACATTGGCTCGACAGGGGATGGCATGCTCCCTGTGAGCTGCCAAGAACAAGCAACTTCAATGTCTTATCCTAGGGCTATGGGGTCATTTGTTCAAACAAAAATGAAAAAGAGAAAGTGATATTTACAATGAATGGAAATCCACTGATGGCTTAAGAAAAATACTTCTTCAAAAAGTTCCCATTGATAGGGCCACCAAAAGCTTCAGAATCCTCCAAGTTCTGCAATTTATAAGTATTATTTGAAAATACCTCAGAAATGTTGAAAGGACCAATTCACAAGGCTTTTAATTTACCATGTTTTCCTTTGTCTTGCTTGGGTGCATCCCACTTGAGCACTAGATATCCTAGTTGGAAATATTCTTTGCTTACCTTCCTGTCAAAAGCTTGCTTGATCTTCTATTGATGGTCCTGTGCTTTGTCAAGGAGTTTCTCCCTAGTCTATTGTACTTCTACCAGCTATTGTATCCTCCTGACCATATCATCAGGTTCTCCTTGGTAGTCCTGGAGGGATTTTTCCATAGGCAAGGCAAGATGATTAGGAAAAATAGCTTCAA
Source organism: Picea engelmannii (assembly GCA_009831015.1). Classification (NCBI taxonomy): domain Eukaryota; kingdom Viridiplantae; phylum Streptophyta; class Pinopsida; order Pinales; family Pinaceae; genus Picea; species Picea engelmannii. The sequence continues at coordinate 235,656 of ML792962.1, read as the reverse complement.
TCCCATATACAAGATGAAAAGGGGAAACACCAAGTGAGCTCTTTTTTGTAACTCTATCAGCCCATAAGGCAAATTTCAGCTTTGAATCCCATGCTTTCTTGTTGTCTTCTAACAACTTCTTGATGATCTTTATGAGGCTCTTGTTAGAGGACTCTTCCAAACCATTTCCTTGGGGGTAATAAGGAGTAGAATGGACTAATGTAATCCCATATTGTTCACAAAAATTGATCAATGGTTCATCTTTAAAAGAGGCAACATTGTGAGTAACAATTTTGCTTGGACAACCAAATCTTGACATGATATCCTCAAGAAAACTAACGATTACCTTGTGGGAGGCACTCCTTGTAGGAATGGCTTCTATCCACTTGGTGAAATAATCAGTGGCATTCAAAATCCACCTATGTTGACCAATTTAAGATGGATGTATTTCCCCATTGAAGTCAAGACCCCACTGCTGAAAAGGTCCAGAAACAACCATAGGCTTCAAAGGCAAAGATTTGAGTTTGCTTCTTTCCATAAAAATTTTGGCATTTGACACAAGCTCTAATCTTTGTACAAACATCAATAAAAAGGATAGGCCAAAAATACCCATCTCTGAGGACCTTATAGGTTGTGGTTCTCCAAAATTGATGGCCCCCACATAATTTGGAATGAAAATCAATCATGGCCTTTTGGGCCTCCTGTGGATCTAAACATATTAAAAGAAACCCTAGACGATCTTTCCAATAGAATATGTGATCAATGAGACAATATTTGATTGATTTAAGCTTCAAATCTCTTATAACCTTGTTCTTCTCCAAACCATCAGGAGGCTGCAACTTTTGAAGAAAATATAGGATGTCTTTATACCAATTGCATTCTGCCAAGTTGGGGCTGATATGAGAGCTTTTGTCAGCAAATCAGCTTATTGATTTTCTGATTTTATGTTCATGAAATTATTGATTTTCTGATTTTATGTTCATGAAATTAACCCCTAGTGATTTGCAATTCGATTCAGCCATCAAACTAGCTAAACCTTCACCTTTCACTAGTTTAGTGGGCTTCATTTCAACGTTAAATTCCAAAAATTTGGCAATCCATTTTCTCCTCTTCCCATCTATGTCAGGATGGATAAGTATCTCTTTCACAGAGGCTAAGGGAACATAGGAAACAATCTTGGAATGCAGAATGTATACTCTGAAAGCCTTGAGGGATTTAACCAAAGCATAAGCCTGCTTTTCCATGATATCATACCTAATCTCTACATCCCTCAATGCTGTGCTAAAAAAGGAAAAAGGTTGCTCTAACCCCTCTGTATTTTTCTGCAGGAAGACAACAACCAATGTTTCATATGAGGAAAAGGAGAATATCATAACTTCCCTGGAACAATCGAGGATGAGAACCACAAGTGCTTCATTCAAGTCCTATTTGATTTGGTCAAAAGAATCTTGAGCCTCAGCAGGCCATTTCACCTCATTTCCTTTCCTAACAATGGATGTAATGTACTTAACCAATTCAACAAAGTTAGAGATGAACCTTCTCAGAAAATTGATTTTTCCCAAGAAAGACTGAACTTATTTCTTGGATCTAGGAAGAGATAAAGTTTGGATAGCCTCTACTCTTCTTGGATCAATTCTTACCCCTTCTGTTGATACAATGTGTCCTAATAAATTACCTTCCTTCATGGAAAACATAGACTTCTTAGGATTGAGAGAGAGACCAAACTTTATGCACTTTAGGAAGACCCTTTTCAAGTGGTGATAATGTTCTTTATCATATTTTTAGAAAACTGTAATGTCATCTAGATAGATGACCACAAATGTTTCCTTCTCCCCAATAAAGGAAATACCCATTGATCGCTGAAAGGTTTCTCCTACATTCATTAATCCAAAGGGAATTTTAGCATACATGAATGTTCCCCAAGGAGTAGTGAAGGATGTCTTCTCTCTATCTTTAGGAAAGATAGAGATATGATTGTATCCTGAGAAACCATCAATCATAGACATCCTAGATGAGCCAGTTAGTCTCTGCAAAATGTGCTCCATCTTTGGCAAGGTGTAATTATCTTTCTTGGAGCTTCTATTCAAATTCCTGAAATCAACACATACTCTAATTTCCCCATTCTTCTTCCTCATAGGGACCAAGTTAGCCACCCACTCAGAGTATCTCAAAGGAATGATGATCTTGGCATCCAACAAATCCTTCACTTCTTTTTCCATAATAGGCAGCAACATGGGATTTATCTGTTTGAGTTTCTTCCTAAAAGGCCTGGTCTCCTCTTTCAAAGGGATCTTATGTTCAATGATGTGTGTTTCATATGTTTGTAAATATTCATATTTCTAGGAAAACACATCAACAAAATACTTTAAAAGATTAACATACTCAGCTCTTTGTTCCTTTGACAAGCTGCTAGACAATTTCACATACTTTGGATCCTTCTTTGTACCTAAAGTGCATTCAGTCACATCAACTTTTTCAGTTGAACCCTTAACCTTCACAATAACATCATTTCTATCAAACAATCTCTCCAAGGGGACTAGTCCTTTTGAAATATGGTTACTGGGAAATTGAAAAATATGATGGTCAATAATTTAATTCAGAAAAATATCAGCATGAGGGATTTTTTCATAATCATGATCTTGATCAATATGCAGAGAAGAAAAATCCTCCATGGTTTCAAGAAATATTTATATGGGACAAAAGATTTGGTTATGACATATGTTTTAGCATCTTCCTTATGGGCTGATGATCTGGTGAAAGGCCTTCTAACTCTATTCTCGACTGCTGCAGTAAGTGAAGGAAAATGTAGTTTTCTCCCCTTTTTTGGTTGTATTTTTTACTAAGGGAACTTCCTCTAGTTCAGGCACAAGCTGAGGTGAAATTTACCTTTGTGGGGAGTGATGGGAATCCCTTTCTTCCTCTTCAACTTCCTTAGAAACATTTTTGTCTTGGGAAATATGTTTTCCTTTTCTCCTTTTGCTTGTTTCTACTTGGGAAACACTACTAGCTAGCAAAGGGCTCTGCACCCTGGATTGAGGGGTAAAGGCTACATCTAGCTGAAGATTAGAAGAGACAATGAATTTTTCCCAAGTGAGGTTTATTTTCTTCAATTCTTCCATTAGAAGCATCCTAATCAACCCTGAGTGGAAAACACTAGTGTCCACAGCCTTGGACTTAGCTTGGAGCCTATCAACCATTTTCCCCATACTTCTAAACAGATAGAAAGGGATTTTCATCAAATATTTGACGATGAAGTGTATCAAAATCCTAATGTGATACTGGTATATCATGTTGAATCTTCCCTCACATGTAAAATATCTCTGGATGACTTTCAACATTTTGTCAAAACCCTCAACCAAGTGGCTCCTAGGCAAAAATATATTTCTTATGATTTGGCTTGAGGAATTCTTTAGAAAAGGTTGCATTGAGAGTCATAGATTTGAACCACCTTTCACCAGTGTTGGGTATCTCAGTGGTTGTTGCAATGGTGGCCTCAGATACCTCCAACGCAACGGTTACTACCTTAGTATTAGTGCCATCAAAGTTTAAAGAAAATTCACTGGCTACCTCAAGGTGTCCCCTCTTCATATGTTTACAAAAATATAGGCAACCAACCCTTTGGAAGACCTCCCTGATCAGAGGTTCAACATCAAAGAGGTGCATGTCATAAGGCTCAGTCCTGACTACACTCCCACCCTTGTGAGATTTCTTTTGTTGAGGTGTATCCATTAATAGAAGCGGGAGATCAAACACTGTAATGTTATGAGAGGTATAGGAAACCAAACAAATGTCTGTAAGATTTTGAAAGGTGGTCCTTATTTGGTATTTTAGGGATTTCCTCCAATTTACTTCTGAACTAATAATAGAATGGTTTGATAGATTAAAAATGGGGAAGAAACTCCTTTGAGAAATGATATGCAAGGAGGATGCATTGTTCAAATTTTAGGTTGACATAAAACCACCATATAGGGTCATCATCATTCTAAAGGCAAAGGCTCCTAAACTTTTCACTGCAAATTGACTTTGAGATAAAAATTATAAGATGACACCGTGAAGGAAAAGAGGCAAATTTGGAGATGTGAGCATAAATGATGACACTGCATTGACACATAATTTGCAACACTGGGACACGGGATCTGTAGCACATTTTTGGAGTGGTTTATGTAGTGTAGTATGGATAGCAAGAGACAAGGGATAAATAGGCACAATAACTTTGATAGAAAATGATTCAATTTTAGTGGGGGAAGCTGACAGTATGTAGATGGATAAGAAATCTGTGACATAAAAGGTAAGGGGATGGTGGGTGGAGGAAACCACAGTTGGCAGCGCTAGGTGCTACGAAAATTTAAAATAGAACCTTAAGTGATCTTCAACAGAGCTCTGATGGCTCAAGAAGTACCTAGACACTGAAGTTTGATTATTGATGATCTCATGAAAGCATGAATTTGTTTGCAACCACCCCAATCTCCAATTTACCTTGGTTAGCTGGTCTGTAGCATAATCCACAGCGTTGTCTAGACTATAGCTTCTGTAGCGATGATCTAGGAGCAGGATTTCAAATTTTGATAAATAATTAGAACTCATTAATGACCAAATCACGATTATTCCTTTTGAAGACAAGGATGTTGAAAACAATGACAAGTCATGACATCAACTTCATAATGATGGTAAAGAGGGAGAGTGTACAAAAGATGCGCTATGAAAACAACTAGTGAGTTGGCAACATACTTGAAAAGGTTTGATTTGACTCCCTAATGTGTAAAGGGACATAGTGGAGAGGTTCAAGCATATGAATGGATGGAGTGACCTATCAGGTTTGTGGTGTCATGGGGATAATAGTGTTATCTTTCAAATCAAGTGATGAGTCAAGGGTGTAAACCATAAAATGAACCAAGGGTATAAACCATAGGTGTGGGTCAAATATGTGAGCCAAGTTCCAACCTTTCATTTATTTAAGTTATCCTAAGAAAATCATAAGGATACAATAAAATAAAACACTTAAAAAAGACTAATGGATAAAAATTAAAACCTAAGGAGAAATTTGACACATGACAACTTCATGTGATAACACCTTCCATCTCCGCCATGCCTGTGAGTGGCACAGTATCATCTATAATTAGTTCACCTTTTGGATGGAATATTTCTATTGGTTTTGGTTATGTCCCTAGGTAGAAAAGGGGCAGTAATACATCTGTACGTTTTAACTTTCCTCAGGTTATCACACCTTTCCCTAGGGGCACATCCCTTGGGGGAAATTTTTCACTGTGGGGAGGTTTTCCTTTTTTTCTACATCAGGTCCAAAGGGTTTCTTCCCTAGGACTAACTTTGGGAATATTTTTCCTGGAGGGTTCACATTTACCCCCTAGGGGAATCTTTGGTTTTGGGAGAAACCACACTTCTAGATGTGCCACCATCCCAGTAGGCACTCACTCTTCAAGAACTCCCCAACCCTCCATTAGTACCAACATAGTGGGACTGAAAGGTCCATCTAGGACAAAAAAGGCTTCATGTTCCTCCCAATATTCATTTACACCATCGTCTTTCCTCCCTGTATTCATTTACACACATCTCCAATTTCCCATATGGTACAGGATAGGATATGAGCTCTTTACTTCACTATGTCAAGACGATGCCACACATATTTCCGATAATAAACAAGAGTGACATCGAATTTGTAAGATGATCAAGACATAGATCCTGAAAAAAAATCCATATGAAGTGGTTTACAAATTCCCTCCTACCACCCATTTCCCGAGATGTAGCTATGGTCAGGGTGGCTACCGAGGAGTAGACCATTTTTCATGCCCAACACTTAGACTTGAATTTTTCTCAGTAGAGTACTCTATATGAAATTATTCCAACTGCTCCTCGACCATAGATATATCAAAGGAAGAAAAATCCAGGACCCCATGTCGATGGTGTGGTTGGTTATTTTTCCCATGCATATGTGCACTAGTTAGCTGACCAAATGTGTCATATGTCGATTACATAAAACTCATCGGCTTGTGGAAGTAATTCTCAAACTATTGAAATCCCCTCTCAAAACTCTGAGTTGAATTCGATGGATTCCATGAAACCCAATAATCCTCATCTACCTAGAGGCAAGAAGAAATGGAACAAGAAAAAGAATTCCAGCAATGAGAAAAGGACTAACTCTACCCAAAACACCTAGGAGGGAGGAACTAAGGAAAAGAGGAAGAGTAGGTTTCCCTGCATGATTTGTGGGGAAGACCACCCTAATCACCAATGCACTCATAAGAATGAATTCCATGGAATATTGGCACAAAAATGGGCCCGACAAATACTGTTTTTCTAACCCATCCTTTTGTTGGTTGTGGAGCCTGATTATGTTCCTGATTCAGAGGTCCTTGCTTTCAGTTGTGTTTATACCCCATGAAGACTTTACACCCTAGAAGTATGTACACTCTTCCACACGGGGGAGTGTAGAAGGGGGGTACCCCCTTTGCGAGGTCCAGGGGGCCTATCCCCCTGGCTGGGGGGTTAGGGGGCGAAGCCCCTGAAGGAAAAATTGCCTTGTAAATGTATATTGTAATTTCATTGTAAATCTACACCGTTCATTATAAGGTCGCAAATCTAACAGTAGAAATTTTTTTCAGGTTTTTTTCCCTAGAAGGTAACTCTCTGTTATGAGGGAAATCTATCATGGCTATGAATTATGGCGAGTATTGTAGTCTGAGAGAGGAGATTGTGAGAGAAAGAAGAGGAAGTTACAGTGGGTTTTGTTGTAGGTTGTATCCCTTCACTTGTCAGATAATAATAAAGGGAGGACCTAGCAATTTCTCTGGTGGATGTATCCCACACTGGGTGAACCACATAAATCTGTGTCTCTCTTGTATTGTGTATCTTTTGTGTTTTGTTTATGCATTTGTTTTATTTTATTGCTCCATGGTCCTGTTTTTCTAATACCTTTTCCCCCTCAATATCAAAACATGGTTTCCAAAAATCCTGCCCTTCTGCAAGGGGGCATGGTAGGTACCCCTCACTAGGAGGGGTCTTCCTCAAATTATTATGTTCTCATGTGTGACCAGATGGTCAATTTGAAAATGCGAACCAAGAATTACGACATTATTGAGCCTTCTCACTCTACAACTGAAGAAACATATTATTCCTAGCCTCATGGCCCTCTTTATATAGATAATTCATCCTTTGACGCACCGCGTTTCCCCTCGAATAGAGTTATTTGATGTATGACACATAATCCTAACACTCGAGATACTCACAATTACATTATTTTGGAAGACTTGGACCAGGCACCTTGTTCCATGTCAACACTTGAAGTTTTCTAAAGATGCCCCACACAGTGGAAATCCTTGTTTTCTATTATAGGTGGGGTTAATCCCTTAGAGTCATATTTGATAACCTTTTAGACTAGGCATGTTACTTAATCGCTCTCCCATCAGGTCACCTTTCAGATCATAGTGCGATCGTTGGGGAAAAAAATCTATCGAAAAGTGGTGGATGAAGGATCCTCAACTTGCATCATGTCCATTGGTTTTTTGAAGGACCTTTTCTCTCCTAAGCTCGACACGTCTACAAAAATATTAAAAAAAAATCGATGCACAATTGTTTCAACCTCATGGCATAATCACTACCTTACCCATCAATTTAGGTGGAAAGACTCTCTCCATGGAAGTAGAGGTCATTGATGCACCTCTTGAGTATAATATAATACTCATGTGCACTTGGTTCTATGAGATGACTTCATTTTTTTCGTCGGTATTTAGGGTCCTATGCTTCCCTCGTGAAAGGAAAATCATTATGATTGATCAGATTGTGTTCTGTACCCCAAACATTTTATCCAATGTGGGGCCTAATGTACCCGTTGTCGGTGATACCATGCAGTCTTATATGAGTTTTGGTGTGGGGATATTCAAAGATCCTTCACTGATGGGAATATTTCCCCTTCCCCCACTGTCTCCCACTATGAATGTCGCTCCTATCAACATGATATAATCATTTTCTTGTGGATCCCTCAGGTCTTTTTATCCTTGGGTGGTTCCTCATCCTGAGGATGTTGAATCATTTGGAGCATCCATGCCACTCAAAACGGTCGATATTAGCAATCCTATAATCCCATCAACATCCACTGATATTGGTCAGGAACTCCACTCTCATATCAAGTGTGATAAACTACTCTTCCTGAATGGGTTGTTGACTCTTCGAGTTCACATGGCATCCTAAATTTTGAGTTTCCTTCAGAAGATTCCATCATAGAAATCATGGCTTCCATCGATAAGCCCAAGGAAGGTGAGAATCATCAAGAATCCATCCTCCTTAGTTTTGAACGGGTGATAGTTAACATGACAAGTCTTGACTCGAGCCTAGAGGAACTTGTTGGGGCATCCAATAGACCTCCTAGTATTGACCCTTTTCAACCTTGGTTATCTTTTTCAGAACTTTCCATTGATTTCTCTGCCTTCACTTCCTCCGAAGATTTTTGTTTCATACCTCTTTCATCTCTTGATGGGTCCCATCAAGGAGTTGTGGTAGCTCATGAAACAACTCTTGATGAGTATCTTGATAGTAAACAAACATTAGATAGGATCCTTGGAATAGGATTGGAGATTAAAATCTCAAAGGCCACAAAACGAAACCTAGAATTCATTAAAGAGAATTGAAATCCATTCTTGCAACCAGTGTCTCAGGATCCTCCTTTAACATAGGACTTAAGCACGAGGTCACATCAAGGAAAGTAGGGAGATTACCCCTCTCTGCTCATTTTGGTGTTTTTGTTATCACTTTGATCGTTATGTATACATGGGTTTCATTGGTTAACACCTTCAGAGATTTGAGATTAGTTACCCTACCCTTACGTGTGGTCCATAGATTATTTTAGGGGCTAAATTTTGCAAATGGGATAATTTTCCATGGTTTTACCCAAAAACTATTAGCCAGTTTCCATTTTTTCTAAAAATGATTTGCCCAAATTCCGTAGAATAAAATTATTTTACCTTAAAAATCGACAAAAATTTATAGAAACTATATAAAATACTTAGAATTTTGAATATTTTTAAAAACTTGTCGCCAAACATTTTTCATTTTGCATATTAAGGACTAGTAATATTAGCCTACGTTTATATATTTTAATATAAATTTCCATCCTTAAAATTATCCCTGGTGTTGTCGGACCTATGACTGTTCACCCGATCATTGATTGTAAGGTGGTAGACTTAGTGACCTTTCCTAGGAGCTATAGAGGTGACTGTAGTTGGGACGTGCATGTGGTACTTGGGGAAAATGTTCATTCATGGTCTCAATTCCCCCAGAGTGTGCCCGCTTTACTAAAGGGTACTTGCACTGGTCAGGGTTGTTTCACGTAGATCATCCTAACTTCTCATCATAACTTCACTAGTCAATCCTATGGGGACTTCATCTCCCTCATAGGGTTAGTTTTCAGAAGGCCCCTGATCCAATTGGTTTGTGTTTTGTTTTCCTAGATTTGATTAGGGGTGTGCTCTTTGATTCCAATTCTATGTCATCCATAGGTTGATATGTGTTTGGATAGTAACATAGTTTATTCACCGTGACTGAATTATCATGTTGGTCTTGTCGACTACAAGGACTTGAGCCTATTACAAGGGAAGAACCACCTGTTAAATGACGTTAAATATATGACAAAGACTTTGAAAGTATTGCACTTTGTTTGGATGAAACTAGCTTAGTTGAGGTAGAAGTGGTAGACGAACGTCCTCCACAAAATTTTAATCCTCCTTTGATTGAGCCAAACACCCGTATACTAGTCCAAGTAATGGAAATATTTAGTGATCCTTTTTCTTTGTTCACTCATCCTCTCACAATGTTGGGACCAAGTGTCTTTTCTATTGTAGTTGAGCCTACAATCCTATCATCAAGTGGGACAGGCAGAAATCCTTTAGGGGCCATCCCTGTAATGTCCACATTGCCACCTCTTAGCTCCATTAGGACCACACCATCCATCCCATTTTATTTTGGTGCCACATTTTGGGCGACGCTAGTCATGTCGTCATATCCATATATTAGTTTATCGAATGCTTCTACACCCTTCCCATCTATCCCAACCCCCACCTTTGGATCTTCTTCCAATGGGGGGTCGAGCTTTGGTTTAAGCATGGGGAGTGGCATTCCTATGAGTGGCCCAATATCGTCTGGAACTAGTTCACCTTTTGGATGGAATATGTCTATTGATTTTGGGCCTATCCCTAGGCAGACTGGGGGTAGTAGTACATCTGGAGATTTTAACTTTCCTTGGGTAAGAACACATTTCCCTAGGGAACATCCCTTGGGGGAAATTTTTCACTGTGGGGAGGTTTTCCTTTTGTTTCCACATCTGGTCCTGGGGGCTCTTCTCTGGGACTAAATTTGGGAATATGTTTCATGGAGGGTCCGCATTTACCCCCGAGGACAACCCCCCTAGTGGCATCTTTGGTTCTGGGAGGGGCCACACTCCTGGAGGTGAAACCATCCCAGTAGGAAATCACTCTTCAAGAACTCCCCAACCCTCGATTAGTACCAACATAGGGGGACCACAAGGTCCATATGAGACAACAGATACTTCATCTCCTTTGTAGTACTCATTTGTGATTTTTCCTTTCCTCGCAATGTTAGATTTACTAGATTTTTCAAGGTTAAGTAATGATCCTATATCCCATGACCCTTCATGGACGACAATAGCGTCCAATCTTCCTTCATATATTCCGAAATTTGATGGAAATCCATTATGACATACCACCTATGGTTTTCATCCAAATCATTGATGGATGATAGTGTGAGGCTGCATATTTTCCATAGATCCTTGACCGGAGTTGCCACCAAATGGTATATTGAGTTAAAAGGCAATTCCTTTAAGAGATTCAACAATCTGGCAATGGAATTTTTATTCAATGATATGGAAATGACATTTTTATTCAACGATCTGGCAATGGAATTTTTAATGCATCACCAATTTCCCATACGATACAAGATAAGAACTGATCTCTTGACTTCACTACGTCAATATAATGCCACACATATTTCTGATCATATACATGAGTGGCAATGAAGGCATACGATTATCAATACATATATCTCAGACAAAATCCTTATGAAGTGGTTTACAAAGTCCCTCCTACCACCCATGTCTCGAGATGTAGCTATGGTTCGGGTAGCTACCGAGGAGAAGGCCATTTTTCATTCCAAACACTTAGAATTGATTTATTCTCAGTCGGGTACTTTATATGACATTATTCCAAATGCTCCTCAATTGTCGACAAATCCAAGGAAGAAAACAGAGGACCCCATGTCGATGGTGTGGTTAGTTTTTTTTCCCATGCGACTGTCCACTAGTTAGCTAACCAAATGGGTGATATGTCGATTACATCAGACCCGTTGGATTCTGGCACTGATTCTCAAACTGTTGTAGTTCCCTATCAAACCTCTGAGGTGAATTCGATGCAGTCCATGCAACTGAAGAATCCTCAACAACCTAGAGGAAAAAAGAAACAAAATAAGGAAAATAATTCCAACAATGAGAGAGGGACTACCTCTACCCAAAACACCCAGGAGTGAGGAACTAAGGAAAAGAGGAAGATTTGGTTTTCCTGCACGATTTATGGGGAAGACCACCTTCCTCACTAGTGCCATCAGAAGGATGAATTCCATATATTCTTGGCACAACAATGGGACCCCCAGCAACCTGTTGTCATAACCCATCCTTTCCCCCCTCAACCTAAAAACATGGTTGCCACAAATCTTTCCCCTCCATAAGGGGGCATGGAAGGTACCCCTCACCAAGAGCAGTCTTCCTTGAATTATTTTTTTCTCATGTGTGACCAAATGATCGATTTGTAAACACAAGGAAAGAATTATGCCATTCTTGATCCTTCTCACTTTGCGACTAAAGCAACATCTTCCTCCCAGTCTGATGGACCTCTTCAAATAGAGAAATAATTCTTTGACGCACTAATTCACCCCTCAAAGGGAGTTATTCTACGTATGACACATAATCCTAACACTTAGGCTACTCACAATTACATTGTAATATCCCTATTTTCCCCAGTTTGTAATTAATCATAAAATAGGAATTACCATGCTAAGGCATGTGGACAATGTAAATGTATTAATGTTTGAGTTCCAAATAACTGACTGTGGGGGTGAATCCTTGAAAGTACTGGCCATGATATCACTAGAAGAAGAATGTGAAAACTATACAAGAGGGTTCATTATATAAATTAACTGCAAATTTCCCTTGATGAGGATGATAAACCTCCTTCGGATCCTAAGGAGAGAAATCAATTAATGCAGAAAGGACCAGTGGTCAAACTATCAACCACCCCCATGAATGGGAGCATGGTCTAGCTGTAGAATGTTAGCCTAAAGTACCACAGAGACCTGCAGACCCAAGATTCCTTCTGACAGAAGCAACGTGATGGGTCAGGAACCTTCCAAAAGAAGGAAGGTAAGATAGATACACACGAACAACTAGAGAGGAGACATGAGAGGAGAGCGCAAACTCATAACGGAAATGCGCGGAGATATCCAAGGGATAATGAATAGAAGGCCACAAGCTTGATGTTGAGTGAGCATATGATAAACCTCATCGAGGCCATAACATATAGAAATCTTTGAAAGTTGCAGAGAACATAACCCGAGTAGAAGTTGAACAGAGAAAGAATCCTTGAGAACTACGAGAGTTCCTTGGTGATATCATGGCTTGGCACGGGGGTGGCCAGAGTGTTAAGAATGAATGCCTCTGAGCCTATGGTAGGGTGGAAGGACAAACACCCACAGTCAGTTAGTTGCCTACCACCTGTAATAGATAAGTAATATCATATCTTGTGTATTTAAGTGGTACTATGAGTTAAGGTTGGATATCCCATGAATGTTGCAGGGATGGTTATGTTTTCTTAATGATTTATATTGTATTCCTTATTTTGTGTCTTCTTAATCGTGTATTTAGGCAAGTAGTAAATTTCATGAATTGGATGTGTTTTATTACTCGTAGATAATTGCATCTTGTGGTGGCTTAAGCTGGAGCTACGAACTGTGTGTTCATCGACCGTGGGCATAGTTTCATGTATGTTGGTCGACCCTCCTCATCGTTATGAGTCTCTTGGAGGACAAAGTCTTTTAATCTTAGGAGAGGTAGTGCAGATATGCACAGGTTCTTTGCGAGGCAAGCAGAGACCAAGAACCACTTAGGTTCTAAACTTGATGAAGGAGAACAAGAGTAGTGTAGAAGACCCTTCTAAGTGTTAAGCCCGGGAGAAAAAGCGCAACTCTCTTAATCTCTCATAATTGATGAAGCTCAAGAAGGATAGCGAGACTTAAGTATTGAAAGGGAATATACTTTCATTTGGAAGATGAACGAATGAGATCCATTCGAGAGGATCTGAGGTGTATCACGACTGTTAGATTTGGAGGAGGAGAGTAGGCGTTAACACCTCGACTCCTTCAGTCTTCCCAAGATATACGAATGTTGGTAATCATCGTGAAGAGGATGGATCCTCTGAAACCTAAAGTCATGATGTGATCTAGACCATAGATCCAAGGATCTATTGGTACCCACCTTGACCATCATATCTGTGAGTGTGGAGTTCATGCGACGGGAGAATTGCGCATTGGTGTGATTAAACTCCCGAAACCCGAAGTAGCAATGAAATTTGGACCGTAGATCCAAGGATATATAGGGACCCTCCTTGATCGTCGGATTTTCAAGATCGAAGTCCGTACATCAGGATAATCGCATGTTGGTGCGACTAAAATTTTTAAACACGAAGTTGCGATGTGATCTAGATCGTTGGATCAGGGAATGTCATGGACCGTTGATCTGATGCGAGCAGATTAATGCAAGGAGTATGTGGGAACTTGAGATCCCCTAAGAACCAAGCTCAGAAGAGATAAGTGCTTCTCAAAAGCACAGATGAGGTCCAAGAGGCTAAATTGTTTGAAGTTCGTAAGCTCAAAAGGGATAACACATATCATAAGTGTTGACGAGATCCAAGAGTAGGACTCGTAGGAGGAGAAAAGGTTTGAAACTGTTGAATACTGATAAATATTCCAAGCGGGAGAAATCAAAATCTTATAAGGAGGAGTGACAGTGGGCATTCGATCACAGTGAAAAGGATCGACAACCGTCGGATTTGAGGAAGGTGCATGAGTCTTAACGTTCGCAACCACAGGAGAGAGAACCTATCAAGGCTTGAGACTCGAAGTTTCTGAAGCACAAAGAGCCGGAAACCCAAAGTAGAATCTCAGTCGTCCAGTCAGAGAAACAGATCTGATTCATTAGATTGTTTGGGGTAAACTTCAAGCGTCAGATCACCGGAGTGGATATGAGCCATCAGATACCGTGAGTCTGGGAGGAGGCAAGTTTGAAACTTGAGATTGTCGAAACGTGGAGAGCCGAAGGGCCGGAGAAAATATGAACCATAGGATCCAGGAGGACATGTGTCAATAGGTCAAAATATCCAGAGGAAGGCGAAGGTCAAAGTGTTGAAACACCCGAAGCCCAAAGAATCAAAAAGTCGTGAGTCATTGATCGGCAAGGGGACACCTGTTAACAGACCGAGAGATCTAGGAAGATTGTAGTAGGGTTTCAGTTTGAGAACTGAGATTGCCGAAATATGAATACCCGAAGTGAACTTGGACCGTGGAATTTTTTTTGATATTTGAGATCTCAAAAGTTCAAAACCTGAAAGAGACCTCGACCGTCAATCAAGAAGGGGGTTGGAGGACCGTTGGTTAAGGTTGAATGTTCATACACCCAAAGTGGAAACAATACCATTGATCGAGCAAGACATGTTTCTGCAGATCATCAGCTCTAGAAGGTTGAAGTATGGAAGAAGTAGGGTTTGAGATTTCAAAACCCCGAAGTCAAAATTGCGAAGAGATCACAATCATTGATCTAGGAGGGAAAAATTTGTTCCATATATTTGAGAGGCACAGATCTGAATCATCAATTTAGACAACATTTTCAAGATCATGAGATCAACGATATCGTAGCATCGTGGGTACAGAAGTTGCACAAAGTTTAAATTACTGAGGGCGAGTCACAATCCAAACCATGGTTTCATTAGGATGACAAGTGGAGACTTGAGGAGGATTGTAGGCCCAAAAGTAGTTTTACTCCAAACTGCTTGTGGTTGCACTCGCAATCACGTGGTCATCGCTAAGGTCACATCTGAGGAGAGGCGAAGAGAAAAGGGGCTAACGCCAACTCTGAGACTTCACTAAAACACGAAGGAGAAGGTCAAGGGTATCATAAGACTTGCACCAAAGGCCGAAAGGGCTTGTGTCTGATTTAGAGGTGAAACTATCATGGTCTCAAAGTCTCATTTGATTTAGAATTCAGAGAATCTTGGTCGAAGGTTCGTGCTAAGTCCCTGACTTTCCAAATAAGAAACCGTAGAGAGAAAGAGGATTTGTTCTTGTAAGGAAAACGAATTTGTTATTTTTTTTCCCCATCATGGGTGTGTTACACATTGGAATCAGATCATGGTTACAACACTTTCCTGCATGGGCTCATGTACGAGTCATGTAAGGAGGTATTGTTATCTGCATTTACTTCTTGAGGAGAAGGACTGCAGATTAAACCTGTGATTTTGGGAATTCTTGTTGAATTTCAACAGAATAATTTATTTAGCCCTTTGTCTAAGTGATAACTACTTTTACCGGAGTAGGGATATGGTAATTAAAACTTATAATAAGACTTGAATATGGATAGCTGAAGGTGGCAGGGTTCTGTCAAGGGAAATTGAAGCCCGAAGGACAGATGACCTGGTATTCGTAACACTTCTTCTAAGCATGGGAAGTTGGAACTTCAGGCACTAATGATGGTGGATTATATAATGGTGAATACATTTGTGGGCTTAAAGGAATCTAATGGGACCAGGTAGGATCATTATCAGTTATAGTTACTGCTTTAAATTAAAATCAGAGTATATAACTACTCATGACCAAAGAAAAGTGAGATGGGTAAAACCCTATAGACACTGAGGCAAGAAGGTTTTCTTGCTAGACGTTGTCGCATAAAGAGGAAGGTGACCCTGGTTGGTTATTGCCTTGAGAGAAGGAAACTGAGATTAGTCCTGTAAGTGACTGAAATCTCAAACTAAAGGACATTAATGATGAAATTAAACTATCAAGCAAATGCATGAGGTAAAAAGGTGCAAGAGATGCACCTACTTATACATGAATGTGTATAAATGATCATAAGGATGATTGGAAGATCCTTGGGAAAAGGATATAGAAGCCTAATATGTCCATCTGTGTGAATGACATGGAAAAGGTGCAAGCAATAAGCTGCCATGATGAATATTTATTTGTGTTTAATTATTCTTAAGTGCATGGGTTTAATGCATTGTGAAGCTTCTTAATATGAAGCCTAATATCGACACCAGTTAGGTATGAATGATATTAAAAATGCAAGTGTTGCACGTGTAAGATGAAAGAGTATAGTTGTAGGAAGTGGCACCATATGATTGCCCTGATGAGGGAAATATAAAGCAATAATTGCTCTTGTCTAGATTAAATGAATACTATGGATGCATGGCTGACTCCATTCCGAAGAGTCATGAAAGTTTTGTTCCAAGTAATAGCTTGAGGGGAATGTATTCCCTGTCCTCAGGGAATACTAATATGATTAGATAGAAGGGTAAATGAGCAAAGATGCTATGTTGTCATAATAAGAGGAAAATGATTATGCCTTTGGGAATCACATGAGAAGGATTGTGAATAATCCTAAGTTGACTGATCTTAAAAATAAATATGCATGTGGGCTATGAAATATACCTATGACAACTACATGCAGGCTTAGGATTATGATTATGGTTAAATACATCATGGATGTAAGTTAACAAAACCAGAATACGTATGGATACGTAATTAGGTACATGACAAAGATGCATGTTTATATTCCTTAAGGAATATTTGGTAAACAAATAAAAGATAACTCAAGGTTGAGTCTGGCACCGATAGTGATGGATATGCAATAAGGAAGTTGCATGTTGAAGGAATTCCCTATGGAGGAACTGTGTGATGAATCTATTAGGAAAACGATGTCACAATCTTGATGACTGCTAAGAATTAAGAAATAAGACACAAGTTTATATGATGTCTCATGGAATTTTATATGTCTGTGATATGGGTGAGAAATAGTATAATCCGATCGCATGAAATAAAGACTAACTCGGGAGAAGGAGAGTAACCTTCGTCCCTATCTATGATTGAGTCGGGAGAAGGAGAGTAACCTTTGTCCCTAACTTTAGTTGAGCTGGAAGGCTGTCAAGATGTAAAAGCATGAAAAATGGCTACTACTGAGCCATGAGAACCCTGTGGTAAGCCATGATTTCCTAGAATATATTGTGTTGAGGTAACACAAGCCGGAGGGATGCCTTGACAAAGAATTTCTGAGGGATGCCTCGACTGTAAGACTTGATAGAGTCTCTGAAATTCTTTCTGTGCGAGAAAACCTTGGCAGGGCAAGATGGATCACCCGAGGGACTGTATAGCAATGAAGGGGATGCATGAGCTTGGGCCTAGAGGGTGAGCAACAACAAGGAAGAGGATAACTTAATAGTTCTTGTAAAATATTGGGATCATTCACACGGTGGGTAGTTCTTCCTGTGCGAGAAAACCTTGGGAAGGCAAGATAGATCACCCAAGGGACTGTATAGTAGAGAAGGGCTTGCCTGAGCCTGAGCCTGGAGGGTGAGTGACCACAAGGAAGATGAAACCTTGATAGTTATTGGAAACTATTTATTGGGATCATGCACCCAACGGGTATGTCAAGGAAAACAATGAGCCTACATAAATGAAGAACCATGTGGATACAAATCCACAAACTGCACAAATAATTATTGTGCTAAGATTATGAAAGTTTCCTAGAGATTTCTATGCAATGTTTTCACATAAGACTATTATTAACATGCTTGATTGTCCAAGAATTATTGATAGCAGGTGACAAAGATTAAGATTCTGAAAAAGGACTTGACCGAGAGAGAAAGATCAATATTTATGAAACAACTGAATGAGAAAGGCATGAAAGGTGTTTTTGAGGAAGAACACCAAGGATGGTGTTCCTTT